>JALIZF010001835.1:600000-934519 GCA_029948255.1 Telmatactis stephensoni | reverse complement strand
TGATAAAAATTCCAGTCAAATCTCACCTTACTGCAGAAATGAGACATTAATGACCACGCGCGTTGAAGATTTCCAGGAGTTTCAGCGATGTGTATTTCGATTTGTGTTCACAACTTTGCCAAACAAGTATGACCTACTAAAAAGCACTCCAGTAGTTCTTGACTAATTATTCCAGTCTTTGTCCGAATATGAAAGAGGTTGCTAATTTACAGAAATCATTTGTCACAAAAGCAAGTATTTGGAGAGTTTCAAACCACCACGTTGACATATATCTCAGTCTTGGTCTTCAAAAGAAGACATTCGCCACCTGGACAAGTCATTTTGGCAAAAATAAAGCTACCTGCTAGATTATCACTGTCTTAGACCATTCATGGGTTGAGATATAATGAAATATCCGATTACTAGACCGCGCTGAATTATATTATGACAGTTAAATGGCTTCCAACAATTAAGTTGAATAAATAAGTTTGCATACCGTATATGCTTTAAAAATTATCATAATTTTACAATTGAATATACCATAAAACAAATAATGACTTTGATAACTGGCAGTTTTATTTATAACTTTTTATTTCCACCTAAACACAGGCTGTTCCAAAATGATGAGTTTTTCATTTGTCGGCTAGATCTAATGGATCCAACCATGCAAAGATCACGAAAATCAAAATGATTCGAATGACTTCATTGGCAGTGGATAATTTATGCTTTAACTGTCTTTGTCAAGCTCATCCATTTTAAATAATAAATTGTCAAACAAAGTGAAAGTTTCTGGAAAAAAAAATTAAAACTGTCCTCTCTCAAAAGTCTGAAATTTTTAAGTTTCACAAATCGGTTTGTTATTGGAACCTAGACGGATAAACTAGTGTAAAACACACTATGAGGTTTTCACTTCTAGGTTTTTTCTTTTTTCTTTTCTAAAACAAACTTTTTTTTTCGTTCTTCTCTCTACTCACTGCCATAAAAAAGTTCTCAATCTTACAACTTCACAAACGCTGCACGACGTACCGAAGTAAGAATTTCAATTCAACTTAATCGTTAGTAAATTGACTGGCTGCCAAAACACGTAATAACATACGCCCATGCACCTGTCTCATGCTTTGCCGTCGGTCACGGAATATAGCATGACTACAACCAGCAAATGGCTTGCTTGAACTATAGCTAACTGCAGGCAGAAGCTAACTCGCAACAGCATGGTATATGTGGGTGGGAATTTGTAGACAATAGCCATAGTCTTACAGTAAATTTGATTAATTTCTGGGTTTCAACGTGGAAATGATAGGTAAATCAATGAGCTGGCTATATTAGAGCACATTTCGTATGACTGTGAAAACGGCACGGTAACTACACACTTACTAAACGGTACGGTAAACGGCAGAGATCTCGAATGCATTGCTTTAGAGTAGATTTCGTATGACTGTGAAAACGGCACCGCACGGTCACGGCACGGTTACGGCAGAAATTTCGAATGTTTTTATAGAGATCACGGCACTGACACGGTTACGGCACGGCGCGGTCCGTTTCACACTCATACGAAATCTGCTCTACTGCCGATTTCGTATGACTGTGAAAACGGCACCGCACGGTCACGGCACGGTTACGGCAAGAATTTCGAAAGATTTTATAGACATTACGGCACTGACACTGTCAAGATATATTGGCGAGCCAGTGTCCCACTCAAACAAAAACCGCTATGTAGCGGTATGATATGATCTACAGTCACAGTACAACACGCGCCGGTTACGACAGGAATTTCGAGTGTTTTTATAGACATCACGGCGCTGGTACGGTCACGGCACGGTTACGGCACGGTCATGGCGCGATGCGGTTCGTTTCACACGTACTGCACATGAAATTGAAAGGTACATGCAATTATAGATGTTCCATGTTTGATAGTTTTCAGATCAGCTCACAAAAAGTGAATTTAGTTACTTGAAGGTTCGCCAATAGGACAACTTTGATCATCGACAGGTCTCATCAATGATCATCGTCTCAATGATCATCATTCTTCATTAGTGCTGGGCAATATAGATAGAGAAAACCTCCGCCCTAAGGTTCAATGTATTAGCGAAATAATCATGGTATCATAGTTGACATTGTGTTGTACGCGATGTGAAGGAACTTCGCGCGGGTCCAGTATCTTTGCGCGGCTTTCTAAATACATGGTCTGACTTTGAAATGCCGCATCCAGGTTATATATATATAGACATGATAGGACTCTCATTAATTTCATACGAAATTACATCCGGGACTCGAGTAACATATTTCGATATCAATGATTTCCGTTTTACCGCGGTCATTTTGGTAAGTAAAATAGTTTTCCCCTAAAACAAATAAAAATTACGCAGTTGCTTGATGATATGAAGTTTATCTTCTTGTAGTAAAAAAATATTGTTTTTCTTGTAGTAAAAAATCTTGTTCTTTGCCATTTTTACTTCATATCTTCGCGTCACCGTGTAATATGCAGTCTGCATGACGTTCATCTCCGGCTCCGAGCTATCGCTCGAGGCTAGAATATAAGTAGACAGTTTCTAGGGAGACTTCAATAATAAACGAGATAAATATATCAACGAAGCTGTTTTTTTCCGTTTTCATTTTCCACACGTTCTCTTAGTTCGACTAAAGAAAAACGCCGCAGCTTTAGGGGCTGTTTATATGGTTGTCGTTGGTAGCCGGGCTAACTCTTTTGTTCATTAGTATCCTCTGGGAAATGAAAACAACAGTTATTGCGGCTACCAGGGGCAACTCACCTTCATGCTGTAAACAACATTTATGGGCTTATTTGTACATAACGAAAATATCACATTTCATTTGCATTTTCAAAGTATAGCGTATAATTTAATTTCGTCAAATCTGTTTGCCACATGAATTTCGAGAATCGACATGATAAAAACGGGTTTCGAGACGTTTACACGGTACAATACACCGAGATGCCCTGAATCGGGATATATTTTGTGGCGCAACTCACTGGATTTTTGGGGGACCATTCACCTGGATTGAAGGATGTATGGATTTCGTTCATTGCTTGGTAGCAAAACTTTATAAACGTTTACTGAACTTACCGTGGTTCGGCTTCAAAATTCGACTTATTTTGTTACAAACTTGACAACACTACTGGCCGAGTGATGGCAAACTGTAAAACAACGAATGAATGCAAATTTAATTTTTTTGCCTCTAAAGAGAGCGTTAGCTACGTCATTGTTCGATTGAATTGACGTCAAATGACTTGAACAGCAGCAACTGTTGAAAATGTTAGTAACTCAGTCATTACGTAGTGAGTTTGTGTGGCAAGTATTGCTCTCTCTTACTAAACCAAGCGATGAGGTGAAAAGAATCGAAATAAAACGTCGATCCCGTTCATCAAATTTGCGGAAGGAATAGACACCTCGACTTGTGCTAATTCAAGTATTACTACGTCACTTCCTGGAGTTTGACGTTGCCCTTTGTTCTCCCAGCGTACGCAGACACTTTTCTTTGCCCCGTTTAACTTAGAGTAGTTTCGATTCCTTCTAGGTTAGGGGAGGTGGAAACATAGGCTACATTTTACTGGCAATGGATTAATGAGTGATTATTAATTAAATCCATGGCAGACGATACGCTGATGGCACGCACCTAACCGCGGCCCCTGATTTACGGAAGTTTTGCCATCACTTCCCCAAACAACAGTTTTACAATTTTGAATGTGTCTTTATTCATAACTGTACAACTGACTATGCAAACTTCTAACGAATGGGGTGTCCACACCCCAGAAATAACAACGAGGGAGGAGAGGGATGGGCTATTTTTAAACGACTTTAGAAAGGCGCTTATTAAAATAATAACTTCCAACTTGGGCTTCCTGCGTCGAATATTAAAATACAGAACTTGAACGTGGAACCTGCAATTGTTTAAGAGACATTATTCTAAAATTTGTTTAAACTTCCAAGTTTTTGTTGTAAAAGTCCAAGCCATCTCCTATGAATAACATAGGTAGCCCATCAAGAACTTTCTCTAATTCTTCTGCAGACACTCCTTGTATATGGCGCTGTATGTGCGTTAACACTTGCTCAGTTGTGGCCCCGTAGGGACATACTTGGAGGTATGAGCAAAGCAGACCCACAATTGTCATATCTTTGCTTGTTAAGCGGACAACTTCAGTGGGGCATGCACTCTGGGCACTGTCTTCATCAATGTTATCTACATCTGTCATTCCTTCAGCTTGAGTCTCTTCAGCAGTGCTTGGGTCGTTGACTGTTGAATCTTCTACATCTTCACTGGTTTCCACTGGAGTGACTTCCCCATAATCTACATGTCCTTCAGTTATTTCTTGGTCAGCCAGTTCTTCTTCTTCTTCTTTGCTTCCATTTTCTTCTTCTTTTTCTTCTTTCTCATATGTTTTGTTTTCAGTGGTGGAACTCGTTTCCTGGCCGTCAAATTCAGTATCTGTTGTTTGTTGTTCTGTTGAAGGGTCATCCTGCTTCACGACATCTACTTCTATATTGGATGTCTGTTGAGATAAAAGTCATTGATGTAGAAACTTTTGCAATAATGGATGTATAATTGAACCCATCAAAACAGTATCTTTTCTCTGAAATGGTATGTCAGGACATGGACACCAAAAACGCACTTTGGCCATTTTCATGAGGATCCCTTCACTTGGAGGCAACATGGTCGAGGCAGCATGGTTAAATTATGATTATAATAATGAAATGATGACAATCATTAAGACAATTTGTACTGGCTCACCTCAGGTGCATTTAAATTCACACGTTGAAAAAAGTTTTGCAAACCTTGAACAGCAGTCATGAGCCACGCAATCTTTATTTATCCAAAAAACATAAAATAAAAATAAAAATGAAAATATTAAAATGCCACAAGTGTAGCTTTAGAGTATTATCAGTGTTAGCATCGTTTTCTTGTCAGGTCGCTTGAAGGTGGGTTAGCACTAACCAAGAGACCATAATACTAAGAGAGCGAAACTCAGTATTGATGTCTGTGCCATGTTCGTGGCGGCTAAGGCTATTTTTAGTAACTTCGCCATCGCGCGCGCAAGGCCCTCAACCAATAGAATTTGATTTTTGACGTGCGCGCGGACGGGACAGTTTATTTATTTATTTATTTATTTATTTACACAGCTTTAACTACGACTTGAAATAAAGGCTACAAATGAAATAACATGAATATAAGATAAAAGTCAAGATAGATATATGTTTATCGTAGTATGGTACACACAACAGAGCTAGGCTCCAAATTAAGTGCGACCAGATAAGACAGACTACTAACGGTATTTCTGAATAATCTAAAAGACTAAATAAATGATAAAAACAGTGTTCGATAAATGACATAAATCTAAAAACATAAAATCTATACTATCAAAAAATATACGAGTATACTGATAATAACTGTTACGAATATTAATAACAACACCTGGAAATATGGCTGATGAATTCTATTGTTTAAGAGCCTTGCGCGCGCGATGGCGAAATTACTAAAAATAGTCTTAGGCGCCACGAACATCGCACAGACATCAATACTGAGTTTCGCTCTCTTAGTATTATGGTCTCTTGCACTAACTCAGGGTTAAGCCCAAAGAAAACCTTCAGTTTCAACCCTGAATTAGTACTAGCCTAGCTTCAAGCAACTGGACCCAGAGTAAGATTGTTTTCTGTAAAGACAAGAAAGTAATGAGAGGATATTAGAGAGAGGAAGGTATAAACAAGCCTGCAATGGATGCACATGTATGGTTAGGAAGGATAGGGGGAACACGATGTAAGGGGGGAGGGGGGAAAGAGCAATTAAGAGGGGATAGGGGTAGAGAAATGAGGAGTACCACTGGCAGTACAGATGCTACTGAGTTTATACCTGTAAGTCTTTGTTTTGAAACACACTTGCAAACCTCTGTTTAAGAACGACAATCTCATTCTTATAGCCTTCCACCTCCCACATCAAGGAGGCATTCTTTTCAGCTAAAGCCTTCAGACTTTCATTTTGGGCACGGAACTTGATGTCTTGTGCTTCCAGGGCAGCTGCAGTGGCTTCACTTGTACCTTCACTAGAGTCTAAAAAAAAAACAAAGAACATGTTGAAATTTGTAGGGAAGAAAGATGGATAAAGACATCTGTCAAACATCTGCACTTGGATGAATAGAAGTACAGTGTTATAACTAATGAAGAGAAAAATTAAAATGAAAAAAATGAGGGAAGGAAGGAGGGAGGGAGGGAGGAAGGAAGGTGGGAAGGAAGGAAGGAGTGAGGGAGGGAAGGAGGGAGAGAGGGAGGGAGGGAGGGAGGGAGGGAGGGAAGGAAGGAAGGAAGGAAGGAAGGAAGGAAGGAAGGAAGGAAGGAAGGAAGGAAGGAAGGGAGGGAGGGAGGGAGGGAGGGAGGGAGGGAGGAAGGAAGGAAGGAAGGAAGGAAGGAAGGAGGGAGGGAGGGAGGGAGGGAAGGAGGGAGGGAGGGAGGGAGGAAGGAAGGAAGGGAGGGAGGAAGGAAGGAAGGGAGGGAGGAAGGAAGGAAGGGAGGGAGGAAGGAAGGAAGGAGGGATGTGACAGAAGGAAGAGGGAAGATGGGCAGACAGAATGGAAGGAATTAGGGAGAAAGAAATAAAAAAGTTTTGAAAATGATTCATCTGTGCTTTAAACATCTCCAAAGGAAGTGGGCCCAAGACAATAAACTTTTGTAAAAAAAAGAAGTGAAAAATAGTCTTCAAACATCACATTGTTTATTTGCTGCATTAGAAACACCAGTAACATTACCCAGAAAAGTAATGTCCCACTCAGATTATAGTTACCTTAAACTACCCCTTATACCTACCAAACAGTCTAGTGCAGTGAGACCCTTCAGTGAATAGATAGATGAACTTAGATAGATAGATAGATAGATAGATAGATAGATGAACTTTATTTTAGTGCCATGGTATTTAGCTTACTAGCTAATTGGGGACACTATATCGTATGGAATACTAGTACAATTCCAGTTACTCTTTAACATGTTCCATGTACAAATGTACAAGAAATGTAAGCAAAACTAATGCCTAGTACTTAATTACCCCACGTTACCTGTTATTACAAAGGATTATCTACAGACATATGTATTGTTGAAGAGAATCATTAACAAAAGTGTGAGAATAAATTACAACAGTATATTGTGCTCCAACCACTCAGTACCTTCAATTTTTAACTGCTTTGCTTGAGGTTCACCTGAATCTTCATCTTCGTGCTGGCTTGATTCAGACTTAGTCTGGGGTTGGTCTGGTTCGTCATCAAGGTCCATACCTACCTCTTGTCGGTTTCCTATTTGTTCCTCTTCACTTATTTTAATTTCCTACAGGAAATATCCAACATAGGCCATGGTGTCATGATAGTACTAAGAAACCCTTACCTTAGATTATGGTCAACAGTCAACTACACTGAGAAGGATAAACTACTAACAACAAGTCATGTAATGTGTGCCTCTCTACAATGGCCAATCTCTTCTTCTCACACAGTTATAAATGTGAAGCTGTTAATAGGACTTTCTATCCACCATACATACATACATACATGTACTACACATGTATGTCTCATGGAAACTGCCTAGTACAATCCACTGATCCCACATCCATTAATCAATACTACTGCTATTGACTTTCAGTAATTAAAAACGTTTATGAATGAGTTCAAGTCAAGATTTCTGCAAGATGATGCCTTCTTTGAAAGCCTCAATTATATCAATGAAGATTTTGCATTGTAGAGAGGTTCCTCAGCAAATAGTCCATGAGAAACTTGATGTATGTGTGTAATAAGTATTCTTCAACACATGAAAAGCATCAGCAATCCAATATACAAATATGGTCAAATAAAAAAAATGGCCTGAATTGATTTTCTAAGTCCTTAGTGAACTCTGTGTTTGACCAGAAACAAGCTACTGTTTACAGTTTATAGCAGCAATGTCAGTGACTGATAGAAAGCAAAACAACAAACAATACAAGGGTAATTTATATATGAGCATAATTCAGCATTTACAAGAATGACCACCTGAAATGTACTTTTTTGTGGGTTTGCCCATGGCACAAGTACAACACACTCAAAACCTGCATAGAGTTTGCACACATCTACACATACACTGTGATTTTAAGAGATATATCACACAGGCTCACATGCTTTATGCTTTCATTTAATGAACTGAATTTGCCCAACTGCATATGAACCATGGATGAGCCACTTTTTAAATTACCTTTTCAACCTGTTGATGCCAGTCATCAATGTTTTTTCTTTGTGCTTTACTGAAATGATCCCAGCATCTTTTCTTTGATGCTGCTTTGAAGACTTTCAAAATGGCTGCACCTGTAAGAACACAAAGAAAGAAACAAATTAAGGAAACTAACATCAAATTACTCACAAAAGTCCACACACACATACCTTGGTCTGTAATGACTTTTGCTCTCAAAGCTTGTTGACGTTTTTGTCTTTCCACAATCTCCTCGTGTTCTTTCTTTTCCTTTACAAGCCTCTTGATGTGGCTGTTGACAGCACTCAACAAGTTGTAAAATGTTGATGCACTTTTCCTTGTGCACTCTCCTCTCTCAAGCCACTGAGCAAGCGTATGAAAGGACTCCTGAAAATCTGTACTAGAGCGAATACTGTGCATCAGGTCTGATGCAGCAGATTCTGTAAATATCACTGGTGGTTTTTCAATCTCTTCCTTTCGAGCTTCTCTCTCCTTGGCTTTTAAGAGTAGTTCATATTTTACATCATCTTCTCTGGACTTAGCATAATCTACATGTAGCCGTCCTCCTGTCCTACGATCACCACTGTTAACCCACATTTTATACCCACTATAGCCCACTGCTAATTCTACAGCATCTTCATCTTTAAATCTTAAATGACAGAACTTTTTGTCTCCTTTTCCTTTGGTTAATCTGATACTTTCAATGGCACCACAGGGAGACATTAAGTCACTGATCATGTCTTCTGTGACTTCGTCAGCGAGTCCACCAATGAATATAGTATGACATCCAAGGGGTTTTTCTGAAAGGTTTGGCTTGGGTTGTCGAGGTGGAGGAGGCTCAAGAGTGAAGGATGATTTCAAAAGGCTGTTCATCCCATACATGTAACCTGGATCATTCATTGATGACCAAAGGCTTGAACTACTGCTTCCAAGCAATGGATCTTGACTTGAACCATAAGAACTTGGAAATGGTAAGTTTCTAAAATTGCTTGCTGTATCCAAAGATTGGTTGAAGAATGGATCTCTGTCATCGTATCTTGATCCTCTACTCCCTTCTCTCGATCTTTCTCCCATTCTATCTGAGTGTCGATCCTCCAAATCTCCGAGTCCAGAAGACCATCTTCCTCTATCCAGTGCAGACTGCATAAAACCTCTATCACCTTTTCTTTCCAGAGCACCACCAAAGAAATTAGATCGATCTTGACTTCTCATCTCACTTTTTCCAATTTCATCTCGAAAAATTCTCTCTCTCATCTCCTCTTGCTCCCTGGACAATCTATCCATCCTGCTTTCAAGTCCTGATGGATTGTAGTTTAATCTCATTAGCTCCTCGTGAACTCTTCTCAGGTCTATATTCTGGTTTTCTAGAGGGGCTGACATGCCAGATATCAAAACCTGTTGCAAAAGCCTTTTGAGGGCATCCTCATTATGAGGATTCCCTGCAAAAGCCATTGGGATTTTTTTCTGCAAGATAAAATGAAAGTAAGAAAATCAAGATCCAGCCCATAAATATGGCCAACCTTGCACTGTGCACCAAAGTGCATGATGTGGGGTTGAGACCCACTGTACTGACGTCTTGTATCTCACAGAAATGGACTCTCTACCTATGTGTGGGGACAACTTGGGGGGGAGGGGGGGGCATAGTGTTCAGCATAGGAATCCAATGTCTAATTTTCCCTGGATGGCAATTTAATGAGATTCATTACGAATGTGACATTATTAATTTTGAAAGGGGTCTACAGTATATACACAGATTCAGAGATAATATAAAAATTAGGTACTACCTAATAGCGGAGCTCCCATTTAAATATAATAATAATTTTAAATACTTTGTTTTATTTTGACGTTTTTGATTCAAATGAATTGGGCTTGCTGTGGTAATAGGCAAACAAATATTGCATTTTGTTGTAAAAGTTGAAATAAAGACTATAGATCAAGCTTTATTTCTTGCCCTTCAGTCTCCTGAGAATTATAAGGCTTTCAACTCAGTGACCATAGTGATATTTATTCAGATATTTGTGTCAGATTTTATAATTGACTTAGTAGTAGTGCTTCATAATTCTCAGAAATAGGATGCAAAAATCCCTCAAACTGATTTCATTCACATAAATACTGAACCTAATTCAACATCCTTCAATTAAACAATTAGACATTGCAGAAAATTATATTTAGATTTTTCTGTCTTGACAGTATTGTGGCATCTTGGTTTTTTTTTATTATGTAGAGTAGAATGACACTGATAAATAGTTGTCTTTACACGAAACAAGAATTCTCTCTTCCAGGTTACACTAATCATGACTTTAGATGAAATTGTAAAACAACTCAAAACAACTACTACCTAAAAGCAAAGCTCCAATTTCAATTTTAATTTTTTTATGTTCTTGATTCAAATGAATTGGGCTTCCTGTGGTAATTGAAAAAGTTGAAATGAAGATTATTTAAAAAGCATTTTTAAAATAAGTTTTGGTTTTGGTTTGTATATTGTATGGGCTTGTATGCTCAGTGACCTTTGTTACAGTAAATTTTAATATTCAGATTCACTGTCAGATTTCATAACTGACTTTGTAAGGGTTCATAATTTTCAGAAATAGAAAGCAAAATCTCCAAAACATTTTTTTAAATTGATACAAGTAATTAAACCTTTTCGACATCCTGAATATTACAGAACAACATATATTGATTTGTCTGTCTTCACTATATTTGTGACATCTTGTTTTTAACTCGTGGATTGCAAATTCACGAGTTATAGTGAGGGGTCGAATATGCAAATGTATCACTCACTCGAACATTGTTAAACTATGCTACTGCGCATGCTCGACATGATTGACCGCTGGCCGAAAGTAATGTGGGCTCTGGTTTATTCCGGGACTCCCGAAGGACTCCCGCACAGATCTTGTCTTTCCCTGCTAACAGAGGCTCACACAGACGTTAAATCACTCCAAAAGTGAGCCTCTGCCGAGCGAGGCCGTTTTCTTTGTTGCGCATGCGTTAGGTAACTAAGCAACCCCTGACGTCATTATGACGTTTCGTGTCTCGTGGGCTCGAAAAAATAAGCGGAGTTTCCAATTTGCTCATGTGCATCATCTAATTTCCGGTTTAAACCGGATAAAACCGGTTTTCTTCGTCCACGATTGTGGACGGCGGCACAACAAAGAAAACGGCCTCGCTCGGCAGAGGCTCACTTTTCGAGTGATTTAACGTCTGTGTGAGCCTCTGTTAGCAGGGAAATCTTGTCTCGATCTTGTCGCTATTTATGTTGAAATCAGACTAGACAAAATACATATTTCGTTAAGAACAAAAAGACTATACAGGACATATGTTTCAAAATAGCTAGCTAGTAGGAAAATCAATGAATAAATAGTTTGATAGGCGAGTCAAATAGTGCTGGAGAACACATCAGCTCTAGAAATACAAACTGAACAGCTTGAAAAAAAGCATTGACTAGAAGCACTCACAGACATGTCAAATACACACGAAAAATAAAATACTCATTAAATTCCTAGCGCAAGCTATTTCAGGAGTAAAACCATCGAAGTACCGAAGCAAGTTTATAGCCGTGACTTACGCAATAGAATAGTCTATCGCTTTGCAGTCGATACTGACGAGTATTAAAAAACCTTCGGCTGAATGCTGGACTTTGAACATTGCTGTCAAGCGACAAAAATCTCTTCAAGTACAACATCAAAGTCATCCAAGCTTTTAGTGTTCGTACTCTATCATCACAAGGGTCAAAGTAGATCCAGGAGTAAGCAAACGTTTGAAAGCGAGCGCCGTGAAGGCCTCGAGTCCGCTAGCCGAAAACAGCAACAAAAAGGCGTATTGAGTTTATTGGCTTAGTATTTTGTGAAGCAATTTCTTTTATATTTATAGCGACATTTTGCTACAGAGCACAGAGAGGAGCATTTATATTTTGCATAGGTTTTGTAACCACACATTGACAATAAATACACAAAATTCACCATATCAGACAATGCTTTTTCTGGATGGTCCAGTGGATAGAGCCATGGCTTTTGAAGCGAGAGGTCCGGGTTCAATTCCCGGCCCGGCATGAGGTAAATTTTTTTTTTCACTTTTTTTCCTTTTTCACACATTTTTTTTCCTTTTATAGCTAATGACTCTTTCTTCTTTAAAGAAATTATTGATTTATTGATTTAGATTTTTGTCTTCAAATGAAAACTCGTGATTTTACTAAAATGTATTGTTTGGGCTTCCTGTAGTAATTTTGGTAAATCCACGAGTTACTTCGCCATTGGCGGTTTGATTTGTGGTGGTTGTTGTTATTTTGTTTTGTTATTTAATGTAGAAAAGAATGACACACTAGCTAGGCGAATACTTGTCTCCCACTTTTCTCTTCCAGATTACACTGATAATACAATTTAAAGTGATTATAAAAACAGCTAATTGAAATAACAAGAAAACAAGGAATTAAGCATTTTCAGTCTGTATTTAAGGCTTCACAGGGCTCACTGAGCAACTTCATCCAGATGAATAAAGTATAAAAACAATAGACCACTTCACGCTGTCGGCCGCCATTTTGAATTGGGACAAACATGCCAGAATTATTAGAAATTCCCATCACTTTAACTTCCAGTAACTCCGCTCTTTTCTGATGGATTTTCGAAATTTCGCACTTTTTGAAAAGGTAGCGTCGATCTTTTTTAGGTCTCTTACTGTGATGAAAATTAGAAAGCTATTTTTTGAGAAAAAAGAATTTTTGTTTTCCAAATAAAACATTCGGCGCGCGAATTTTCGAAATTATTAGAACCATTCGTGAAAAACAGGGCGTCTCAAAAAACTTAGTTAAAACACTTGCATTGCTTTTATTTTCAGTCCTACAACTGGTGTCCATAGCTGCTGTTTATTAAAGTTTAAATTTTGAAAATCCATCAGAAAAGAGCGGAGTTACGGGAAGTCAAAGTGATGGGAATTTCTAATAATTCGGCCGACAGCGTGAAGTGGTCTATTCTAGTTTGCATGGCAAAATTCCTTCTTTTTTTCCTGTCAATTGTTTCATTAAATTCCAGACCAAAACTTGAGCTGTATTTACACATTAGTGGGGTTGAAATAAGTTCAAAATCAATTTTTTTACTAATTTTATTATTATTAGAACTAGTGCAAAAAGTTCACCGTAAAACAAAATGTCGTTGTACATTATTTTCATGTAAGGCTTGATCGAGTGTTTCTTTAAACTTGGCCACAGTTCAACGTGCATAAAAGGTTTTTTTTAAGTCATCAATCCCAAATCAAAGATAAAAGATCAAATATAGGTACAAGAGACTTTTTGATATCATTTTCTGGCCAGGGTCTTTACCTTGAAGTGCTTTCCTTGTTGTCTTTTCGAAGCATACTGGTCCTTGTTTCACGCTCAATGCAGACGATTCTTGATTTATTTCCAACTTTGGCTAGATTTTTAAGCAGCTTTATTGAAGGCATCTTCACGAAACGAAGAATACACGATCCTCAATGACTTATTCATTATGAGGAATTTTTTTAAACTACGAATCCAACTAAAAAGTCGTCCAACTTTGAAAATATCCTCTGTGTCTTTCGTCTTTCGAGCAGTTTTTGAAACGACACCAGGCCCGAAAAAAATTCAAACGTACGGTTTTTTTCGCTTTAACCTGTCAAGATTGGCACAGATTAATGTTCATCAAAATCGCTAAATTTTTACGAGGTTTCGAGAATACTACTTTTAAGCTTTGCAAGTTAAAACTGCAAGGAAACTTGTAAATTTTCAGTTTTCAAAGTGTCAGCGCGCGTCAAGTTGGCGCCAAAAAGCAATCAGCCAATCAGCATCGCGATGTACACGGACGTATGTACGGACGTATGTATGTATGTATGTATGTATGTACGGACGGACGTACAGCCGTTGGGCTCCCTGTGTGTCCATGAAAAATCAACTCGATGGGTTACCATTTTTTCTTAGGTATGGTGCTCCGCTCGCGCGGGCCTTCGGCCCGCGCGGGAGCTCCGCTATTAATTAAGAGATATCAATAGTTTTTGAGATTTGGGGTCAAATTTTGGAATTTTCTATAAATATCAGGGATCACAATGTTGGGTTATAGATACCTTCATACATAACACCATGAAATAAAGTCAGAAAAAAGCAATTTATCACTGAATTGAACGCCACTGTAAAGGACCATTCGAAAATGTTCGCCACGTTTGTAAGAACCAGGGTAAGAAACAAATCGAAAATCTTTTGCGAAAATTGCAGAAGAGAAATGCAACTGAAACTAGGTGATTTTATAGCGATATCAAGGCAACTAGAAAAAAGGACGTGAAATTGTTGAAGCAGCATGGAAAATATGCAACAAGCAACGCGGTCGACACTTGCCAGCTGCCGGATTTTGTTTTTGCTAAATTCTGCTTTTGTGCAATCAAATATTCAATTAAAAATGAACCTGACTTTTCTTAACAGTATTTTAAATCTTTGGTAATATAAAAGTACTTAAATTTTATTACATTACCTTGTATATAATTGAATTTAGAAGAGAATGTCCTTCTTCACTCACTACAAATCTTCCGCCATCTTGAACTCCTGAACAAAATCATAACCGCAGCGGGTACCCCTCGGGTAGCAAAATGTCAAAAGCAAAGAACACGCAATAATTTTGTCAATATATCTGTAATCTAATATTGAGGAAGAAAATTAGTTTTGTTTTATTGACTGTAGAATTATTGACATAAAGTCTTCACAAATGTTCTACAACATGAAAGGTTATAAGCTAAAAGCATCCCCTCCCCCTACGGTTTTGTTGTACTTGCAGTGGACTTCCGCCAGTCATTTGAAGCAGCGGTTTCCCGCTACGTGGAAGTAAACAGACCGGAAAAATGGCCTCGATTTGCAAAGGTGGGTTACAACGATTTCTTGTTTAAGCTTCTTTCTGTTTTGAAACCCTAAAGCCTTTTGTGGTTTGTTTGAAGCATGCTTTTTGGACGAGGCTTTTTATATCGTAACGTTTAGAAGATAACCTGTTAAGGATGACCGAGGTGTGTTGTAAAAACAACATTAGTATGCCGGACAAATTAAGCTACGCTTAAATCTATCAAAAATACGTCAAAAATTAACCTTACACTGAAAAGATTCAGTTTTAAGTAACAGACTGCAGATCCCTTTCTGAAGTTCATAATTCCTTTTCATTTTGAAAACAAACAAAAGCCTGATATCTCTCCCTTGTGCTCTGACTTGTTGGGGTGCAAAGAATCTAATTTACTGGTTACAAGGGCGGATCCAAGGGGAGGGTTTAAGGGGTTGCAACCCCCACTATGAAAATGAAAAAATGATGGTCAACTAGAATTGGGCTCTATTTTTGCTTTCACTGATATCATACAACCCCCTGTTTGGGATGCGCATACATAATCCTAGATCCGCCCCTGGGTTATGATTCTTAATATAACATTTTAAAGTCAGCTAGTTAATTTCTTGTTTTTACTGATTCTCCTCTTGATTTTTTGTTTTTGATTTCTGCTAATTAGGAATAATGCTTAACTTACATGCAAAGTTGCCATAGCAGCCATGTCAACCTCTAAAAAATATGGATCTATTGCAGTAATCTCAGTTTGCTCTATTCTGCAGTAGATGAAACATTAATTAAAATTGAAAAGCTAAAAAAAAACCAATGAAAAAACTGAACTGAATGAAGTCTGGGGACATTTTGTGTGGAATATAGTATTTTAAAATACCTTTGATTTTATATAGAGCTAATTTGATTTTGAATAACTGAGCCCAGGTGTGTGTGTGTGTGTGTGTGTGTGTGTGCATGTGGTAGGGAGTGTGGTAATTTAAGTATATCTTGAGATAGACTGGAGTGAGAAGGAGCAGTGGACTGCTCAACCCTTCAATTACCCCTCTTGGTGATGGACCTGAATGTTTACCTTTCTCTAAATAGATGCTGTTGTGTGTCATTATTTAATTTTCCATGGTCATTTGCAATTCTGTACAAAAACGTTCCAATTTTTCTTTTCTTCTCTTCACTTCCCTTTTTTTTTTCTTTTTTTCAGATCCCATAAGACTTAAATGTGCAGTTCAGACATATGCCTGGGGCAAAATTGGGAACAGCAGTGCTGTAGCTCAGCTTGCACAGAATGATCCCACTTTTGTCCTTGAAAAAGAGAAACCTTATGCTGAGGTATCAATTGGAAATGAAGAAATGGTCAACACTCAGCGTGCGTCCATTGAGTTATGGATGCACGCGGGAGGCTGCTAAGCACAAGAGAAGCGTAAGAGTCGCACGAGGCGTAGCTGAGTGGGACTATAGCTTCTTGAGTGCTTAGCAGCCAACCAAGTGCATCCATAACTCAATGGACGCACTGCTGAGTGTTGACCATTTCTTTTATAACATAGACAAACGAAATAAGCTGCATGTTTAACCAAAATAAAAATACTGATGACCTTCAAAGTTCTACATACATGGCGCGCGCTGTAAGAAAAGGAAACATTGACGTCAGCGTGCTGTCCATCGAGTTCTGGACGCACGAGCACGCTTATCATCCAATCAGAGTGCGCGTTATATATTACTTATGTTATAGTATTTGTTTGTTCTTAGATTTTTTCTAATATATAAATTTAACTGTTCTTATTTAAGCAGATGTGAGGGTCTTAAACCATTAACTTTTCCTCACCACAGCCACAGGAAGCCCAAACTGTACATTCCTGAAATCCTACTATATTTATTTATAAATGTACAGCTTGGGCTACCTGTTGTGCAGCCAGGAAGTCCCTTGGACCAACTGGGCTGTGTGATAAAATTTGGAAGGTCTGTCAAATTACTTCTACCTTAATTTTATTTTCTTCTGTGTAGCTATGGATGGGTACCCACCCCAATGGACCATCTCAAGTAGTAGACCCAAGTTCTTCTGAGACTCAAAGTCTAGCAGCTTGGATAGACTCTCACAAAGATTGTCTTGGTAGCAAAGTAAATGATCACTTTCAGGGCAAACTTCCATTCTTGCTAAAGGTTTTATCTGTAAATAAGTCACTGTCTATTCAAGCTCATCCAAATATAGAACATGCACAACAACTTCATGCAGAAAGACCTGACATTTACAAGGATCCTAATCATAAACCAGAGATGGCCATAGGTAACTAGTTTTAGCTTCATTTATTCATTCCTCTTTCTTTTATTAAGTTTCATTCAATCATCCAATAATTTATTAATTATTCATTCATTTATTTGTTCATTCTTTAGCCATCAATCCATTCATAAATTTATTCATTCATTCATCCTTTTTTCATTTATCTATTGCTCATTCATTTCCTAATTCTTTGTTCATTCATTCATCCATCCATCCATTCTTCATCCATCTATGCATTCATTCATTCATCATTTTTTGGCACCAATCAATAATTGATGTTTCCATTTTAGCTTTGACAGAATATGAAGGTTTATGTGGTTTTAGACCAATCAGTGAAATCCAAGAATATCTGACAAATGTCCCCGAGTTTGCAGCAGTTGTAGGAGATTCAGCTTCATTGCTTACCTATCAAGGTTCTGGTAAGATTTCTGAAAAATCTTAATTTTTACAGCCATTACCCTAAATAAATGGACTGTGAATAAAATTGAAAATGAAAGAAATGAAATGGAAAGGGAAAATGTAGGGATGGCATGTGGATGAAAATTTCAATAGCTGCTGTCATTTAAAATACTTATGAAGTTAAGATCCTTTTTGCTTGGTCTGACATAAATTGTTTAAAATACTTAATTCCAAAGTTTGAGATGTCTTGGGTTAAATTTATTTGGCAATTTTTCAAGCCATAATTTATGTGTACCATTTTATCTTCAAAAGATGATTTATCTTCAGCAGATTTATCTTCAGCAGGATTTCTCTTAACCCCAGATGCCTCAGATTTAGGAGTCTTAATTGTATTTCAGACAGTAACAAATACAATTTATGCTTCATAGGCACTTTACTGAAGTTCTCTGTATTTGCTCTTGTAGATGAAGACATTAGATTAGGTCTCAAGGAGTGCTTCTCTGCCTTAATGACAAAAATAGAAGCATCAGTCAAAAATCAGCTGAAAGCCCTTGTATCTCGAATTACTAAAATGAAAGAACTGGGACACAATACATCAGTTAGCTTAGGAGATCTTATACTCCGACTCAATAGTCAGTTTCCTGGGGATATTGGCTGTTTCTGTGCATATTTCCTGAATCACATAGTGTTACAACCAGGAGAAGCTATGTTTTTAGGGCCAAATCTACCACATGCTTATCTGTCTGGAGGTTAGTACATCATATTTCAAACACTACTTTCAATATTAACTTCTACCCAAGATACAGTGTATGGTGCTGTCCTATTCCCCTCCCATGGAATACCCCCCTTTGCCATCAACTCCAGTTTTCCATTTGTGACCCCTTTTCCTATGTGGCCCCAGGTCTCTCCATGTTTGCCAGAAGCTTGTTGTTGCAAGGTGTTTCAGTTTCCTCTACCCTCCTTAAGATATATGAAGTGCCTTCCTTTTCTGCCCAGGGTATGTGGTACTGGGTAAGCCCTTTCCTGCTTTATAGGCATGTGTCCCTTTCTCTATATGCTTATAAAATTCATTGTGTGCCCCTCCTTTGTCCCTCGCCTCCTGCCCAAAATATGGTTGCCCCCTTTGTAAGTTATGTGACAGCTAGCCCCCTTCCACATATCCTGACCCACATCCTGCCCAGGTTATATGTCACCTTACCCCTCTCCTGCTTCTCAAGGCATGCTTCCACCTCAACCCTTGGGTACCACAAGAATTGACATTTCTCTCTGTTACAGATTGTATTGAGTGCATGGCTTGTAGTGACAATGTTGTCAGAGCAGGTCTCACTCCAAAGTACAAAGATGTGGATACTTTGTGTGAAATGTTAGACTACAAGCCAAGTACAGCTAGCGAAAACATTTTCCCTTCACACAAGGACTCTGACGACTGTTATGTTTCTATCTATGACCCCCCTGTTGAAGACTTTGCTGTCATGAGACTACAGGTAAATTTAGGTGCAAGAGTCCAAGTAGAGTCGATTTCATATGACTGTGAAAACGGCACCGCACGGTCACGGCACGGTTACGGCATGAATTTCAAATGTTTTTATCGACAACACGGCACTGACACAGTCACGGTATGGCCCGGTCTGTTTCACACTCAGGTTTGGTGCACCCATGAAAGTGGATTTCATCAGGGTTTCAAACTCCAGAAAACATTTGAAAGCAGAAGGTCATACGCCAAGTGCTTTTATTATTTTGGAGTGTTTGAAATCCCCGATGAAACAAGAGCACATCAAGTGTTTCAAATGGCTACTCTAATGGGTGAATATTAATGACCAATAATATTATAATGAAGTACTTCTCAAAAGAATTCCCAGAAAAAAAACTTAATCAATATTGCTTTTCAATTCTTTTGGTTGTCCTTACTTTCAAATATTTACTTCCACAGGTGCCCACTGCTGCTTCGCCCTATAGTTTTAAGGTTCTGGGTGGTCCCAGTATTCTGATAGTAATATCAGGGTCAGCTGTAGTCAAGTCAACTGGGATGTTACTAGAAAAGGGTGTGGTCCTGTTCTTACCAGCACATGCCGAGCTTTGTTTAGAAAGTATAAAGGAGGATTTGTTAGCATTTAGAGCATACTGTGACCCTTTGTAGTCCTTTTTTTTTCTTACCATAAATGACTGAATAAGATCGACCTTGGTTTGAATAAGTCCCCCACCCTACAGGACAATGTTTGAATGTCTCCTGGCTCAGAAAAGCCCCCTCCCCTCCCTTAAGTTGAACTGCTGAGAACATTTAAACCTACATTATGTAACATGGCAGTCCACTAATCTATTATATTATAGGTCATAGTTGTGCTAAAGACAAAGTAAAAATGTATACGTAATTTCATTCATTTTTGAATTTTTGATAAATACCCTTTTCAAACGAGTTTCCTGTTCTCAAGGTCATTCTTGAATAAGCCCCCACTATTCAGTCATTTAAGGTATTATTAATTGAATATCCAAACAATTTGCAATTTTCTTTTGGAGGGGGAGGGGTTGGGGGTAAGTACAATAATGTAGCACATTATAATTATAATATATATTAAACTGTCAGTGATAACATTGTCACAGCACAGTCTAATTAAATAGTTTTTAAACCTGCTCTACTCAATTGAATTAGTGCCCATCAAAACAGCCTATGTCACTCGTTTTGATGCATCGTCATTGATGTTTTGCCTTTGGAAAGCTCATTACACAGTTTGAAGCCAGCTAAAAGACACGGAGAAACAATATAACAAATGTAGCTGGTGTACAATATATTTGTCCCATAACAGAATTTTCTTACCAGTCCTTTGATTTAATAATCTATAGGGAGTGTTTTACAGTGTGAACAATGTTCCAATAATATTAATAATAATAATTTAATCAATGAATACATGTAGCTATCTAATAGATATCGCTGACTATGGAATAAACTTACAGAGAATTCAATAAGAATACAGTGAATTTGTTTAATTTCTAAATAAAAGCTATTATCATCTATTATGAATCGTATTATTGCCTGTTTCTGTGTGCTGTATTTTTTCTATTTGTATTACAGAGATTTTTTATAGCACTTTTTATCACAGAAAACTCAGGTTATATGATAAAATGCTTATTGACTGAATTAGGTCTGGCTGAATGGGAATATAATTGATTCTTGATCATTTGTAGCACTGGGTTTGTATGTCATTAGCTCAAGCCAAATATTTTTCCCATCCAGTCCTCCAACTCAGTCAATAAGTATACTAACAAATGATTTCCCCATTTGCAATTTTCTATCAGCTATTATTATTTGTGTTACCAATACTGGAGCATGCTGGACCTCAGTTCTAACTGATTCAGATTCCAATGTACATGCAGTAACATTGAGCTTCCTAGCTAGTGAAGGGCTGCCCATGAAAACAGCTAAAGTTACTTTTAGATGACTTTTTAAGTTTTCTCAAATGAACCAAAAGGTGATGTCCAGAGATATTTTACCACGGCAGTAGCTAAAGGTCACTTAGGCCATTCTCATGGGCATTCCTTCAACTAAAGATATCCATGCTAAAAGGAGTATGTGACCTTTTATTAAACCATAAATTCTCCTCTGGAATTGAAAGATTTTTTGAGGAGAATTTGGAATTTGATCAGACTGTGTTTTTGCCAGAATCTCTTCAATTATTACACTTATTTTTAATATTTTTAATAGTATTATTTTCATTTTCTACTAACAGTGAATATTTGCATCCATTTCTGTCATTACTATGGTTACTGGGGTTGTCATTCTTCCCTGCATTGAAGATAAAAATTGCTAAAAGAACAATTGGAGCAATCAGGAAAAACTCCAGAGTTGGATGGAAATGGAAAAACAGAACAGACGAAGTAATAATTAGAACATTTGTTAACTGGAAAGACATGATTTGGAACATGTTATCTCGGAATTTCAATATCATTGCTACAGTAAGACCAAAAAAGGCAGTCACAAAGATTAGAAGTGTAGACTGAATATTGTATCCACTGAAGAACCCACAACTCATCATGTGTTTTCGGAAGTCTGACTTCAGAATGAGAGTGAGAAAGTTGAAGATAATCCCAAATAAATACAGTTTGGTATTTTGAGCATAAATACTCGTTTGCATTCCATTGTCTTCTTTGAAGATTTTTTCATTGTAAATATTTGCAAGTGAAGATAATGCACACTGTATTAGCACAAGGATATGACCCTCGTTGATGTGAAATTTGGAGATTTTGGGTGGTGCAATTGTGGAGTTGTTGACAACTGCCTTGTGTCGACACAGATTTCCTGTGCTGCTTGTATGGTGTTGTATGACTTGATGATGATGAAGATGATGATGATGATGATTATCGTTAGCCTTGGTAATGCTTGATAAGGCAACAATCGAGAGAAACAAGATAAGCAATGATGCCCATTGGATACAGGATAACTTTTTTCTGTGGCAAAAATGGTAGCAAAATTTGAGGATGAAAATTCAAATGATTATCTACATCTAAATTATACCAGTAAAGTTTCCACATACCAGCTTCAACGTATCGGTTTGAGGTGTCATACCTCCTTCCTCCATCAACACTTTTGCAGGTATTTTAAATTACAGGGCTACACAGTTCTAAAACAAGTTGCAAATGAACATACCTTAGAAACTATTCTAAATAAAACCTGCTGTTGTAATAATAACAAAGTTGCCCATTAGACTGTAGACTGCCTGAAAATGAATAACAAAGAAGGATTTAGAAACAACACTGAAGTAATTCATTGCAACAGAATTATCTGCAGGGAACTGACTTCTGCTCTTGAAACACTGAACTTAGACTACCACATGGATGATGCCACTACTGTATATTATGCAAGCTGCAACTGGTTGAAATGTTTTGATCAATACTTACCGGTGAGAGATGAACTAATACTTACTGGTGAGAGATGAACTAATACTTACTGGTGGGAGATGAACTAAGATGTAGAACCCCAACAGATTGTCCAGGAAATAAAGTAGTCCAGGTATTGACCACTTGAAGAACTCTTTCCATTTCACATGTGATGGGTGAAAGGCTTCCTTAAATGTTTTACCCTCTTTTGAATTGAAACAGACAGGAAGAATGAAAATAGAAATAATGAGAAAAATGGAACAGATGAAAGGGGAAAAGTATAAAGTGAAATGGTTGGGAAAGGAAAAGAAAGGATATCAAATTATGAGAAGAAAATTGGGTGAATGGATTTATTTATCAAAAAATGAATAGATGAATGAGTGGATGGAGGGTGGGAGGAAGGGATGAATGAATGAATGAAGAAACATGAGTAACTGTAGAAAAAACAGGATGTACAGGAAACAGGATAAACAGAATGATATGAATTATAAATATACGACACCCATGATATGATTCATTGCTATATGATAATGAATTAATCAATAAGTGGATTAATGGATGACTGAATGAACAGGTGTATATAGGGAAATATAATGAATCTATATAGATAGAGCAGATTTCATGTGCTCAAGTGTGAAATGTCATGGCCATGACAGTGTTGTGCTGTCTATATAAACATTCAAGATTCCTGCCGTAACTTTGCTGTGACCATGTGATGGTGTTATCACAGACATATGAAATCTACTCTAGATGGAATAGCCCATGTCATCAATGGTGATAACTGGAAGGGGTTAGGGGGATAGAGCAAGGGAGTGACAAAACCCTTGTTCTAGGCCCAGACAGACACACACTCCCTTTTTCTTGCAACTTTTCCGTAACATTGCACACAACATGGACTTGCATACAACAACTGCAGGTTTAGGATCAAATTTTACTTCTACAGCTTTTTGTTCAATGTTGTGCACAACATTACAGGGGTAGACACATGGTGCAACTGTGTTGTGCACAATGCTATGGAAAAGTTGCCTCATTTGTTCAGCCTTTGGGTCCCCTTTCTCTGACAACCTTCCCTAGTAGCATTATGCACCAGTCAATGTAAATCCCCGCCCCCCCCAACCCGGGAAAGGGCGGGGATGTGCGGGGTATTTATTGTGTTTTCACTCACTTGTTCAGTTCCGGTATGCGGGGAAAAAACGAACATTTCCACTCCCGGTCTCAAGACCGGGGCATCGGGCGAATATCGTATATAATGGTTAGCGGTTAAACCAATGAGCGGCCGCCATCTTAGAAAATACCCAGAAGTCAACTTCCCGCGTTTTTCTACGTACGTGAAAAGATGGAAGAGCGACAGGTAAAGTTTCAGTTCCTATTTTAGTGTATTAAATAAGTTATTTTTGTTTGTTTTATGTCTTGAATTTTTGTGTTTTTTATATTTGGCAAAATAATAACTTAAATATTCGCAATCATTTCAAACTACTTCACTGATTGATCTGCCATGTGTCTTGTGTGAACTTTTGATGCTTTTAATATCTTTTTACCAGGAAAGTGAGATAATGTGCACGCTGCATAACAATACGCTATTAAATTTTAGTGCTTATAAATAAGATATAGTTAGTTATCATCTATCTGAAAATTCACAGGAGCATAAATATATTATATTGTGTTAAATACATTGTCTTATGCATTTTATTTCTTTTTTACTAGGTGAAAAAATCCCTGGAAAAAGTAAAGATTAAAGATCAGATAATCAAAAATAAAAAACGGTTCTATTGCCTGTATTGTGTAAATGAATTTAATATATAAGTTATTAGTCATGGGTAGGCGGGGACAAGCGAGGACATTGGATTAAACATACTGTCCCAGGGGCAGTAACATTTGCTCACTTTTTCAGGCATGTCAGTCCAATTCCCCGCCCTTTCCCGGGTTGGGTGGGGCGGGGATTTACATTGACTGGTGCATTATTTATACAGGCTAATAGATAGATAGATAAATAGATGAATTAATGAATGGATTGAGGGAGTCCATACCTTGTACTATTAGAACATACACAGTCATTACAAGACATACATGAAATTTCACCAGTTCAGCCATGACATTTACAGTCACGGGTAAATAATCATATCCTCCATCTAAAAATTGAATGAAAAACATGATGTGCAGTAATATCTTGGAAGGGTGGTTATACAAACCCTAAAATATTTCACGTAAGATAACACATTTATTTTACTTCACGAAACGATCAAATGACTACGATTTCACGTACATAGTAAATATCAAAACTGTATAAATTTGATCTTATAGTAAGCTTACTAGTATGTGCCCGCTATATTTTGATAACATAATATTATGAACTTTGAACGTATTTCTATAACTTACCGCGAATAGAAAACTTGATAAGAAATGTTCTTGAGCAGGCTAAGAAAATGAAAAAGAACGCCAGTACTCCAGTGTGGACGAAGCTGGAAGAATTCCACAAGAGTTTTTGAAAAAACGATGAAGAGGTTGAAGTACTTGCCTCCACGCTTTTCGACGCCATTTTGGATTAAACCACAGGAACTCCAAGTAGCAAGTATGCCTATTTGTGAAAAACGTCTGCGCATGCGCGAGAAAATCATTTAAAAAAAATCTATATTTGTTTTACAGATATTTTTCTTTTTGATAAATCTGACAAAATCTGCTCGGATTTCCTGTGGTCTCAATATTAGCACTTGGCAGAGTAAAAAAATTCGCCAATTTGAGCTAGTGATGTATCTTCATTTTTTTTTGACTCACTGGTCATTTGCCTTATTAGAAACAAATCGATCACTCTATACGAAATAATAAAGCTTAGATGTCCAAGTTTCAGCTTTATAGACATTACTTTCAAAATGAAGTTGTCTTTTGTTTCTTGCCGAACGCCGTGTTTGTACACACACTAAAAGGATGTTTAAGGTGGCTCGATGTAGTTTTTCAGTACGGCGTTACCTTTCGTGTTTGTTAAGTTCACACAAGAGACCATAATACTAAGAGAGCGAAGCTCAGTATTGATGTCTGTGCCATGTTCGTGGCGGCTAAGGCTATTTTTAGTAACTTCGCCATCGCGCGCGCAAGTCCCTCAACCAATAGAATTTGATTTTTGACGTGCGCGCGGACGGGACCGTTTGAATTCTATTGTTTAAGAGCCTTGCGCGCGCGATGGCGAAGTTACTAAAAATAGCCTTAGCCGCCACGAACATGGCACAGACATCAATACTGAGCTTCGCTCTCTTAGTATTATGGTCTCTTGGTTCACAGCTGAAATGAAATTTGGTATTGTCCACGGATTTCACCACATCAGCCACTAACTTACCCGCACACTAAGAAATTAAAGGAAACAAATTTGTCTTGTTCTGCAGTTTGCTGCACATAACCGACCAATCCTGCATAGCTTTGTTCCAGCTAACATTGAAAACACTGATTGTCGCACTTTAAAATAGTTGACGTACTTTGAAATAGCTGACGCACTTTGTAATAAAACCTGCATGAAGCACTTTCTAATAAAACCTGACGCATTTTGTAATAACCACCGTCCCACTTTGAAATGCAGCGAAAATTGTTGGATCACGACTATTTTTCAACTTTGGTTAAAATCCTGTCATTTCTGATGCGTCAATCATTCTTGGTGGCAGAGCTTATTTCAAATCAACCAATAATTGAACGTATTCACATAAGCTCCGCCCCCAAGAATAATGGACGAATCAGGAAAGACAAAATCTTAACCGAAGTTGGAAAAATACGGTCGCGATGTATCGAAGTTCCTTTATAAGAACAATGTCGAAGATAAATCAATAATGATTTATTAAGGAGGCAGCATGGCCGAGTGGTCAGAGCGTTGGTCCCAGGTTCGATTCCCGCTCTGGCTACTAGCTGAGACTGAATTTGTTCCGATTTCGATTAGTCCAAATTCAGTTTCTCCGCCATGCTTGTAATATAGCCAACTGGTTTGCCTCCTTGTCAGTTGGGATTCTTAATTGATTTATATGATTTAGTTAGGATTTGTAAATTGAGCTGAAAAGCCCTGTCGAGGGAGTATCAATCATGTTTTTTTTTAATTATTCACTGATATATACTGTCTGATAGGAGGCATCATGGCCGAGTGGTCAGAGCGTTGGTCTCGCAATCTGGCGGTCCCAGGTTCGATTCCCACTCTGGCCACTAGCTGAGACTGAATTTGTTCCGATTTCGATTAGTCCAAATTCAGTTTCTCCGCCATGCTTGTAATATAGCCAACTGGTTTGCCTCCTTGCCAGTTGGGATTCTTAAACACTTTATGTTTGATTTACGTTATTTAGTTGTGATTATTTCAGTGGAGTGCCTGGATAGCTAAGTGCTCTTCCAGTATCTGAACAAAGCATAAAAAAAGCATAATGATACCAATGAACAGCCACAAGTTTACAGCCAAAACGACAGGCCTCAAATGTATATGTATGTACTATCGGAAAACTGGGTAGCTTATAATATTAACATATATAACATCTAGATACCATAGATAACATCTACAATACAGTATCTAGAACTAAAGGAATACATGTATCGAGTGAGTTATAATCAGTAAGCTTGTGAAAACTGGATACAACTCTTTATTTTCAAAACTACTCTGTATATGTAATAATTCTAACAGTCTTAAATGACGTCAACCAGTATCTACCTCTAAACGTGACTAGAAAGTGGATACGGTTGTACAAGGTTTTTGTTTAGCTCCAGTATTTCTGTAGTGTGTGGCATTGCGGTACATTGTGCCTTTTTAACAAAGTAGCAATCACTGAAGGTAGAAGAATTCAAGACATCCACCCATGTTGTTTTGTACAACTAATGTTTATCAGTAAACGCATCATCCTATCTTGCGTCTCCTCCTAGATCAGGGTGCATGCTATAATCTATGGGATAAACGAAAACTATGCCTACCTTAAGTCGATCAATACCACTAGACTTGGCCTCTATTCATTTAGATATGCTGTTTTCATTACTTAGAATAATATTTAAATGATCAAACCAGGCAGACATCTTAACTCATGTCTGAGGTGGAATCGGAAATCAAGAGATCATCATGTATAGGAGGGTCTCAATGGGGTTAACCGTTAGCCGTAAAAGGGCCAAAAATTTAACCGTAAGTCTAATAATAGGAAAAAACTAACCGTTAGTCGTAATGAAAACTTAGCCGTAATAGCTTTTTCCAGCGTTCTCAACAATGAAAATTAATGTTTAACCATCAAGAACAATGGAAATTAGTTATTAATCCACTTTAACCGTAATCGTAAAAAAAGCCAAAATATTATCCGTTAACCGTAATAGCCACCACCACATTGAGGCCCTCGTATAGTAGACAAAAATGAGATAAAATGAGAATAAATTGAAGATAATATCTCTTCTGATACGACTTCATCCCTCAAGCGTCAAATGATTAGGCAGTATTGTAAGCCGATATTATAGCGTAAAAGATAATCAGTGGAATTCCGATGACAAGACCAATAAAGTGAGTACCAATCGCCCAGTAAGAAAACGTTCGTGACTTTTTACTCTCTGTCATCGCCGCGACGTAGTCTCCTCTGTTAATGGCATCCCGTGCCTGAAACAAAAAACAAGAGTTATGATTGGTCAGTTCTTTATTACGTAATCATCAGTTTTCTGTCTGGTGAGCGCTTGTGGTGCAGAGTGGCTCCTAGTATACGCCTATTTAAAAGCCCAAATGAAGTATGGTTACAAGGAACTGTAAAATTGCACAGTTTTCTCCTTTCCGGCCCCGATCGATCGCGGGAATCGCGTCGTGTTTAGAGTCAGAAGAAAACAACTCTCCAAAAATAATGAGTTTCCGTATCAATAAACGACAGTATATACGAATACCAACACGGCAGTTCATATGTAGCTTGCCTTCAGTTGATCTTATACACCAAGGAACCGTTCATTCGTTGATGTTAGAAATCAAGATCAAAGCCATAAAAAATAAAGTTTTGCAACTACCCATAATCCATTTCCGACTAGTGGCGTAATCTTAAACCTCCAACAGCCTGTTTAAAATAGCTGTATGAATGTGAATAATAGCATACCCTGTTTGAATGGATGATAGCAACGATTCCAAGAGGCCAGAAACAACACAAACAAACAAACCAAGCATAGACACAGTTATCATCAGGGTACACAGCTGGAAGTACAGTGGTGCATCCAGGTTGCTGAAGAAACAATCAAAAGAAACATAATTAAGATACTGAGACGCTCGTCACCCGATGTGACGTGTTGACTCACTTTTGAGCTATTTTTAGAACTGCTTTGCAACCGCGCCACTTGCGTGCGGTAAAAACATGCCGCAGTTACGTCATACAGTTATGAGAACCTATATATATATTTATAAAATATTTTACGCGCGCTTATCGCGCACATGTACTTGTAATTTCTATCGGTAGCTCGAGCATTATTGTACTTCGCGCGCGCTTATCGCGCACGAGGGAAAACAAATGTAACGGTTTTGTTTGGCTTCATCAGATGCCCTGATGAAGGCTTTTATAATAAAGTCGAAAATTTGGCAGAGTAAACAAAATCCAGTTTATTGTGTTTTATGTTAATATTTCTGGAGACTACACTATTGTGGGAAGTACTTGGACATTTATAAAATACTTGAGATATAACGCGCGCGCTGATTGGCTGGCTACCGTGCTTATATCAGAGGATAGAGACATGGCTCGCTCAAAAAACGTCGAAATTATTCTATAAAAGCGATATAAAACGATCGCTTGTGTCTCTGTTCTGTGATACCAACACGATGGAAGATGTAGAGCACTCGAAAAGCAAGAGAAACACTCGGCTACGCCTCGTGTTCCTAAGCTTGCTTTTCTCTTGCTCTACATCTTCCATCGTGTTTATATCACAGAACAGAGACATGCGCGCGCGTTTTATATTCCTTAAATATATATATACTGGAATTTCTTTTATAAAATAATTGAGATCAACACGCTGATTGGCTGACGAGCTTGTCTATATCAGACGCAGAACGGAGAGATGGCTTGTGCAAAAACTTTGAAAATATTTCTGTTATAAAAGCAATATAAAACGCTCTTCATGTGCTGTGGAACGATGTAAGATGATCAAAAAAGCAAGAGAAACACTCGGCTACAATTCGTGTTCCTACCTTCGTGTTTATAACAAGGTACCACAGTACAGAGACATGCGTTTTGAATTGCTTATTTAGTTTTTCTTATAAATTTCTAGCAGTTAAGAAAGATCAGGATTCATAGAACTTATTTTATCATACCATAACCATAACATTTTGGGTAGTAATTGCTCCCGGTATCGGCTGCTGTAGTTGCTGTGGTGGATACGAAAACTGTTGTGGGGGAAGATAGCCATGTTGACTTTGTGGAGTAATCCCTGCAGGATGACCTGAATTGTCACCAGTCTCGCCCAGCGATACACTCGTGTATGGAGCGCGTTCTTGTACGTTTGAGGGCCCTTCTGCATAGGGGGGTGGTTCAATATCATCTAGAAGAGCTACAAAGAAAGAAAATACAGAGAACATCTGATTATAAAATATTGGATATGTAATGCGCGCGTGGTGATTGGCTGGTGAGTGTGTTTATATCATGAGGACAGAGATATGGTTTGCACTAAGACATTGGAAGTATTTTATAATATCAATATAAAATGATCACGTATGTCTCTGTACTGTGATATAAACACTCGGGAAGATGTAGAGCACTCGAGCAGCAAAAGAAACCCCCCGGAAACGTCTCGTTAAGACACGCACGTGCGTTTTTTTAATCGAATATAAATTTAATACATGACGGTGTTTCACTATTTTTACTGAAAAGCTCGTTCAGTTTGAAGAAGAACTGCGGCTTAGATTATATTTGCGGTTATGACGATTGAACAGGCATTACATACCAATTTGTTCGGCAGCCATTGCTCACATCTGATCAACTTTAAAAAGGTCAATAAATCAGTAAATTATTAAATCAATAAATCAATAAACTAATAAATCAGTAAATCAACAAATTAATGAATCAATAAATTAATAAATCAGTTAACCAATAAATCAAAAAATCTATAAATCAATAAGTTATTTACATAATCAATCAATCAATCAATCAATCAATCAATCAATCAATCAATCAATCAATCAATCAATCAATCAATCAATCAATCAATCAATCAATCAATCAATCAATACACCTAATTGCAAAAACGTTGTCCAATAAAAATAAATATCGAACTTTACTAGTAAATTGGTAAATTGACCAAATAGGAGTAAATTATCACTGATCGAAAACAATATTTAAACGATTAAACACTGCTTAACGTTTCTTTTAATTTTATTTCAACATCAGATTAGTACAATAACGATAAATATTTCCGAGCTTAACACGAATCTCACGTTAATGATAATTTATTCCTGTTTGGTTAATTTACTAATTTACTACAATTCAATATCTGTTTTTATATGGCAACGTTTTTGCAATTAGGTTTAAATCAATCAATCAATCAATCAATCAATCAATCAATCAATCAATCAATCAATTAATAAATCAGTATATCAATAAAATCAATAAATTAATAAGTTAATAAATCAATAATTAATAAAATCAATAAATCAATAAATTAATAACTTCAATAAATCAATAATCAATCAGAAAAATAACGATACGAACCATGCAACATGCAAGAATGCGGAAGTACTAAAGTAAGGTTTTTGCTCTGTTTTCATATACTAAAATCTTGAATACTTTGTACACTGTTGGTGAGGAAATATCTTTTTCACTGCTTTAGATGTCTGGATTTGATTGACTTTTGATAACAGAAAATTTCACAACAATATTGTTGGTATAAATTCATAAATTAGTCCAGTGATTGAGAATGACAGTTCCTTAAGACTAACTGCTTTCATTATTGAACTAGAGTGATTTTCATCGGACTGTGAAACAATTACTAATAGTCAGTGTTTAATAGTGTCTAATAGTTGTATTGCAACAAAAGAAAACAATGGGTGCAGAGTCTATTAGTGTCTATTAGCTTAGTAACTATTTCACAGTCCGGCGAAAATCACTCTAAGAGGATTCGAAATACCAATCGTTTACTAGCCAAGAAACGCAGAACAAAAGCCTTGTCCAACCAAATGCAAATTAGAACTATTTGTAATCGAAATAACTGAAAATGAAGTTTACCAATGTAAAATATTTGTATCACGTGATCAAATAGGAGTCATTTGAGCACGCTGCTTCACAGCAAGCAACTGACATGTTTTCTGCCAGTTAACCAATCATGTTGATTAAGTTCGCCATTTGTTCGTGTTAAGGCATGCTTGCTAGACATTACAATATGATAGCCTTGTGTAAAAAATAAAGATTCCTTGTGTAAAAAATATAGATTTTGCTGCGAGAGCGACGCCACGATTCCTCACAATGAACAATTTGTTGCAGAAAGTTCAAAAGCTTGAACGTTCAAAAGCTTGAAGTGGTGACATACGTTGCAATTTATCTAAAATTGCGTTGCCAGCTCGAGACAAATTTACATCGTGTATCGCCAGTTTAACTCTGCTATTGATGGACATAAAGACTATTTTATTTCTATATACTTGTACAATATTGTACGATTAAAACTATTTGTATATAAAGAGTAGTTAAACGATAATATCACTAGCTAGTCTAGTTTTAAATATCGTTTTGTACTACTAGAAGCCACGCATTTCACATTAACTATATTCATGGTATCATACATTAATGGATATCATATATATGATATGATATTCATTAATGTTCCTAGTGTATCTAAAAAAACATTTTTGTTCCAATTTTGAAGTTTTCTCGATTGTATCTCAAAAGGAATATTAAAATTACTAAAATTCAAGTTCCTTCAAGAGTTTCACCGGATCGTTGATTTACCAACAGAGAAAGTATGTACAACAATGTTGAACAACGACAAAAAATATTGACAAAATGATTTACAAAAATGTTTTATATGCAGAAGACTCGCTTTTATCATAAGATGATACGTACAAGGAAGCAAATAAAACTCCATCTTCAGCTTTAAGGCTTTTTTTTTTGTATGTTTGTGCTTAGTGGAATTCAGAAATTAGTGCTTCATTTAGTTTTCTTATTCTACTTCTTTATCAAATCTTGTCATGATTGGCAAGGGAAATTAAAATTTGATGTTCTTACTGTTTCGATAGTGCCAGAAAGAGCCACCAAAAGGACAAAATAACTGAAAACAATTAGTGGCGTCATATTTTTTCCAAGAACTGAAAAAAAACAGACCTAGACATAGATAATATCTAACTTACCGTGTAATGAGAACTTATTTGAGTTGAACAATCTTGTTTTCGTCTGAATTTTCTTCAAAGCGGAACTTAACATGCATAAAAATAAATATTCAGAGCGCTTTGTTGACGCCAAAGAAGGTCGCTTTACCACGGTCTGATAACTGACCAATCCTGTCGATTTGAATATTTCAAGACCCTGTCGAGATGTTAACAATACGTTTTTGTTAACGAAACACACACTTAATTTTTGGATGCGATTTGGCTTTACGTTCGCACCAGCACTTTTTGTCGAAGGTGCGAATCGAAAAATTTATTGGAATTAGTGTGAACGTAGCCTGAAGTTAACCATTCGGTAAGCAATCGATAACCAATCGATAATCAATGCAGCTGTAGTGGAAGGACTCTTGATAAAGCACTAGAATTTAAGGTAGTTCCGGAGCATTAGATTTCATCAATGAATTTTCTTTAAAATCCTGTCATTTTAAGATAATTGTTTGGCAATTCTAAAACCGAGAAAAAAAGAGGGGGTCACCGTATTGGTTTCTGAGCTATAAGGTGTCGTAAAAGGTGGTATTTTCAATGATTTTCCTCGATTTTTTGCAAAATGTACGTAATCCATGGTTTGAAGAATGCGAACAAATTTTTTCCGAGAAACGCCTTGACCGTCTCAAAAGATAGATATGAGGTTTATCTAGCAGTTGTAATCGTATGTATTGTTTGATGAGTTGCAAACATGATTAAAAGGGCATTCTAGAATCAAATTCCTACCCAATTACGCGCTCCAAACTCGTGTACGGACTGTAAAAATGTGGAAAATTTACGACAATCCAATCAATGAAGTTGTATTTTTATTTTTCAAATCAAAATAGTGATAAGTACTCCCTTGAATTAAAAGAAAAAAACAGGGGGTCACCGTATTATTTCAAGAGTTAGAAAAGCACAAAAGAGAAAACACAACGAAAACCAACACCAAATATCACCCATTTTAGCGATTGGATATGATAAACTAAATTTATAAGTTTCGGGTTAAATACCTACATTACATAGTGTACACGATTTCTTGATTAAAGTTTTTCCGATATTTGGATGACAAAATATAATTTTTCTTTACTAAAGTTTGAGTTTCTACGTTTTCAATCGCTCGCTTACTAGTGCCCAGACTCCCCACGGTAATACCAATGCTCTCTAATAAAAGTGCGCGCGCTCGAATGCGCGCGGGAAATGCGCAGTAGCAAGGGTCCGGAACTACCTTAACTGGAACTTACCACATTTTGAGATTCGGTCCAAAGGTTCATTCGATTGTGACAGCGTGACGACCATCGTTTTCGGCTACCAGAGGATCCCACAGGCAAATTTTGTGGCCGTTTTCTTTCATTTGATATACCGCCGTCCATAACCATGGACGAACAAAATTAACAGGTTTTGAAACCGGTTAGATAGAAAATGGCTGTGTAAAGTTACGTGATTAAAACTGTCCGCGCATGCGCGTATATGACGTCACATCACTTGGTGATAAACAAAGCCAAACGTTTATATAAGAAACAGCCAAAAAGGACAAAAAAAAACATTAAGGGGAAGTCTATTTTCATTATCGTCAGTATTTACCTTTAAGAACATCAGGTAATACTGTGATTTTTTATTAATTTCATGAAGCACATACATATATATATGCTTTTCGATGGTAAGATGACCACATGAAGACTTACTAGTATGATAATCTTTCTTGTATTTACATTTCTATTCTAATATAAAAATTAGGTACTACCTAATAGCGGAGCTCCCATTTAAATATAATAATAGTTTTAAATACTTTGTTTTATTTTGACGTTAATTTGATTCAAATGAATGGGGCTTCCTGTGGTAATAGGTAAACAAAGATTGCATTTTGTTGTAAAGGTTTAAATAAAGATTATAGATCAAGCTTTATTTCTTGCCCTTCAGTCTCCTGAGATTTATAAGGCTTTCAAGCTCAGTCACCATAGTGATAGTTATTCAGATTCAGTCAGATTTTATAATTGACTTTGTAGTAGTGGTTCATAATTCTCAGAAATAGAATGCAAAAATCCCTCAAGCTGATTTCATTCACATAAAATTAAATAGTACTGAACCTGATTTCAACATCCTTCAATTAAACAATTACTGCAATTAGAACTGCAGAACATTATATTTAGATTTTTCTGTCTTGACAGTATTGTGGCATCTTGTTTTTGTACTATGTAGAATAGAATGACACAGATAAATAGTTGTCTTTACACGAAACAAAAATTCTCTCTTCCAGATTACACTAATCATGACTTTAGATGAAATTGTAAAACAACTCAAAACAACTACTACCTAAAAGCAGAGCTCCAATTTCAATTTTAATATTCTGTGGCTTCCTGTGGTAATTGAAAAAGTTGAAATGAAGATTATTTTAAAAAGCATTTTTAAAATAAGTTTGGTTTTCGTTTGTATATTGTATGGACTTGTAAGCTCAGTGACCTAGCTTTATAACAGTAGATTTTAATATTCAGATTTACTGTCAGATAATTTTCATAAATTATTGACTTTGTAGTGGTTCATAATTTTCAGAAATAGAAAGCCAAATCTCCAAAACCTTTTTTTAAATTGATACAAGTAATTAAACCTTTTCAACATCCTGAATATTACAGAACAACAAATCTTGATTTGTCTGTCTTCACTATATTTGTGACATCTTGTTTTTTGTGGTTGTTGTTGTTGTTGTTGTTTTGTTATTTAATGTAGAATAGAATGACACACTAGCTAGGTGAATATTTGTCTCCCACTTTTCTCTTCCAGATTACACTGATAATACAATTTAAAGTGATTATAAAAACAGCTACTTGACATAACAAGAAAACAAGGAATTAAGCATTTTCAGTCTGCATTTAGGGTCTCATAGGACTCACTGAGCAATAAATTCCTTCTTTTTTTTCCTGTCAATTTTTTCATTAAATTCGAGACATAAACTTGAGCTGTATTTACACATTAGTGGGGTTGAAGTAAGTTCAAAATCAATTTTTTTTACTGATTTTATTATTATTAGAACTAGTGTAAAAAGTTCACCGTAAAACAAAATGTCGTTGTACATTTCATGCCGTACTTGATCGAGTGTTTGTTTAAACTTGGCCACAGTTCAACGTGCATAAAAGTTTATTTTTTTAAGTCATCAATCCCAAATAAAAGCTAAAAGATCAAATATAGGTACAAGAGACTTTTTGACATCATTTTCTGGCCAGGGTCTTTACCTTGAAGTGCTTTCCTTGTTGTCTTTACATTGTCTTTAGAAGCATAGTCCTTGTTTCACGCTCAATGCAGACGATTCTTGATTTCCAACTTTGGCTAGAATTTTAAGCAGCTTTACTGAAGGCATCTTCACGAAACGAATAATACACGATCCTTAATGACTCATTCATTATGAGAAGTTTTTTAAAGCTACGAATCCAACTAAAAAGTCGTCCAGCTTCAACTTTGAAAATATTCTCTGTGTCCTTCGTCTTTCGAGCAGTTTTTGAAACGACACCCCGGCGGGCCCGAAAAAAAATTCAAACGTACGTTTTTTTTTCGCTTTAACCTGTCAAGATTGGTACAGATTAATGATCATGAAAATCGCTAAATTTTTACGAGGTTTCGAGAATAATATTTTCAAGCTTTGCAAGTTAAAACTGCAAGGAAACTTGTAAATTTTCAGATTTCAAGGTGTCAGCGCGCGTCAAGTTGGCGCCAAAAAGCAATCAGCCAATCAGCATCGCGATGGGCACGGACGGACGGAAGTGACGTATACTCAAGCCATGAAAAATCAACTCGATGGGTTACCATTATTTTTTCTAAAGTATGGTGGCCCGCCGGCGGGAGCTCCGCTATAATTATTATAGGCTCTTTATTCAGCCTAACTTAGTTCGCTTCATATTTTTGAAGGAATTATTTTCCTCTGAAATTATGGTTGAACGATTCTATAAGTATTACTCTTCTTGTATATTATCTTAACTCCACCTTTTTACCTTTACCGGAGCCTTTCTTAGAGGGAAATCTATTTCCTGTCTCGAGGTTTTCCTTAGTCATGTTAGTTCTTGCATTAATTTCGTAACAGCAAACTGTTACGAGTACAACAAACTTTGTTATATAATGATGATACTGCATATTAGTTTCATTTAGTGTGTCGTCCCACGATAGATGATTGCATTGCTTATTTGTAAAGGTACTCAACAAATTCAATAATTAATGGTAGTATTATATTATCTGTAAGGTTCCGCCATCAGGTTGTTACTATATGCCTGACAATTCCCTGAATTCTGATTGGTCAACGTGCGGTCTGTTCAAAAGTGTATTTTGAGAATTAAGAATATGTATTTATGTCTTACTTGGGATGAATCTCAGACAAACACTCAGGCTTAAAATGGCTGTCTACAAATGAAGTGAAATACTTTGGTGTAAGTGTTACATAAATGAGACATTAATTACCTGCCTCAGGTGGACTCTAAAATTAACCAAATGACACCAAACTTACAAGGTCCAATTCCGTAGTTCCCCAGAATTCATTGCGCGCAAGCGAGGTCATGGTTTATCGTAAAAGATATTAAAGCAAACCATAGATATACTGAAAAAAAATCAGCAGAAAACCAGTAAGGCCTAGTTCAAACGTCGCATCTCACATGTGCCAAACTCAATGCAAATTAGTCAAATCTTTTGTTTCTTCAGTCTTATTATCATCTCATTTGCACTGAATTCAGCACATGAGATGCGACGTTTGAACTAGGCCTGGCCTAATACACTACGGTCGGAAGGAAACAATGCCACAGGCGACAAGTAGAACAAAAAGACATTGTTCAGAGTAATCCACATGTTCTTTGTTTTTGTCGTTTTAACAAATCGCGAGCTTCCTTCTAACAGCAGTGAATGACCCCAGAAAACGAGTGTAGTACCTTAAATTCCGATAACAGCCAACATAACCAAACGTTTATCTCGTATAAATGGCAAGAGTTCCCAATTAATACAATCATTTCTAAAGGCGCTGTTACACTGTGCAATTTTCCCAGCAACTTGTCTCGCAACGGCGTTTCAAAACAAGTTGCAGAGAAATTATGGCGCTGTTACACAGTGCAATTTCTCCCTAGCAACTTGCAATATTTTTGGCAAGAGTTCTCAATTAATACCATCATTTCTAAAGATATATTTTACCCTGAGCTCGCTTGCGTGCACTAAATCATGATGAATTCTGGGAAACTCCGAAAAGGTCCATTGTAGAAGAAATTAAAAGAAAATAAAGAGAGAAAAATGAAAATCGAATATGACGGCTCTTCTGACTTTGAACTTTTTTCATTAATTTTTCCTCAGACGTCAAATGATTAGGGAGTATTGTAAGCCGATAGTATAGCGAAAAAAATAAGCAGTGGAATTCCGATGACAAGAGCAATAAAGTGAGCACCAATTGCCCAGTAAGAAAACTTTCGTGACTGTTTACTCTCTGTCATCGCCGTGACGTAGTCTCCTCTAATAATGGCGTCCCGTGCCTGGAACAAAAACAAGAGCTATGATTGGTCAGTTATTCATTGCGTATTCATCCCAACAATCCCCAATCGACAGACGATTTTCTGTGTTTTGAGTGCGTCTCATGAGCATGCGCTGTGGACTTCTATACACCAATTTCAAAAGGGAAAACCTACATAGCACTTAGTTGGTGTAATGTATTCAAAAAATCTGTTTTCTATTGTTTCTCGTTCTATTGTATTATGTGTTTTGTATTATATTTTTATGAATATATTACATCAAACTGCGTGCTACATAGGTTCTCACAATTTCAAAAACGTTTTCTGACCAAAGACCCAAAGGGAGTATGGGTAGAAATGACTAAGAACTACGAAACTGCACGTTTTGTCTGCTCCTCGGCATCGCGTCATGTTTAGAGCGGGAAGAAAGCAGCTTTCCTAAAAAATAGTGAGTTTTCGTTTTAAACAACAATATATCACATGTAGCTTGACCTTATACACCAAACAACCTTATTTGTTAAGAATGTTAAAAATCAAGACCAAAGTCGTAAAAGAATCAATTTTTGCCAGTTGTCTATAATCCTTTCCGTTTTTGTGGTGTGATTCAGGTACTATCTCTCGTACGACAACCATTTTGAAACAAGACGCTACAATAACGTTCACTACGAGGAAGCCCGAGTAAAAAAGCTTGCTTGCAATTAAGGCATCTGGATAATTTTGCATACTTGCTCCTTTGACGACCTCAACTGGCAGAACTAGACTCAGTCTATATCACAAGTATCTCGAGTAATAGCTGTATAAATGTGAATAATAGTATACCCTGTTTGCATGGATGATAGCAACGATTCCAAGAGGCCAGAAACAACACAAACAAACAAACCAAGCATAGACACGGTTGTCATCAGGGTACACAGCTGGAAGTACAGTGGTGCATCCAGGTTGCTGAAGAAAATCAAATACAAACAAAAACATTGTAAAACTCCTAAATGTAATAAGTTAAATTGCTTCTTTTTCTCTTTTTGAACTTCTTGAGATTGACCTAATTAAATGGACTGTGAGGAATTAGAACTGGAAGCCTCATGGCTAATTAAAATAGATTGATTCCCTGCAAAACATCAACGATGTTTTTGTTTTCAAAACTTATGTTGTATTGAATATATCTGAGATTATTACCAAAAAAGTCACATTCTGTGTTGTAATTGCTGTTGGTTGTTGTTGCAGTGGATAAGCAGGTTGTCCTTGGTAAAAATACACGGGCTGATGTTGAGGAGGATACCCGTATTGACTTGAACCGCCTTCTCCCGAGGCTTGAGAAACGCTACTAGCGGCTGGGGCACGTTCTTGCGCGTTTGAGGGCGTATCATTGTAGGCTGGTGATGCAGCGTCATCGAGACGAGCTAAGTATATGAAGAGATAAGGTGATGAGTATAGAACCAAACAGCAATTGTGGAGTAGTTGGTTAGTGTGGTTGGCTAGCGACGCAAGCACAAGCGCAAGCAGCATTGTTTGGGAATGGGAATTTTTTATATCATCAATGCAAGTAAAACTGTTACGAGTTATCAGCGTTAAAGAAAGTTGCTTTACTATTAATACTTTTACCGTCGTCAAGAGAAAGGAAAAGCAGCATAGAGAAAGAGTAAAAAACGAAGACGCGAACGAAGAAGAAGGATGAAGAGGAGGAGAAAGAGGAAGAGGAGGAGGAGGAGGAGGAAGACATGGTCAAAATAAGCAGTGTCGATTAGGCCTAGTTCAAACGTCGCATCTCACATGTGCTGAATTCAATGCAAATGAGATGATGATGAGTAGAAACAAAAGATTTGACTAATTTGCATTGAATTCGACACATGTGAGATGCGACGTTTGAACTAGGCCTTACATACCATATGCTACTTGATTTGCGGCCATTGCTTATCAGTTAGGAAAGTGTTATCCCCTTGCGAGTCGACTTAAAAGGAAAAGTCCAGTATTACAAGTTAGCATATAATATATTGAGGTAGGGGCTAAACATTACAGTTTTTAACACGTGCTGCAGACAGTTTTAATAGAACTACTAGGACATCTTTTATTAATTAAGATGTTTAGATTTCTTTCCGAATCTTCTGAAAGCATACAATACTTTAAAGTGCCTATAAAGTCTAGCCAGAAATAATTTCTCTCAAAAGAACTTGGCCTCTGAAACAAAAATATTTTGAAAAGTGGGTCTTTCAATTTCTGTTGACCGGGAAAAAGAGCTGCAAAGTTGGAGAAAAAGCACATTTTGGGCATCCTGTGGAAAAATTTGTGAGAACCCTGGGAGACTGAGACCCAGGAATAAAGTTTGATTTAGACGCTACAAGCTCTTAATATCTTTGTATATTGGTTATTGGTATACACTATATTTAACTTCTGCTACAAATTCTACTACTTTGATATAGCTATTTTCAGCTCTTTCTTTGAGTGTAAATGCCGTGATTCCTGACATTACGTCACAATGTGCCTTACATTATGTCACAATGTCAAAGTTTATTATCAACCAAATGAGTTTATTATTAACCAAATTCGTCCCAGCCTTCCAAAGAATGCGGATTTTTGTATGGAGCGACAGCTTTGAACAGACGGATACACTGGAAAAAACCTTATGTCTTTGATGTCGCTTTAATTATATTTCCCCAAGATACTCAACTTTTAAAAAATATACATTTTGGCTAGGGTTTATAGGCACTTTAAACATATATCATATATGAAATATTTGAAATATAATGCGCGCGACTGATTGGCTGGCAACCGTATTTTTGCGGTTACACTATGTCATCGTGTAGCGTGTAAGGGTGTAATTCGGATTTCCCGAAGTTAGCCCGAAGCCGATTCATCTAGCTACTGTTTTGTGGTTTGCCTAGTTTGTCATTTTCATCTTTGTAATATATAATTTCCCAGAGCACTATCATCACTAAGAAAAGCGGAGAGATTTTTAGCATTTGCTTGAATAAGTAGCAAAATTACAATAGGAGCAGTTTATAGAGTCATTCAGTCAAGGAGGTAGTTTGTAAAGTCAGGAGTCAAGATCGGACGTAAGTCTTCATCAATTTGCAATTTGTAATCCTTAAACGTTTTAGCCAGAGAATTGTGTAAATTTATGCAGTGCATTGTAGCACATGCAAAAAGCTTTAGTCAGTCCATTACAGCCCTACATGTTAGTACTGGCGAACTCCAGTGTGGCATCGGGAACGCGACAAACTATGGGAAAACCTACATAGCCAAGGGCGGATCCAGGGGGAGGGTCGCGGGGGTCAGGACCCCCCTGTGTTTATCAATGAATATGTCATGAATTTGTGACAGCAGTAATTTTTTTCTGTGAAAAGACTCAATTTTAACATTCATTGAAATATCACTAAGCAATGCCAACCCTCTACCCATTCAGTTGTAAATATAATATTTTTGTTTCTAATAAAAAGTGTTAAAAAATCACTAGTCTAAGCAATTAATGTCATATTTTCCTTAAGACCTTTTCGTTTGGGTTCCCTGTTTGTAAACGTCACGTGACCCCACCTTTGAATGGATACGCCCTTGATAGCACTCAGCTGATGTAATATATTCATAAAATCTATTGTATTCTATTGTCGTTCTATCCATTATTTTATGTGTTATTCATTATATTTTTATGAATATATTACATCAACTGCGTGCTACGTAGGTTCTCCCAATTATCCATATGTACTGAGAGTGATCATATATTTATACAGTACAATTCATAACACTGACAATCTATGATGTTGGATATAATGATTATTGTGGATGTTATATGTTTAGACTACCAGTAACCACATGTCCTCATAGAGGGCTTTTATCATGAGAGGACAACCTAGACCGCATGGCTCATGGCTTGCACAAAAACCCTGCGAATATTTCATAAAAGCAATATGACTAATAGCTTCGCTATTATTTTCAAAAATCAAAAGTCGACTAAATGTTTACAAACATTAACATTATAATGCTAATGCGCCAACCATTTTCACAGATCTTGCCTGATGTGTTTTGTTGAACAGACCAATTAATCTTTTTTTGGTTGGCATTTTTCATATGGTTTACGCCGCTTATACTTCCGCTCACCAACATAAAGTAAATACACTGTAAAAAAGAAATACTACACATAATTATTTTCTCTCATTTTAGCTCATTTTGTTCAGTACCTTTATAATTTCCAACATTGAAGTTTTCTTGTAAACTATCCGATTAAAACACATCAAATAAGCGGTTCCGGTAATAAATAGAATTCATCTATACATAAAATATTCAATTTCTCTAAGCTTTCTGTCATCGACCCTTCAAAGCTAACAACGATCAAACTATTGAGAAAATTATTTAAGTCTTACAAAAAAATTTAGTAGAAGACTTGCTTTTTTAATAACATGATATACGAAAAAGAAATCACAAAAGGAGTTCGTCTGGCACGAGACAACTATCGATAGTTGTACATGGACACGCAAATAGTGTACATAGTACAGGTGAGTACATGTGTCCATCATCAATACATGGACACACATTTCATGTAGGCATACACCGAGGCAGAGCCTAGTTTGTTCGCTGGAAACTGACCAGCTGACTGTTGATAATATATCTAGTAAGGCTTTAGATTGTTTTGTATTTTATTTTTTATAAAATATTGTCATGTTTGGCAAGGGAAATTGAAATTTGATGTTTTTTTACTGTGGTTTGATAGCACGGGGAAGAAAAAACAATGGCGCCGTTTCAGTCTGCAATAATAACAAGACTTTGTCACCGATCAATTATCACTAACTTACCGTACAATAAGAATATATCTCGAGTGGAACAAGCGTTTTTCCTCTGACTTTTTCACAAAGCGGAACTTAAAGACATGTAATAAGTGTAGAATAAATATTCAGTAAATACGCCAAAGATGGTCGCTTTACCACGCACGGTCTGATAGCCGCTGACCAATCCTGTCGAGCGATTTGAAGACCCCGTCGAGATACTAATAATCACGTTGTCGTTGAACGAAACACATCCAGTCTGGCGTCCAGAATCAAGGAAATACATTTATTCAGAAAACATTAATAACAGCTGCTGAACACTATAAGTGTTATTTATGTGTATCAATATCAATGATTTGTCAGAAATTTAAAAAGTTACCTTATATGAAATTAACGCTTCATGAAATTAACGCGAATTTCAAAAAATTTAAGTCTTGTTATATTTTAATGTTAATTTCCATATCATTAATAAAGTGGAATGTTCATTTCCACGATATAAATTTCTAGCAATTCTGTCTGTAATTTTCTTTTGAAAAACTGTTTATTTGAAATTGAACTCTAAAGTGTGTACATTTTTAAATGACCGCTAATTATTTAGCATTGTTTGAATGAGTCTAGGTTCAGTCAAACACCGGTAAGTTTAAACATTCCAAATAAAGTCCATTGTGAAATACGCTAAGCGTAAACGACTTAAACTTCTTAGGGTGAATCGGAATTAACCTTTCAAGGGATTGAGGAAAAGGAAATTAAATGAGAAAATTGACCTTTATTTTTAAATGTAATTTTAAATACACCTTAACCCTTTCGCTCCTACAGCGCCCGAAACCGGCCGTAAAAATTCTACTCGTCTAAAAAATTACTTCTTCCTAAAAAAGGACAACTCAAACTCAACTTTGGTACGAAAGTAAACTCTAGTAAATGAGTCAAGTTTTGAAAATCAAACATTGTGAAACAACTGGCCATTTCTGCAGAAATTCGTCATTTCAAGGCAAGGAAAGGAAAAAATCACCATTTTGGGCTCAATTTTCATCCTTGAAAATCACACATTTTGGACCTCAATTTTTCTCAACAAATTATCCTTTCCTGCACACGAAACAGCATTAACAACCAAATTCAGTCCTAGTCTTGTGTTCTCATGGACTTTTTGGCCTTCTTTTCCTTTCACGGACACAGCTGCGGCTGATTCATTGTGGCCATTTTGCAAGCACGTGTTTTGGGACTTTTACGACCTAAATGCATTCTGGGTAATTCAGCTCCTACGCGACAGCCACAGCCCTTCCCTCCATCTTTTAGAGTTTTTAGTCAAGTCTCGAGCCCCCTCGGAATTCTGCCCAAATTTCGCGCTTGCTGTGTTCCTCAATCGTCACAACTCCCAAAAAATGCCATGGCAGGTCCGAGAAATTCCCCTTGGACGAGCTTCAAAGCACACTTCGTCTTGGCGCCACTCAAAATTCACCCAGTCAAAGCTACGAGTCAAAATGCCTACGAAGTGTTACACCTTGACGAATTCTTACGGCAAGTAAGCTCTCTGCTACTTCCAGGCTTAATGATGCCCAGCCAGTAGGAACCAAAGGCGAAAAAAGGCTCGAAAATTCACAGAAATCCAAGTTTTCTGGACTTTCAAACGCCAACATCACTCGACCAAAAACGCTACCGCTTCAAACTGGTTTCAACCGGTTAACTTGAGCCCTCAATAGTACAAAACAGCAGAAGTTTCTATGGTTACTCCAGTAAGCAGGCGAAAAAATACACAAATCGATTATGACCTCAAAATCGCGTAAAAACCTCAAAAATCCCCAGTAGCGAAAGGGTTAAATACACTCATATACCTAGAACAGTCTACTGCCTGATACTGTTAATGCTAGTACCACCAACCATACTTACTACCAAAATTTAAACCTTGACCATCCATTGCTGTAACTAGTTAAGCTACTGGCAATTACTGAACGATTTAAGATCTACATATTTTTATACGTTTTTAGGATTTTGTAATTTATTCATTTTATGAACGACCCCACAAGCTATAAGCTTTGATTAAATGTTAATTTATCATCATCATGATCATAATCATCATCATCATCATCATCATCCTTTCGGCTTTTCTTATTATCCCACAACAGTTTCTCGATTCTGTTTCAGGATGTTCAAATATTGATTATTAAGGATTAGAATTAAATAAAGCAGCAAAATATATAATTAAAACAAGAGTTGCAATGGCACCACCGATGAAGTGAGAACCAATCGCCCAGTATGAAAACCTTCGTGACGCTTTACTTTCTGCCATCGCCGTGACATAGTCTCCTCTGTCAATGGCGTCTCGTGCCTGGAACAAAAACAAGAGTTATGATTGGTCAGTTATTTATTACGTAATCATCCCCAAAACCCACGTACAATCGATAGACGCATTAGTTTTCTCTTTGATGAGCTGTCTTATGAGCATGCGCACTGGGATACTTGATATACCGTCTGGCACTTTATTGTTACGAGAGTTAAATTTTGCGGATGAGCGATTTTTTGCGGTTTTTTTTTTCTTTGCCATGCGGGAACTGGCAAAGATTGATTTTTTTTCATTGCTGGAAATTGAATTTTGCGATTTCTATCGTGTCACGTACAGTTTTTAGCAGCTTGTTACAGCAATTGTAATACAATTTAGTGACTGGTTGCCGAATATTTCTGAAGGTTGTTGCTTTGAAAGACAGAAGCCTTGCAATACATGGGATATTACATAAATATAATAGCACGGCACGTCCGCAACTGAGGCGTTTACCGTGGATAAATAAAGTTAATTGATTGATTGATTGATTGATTTTTGCGGTATAAGTTAATTTTGCGGGAATTAATAACGTTTTTTTGTTTTGTTTTGTTTTTATTTTATTTTTAACGGATCGTGAAAAAAATCACAAATATTAGAACCCCTCAAATTGAAGTGTCACGCGGTACACCTGTTAAGAAAATCATTGTCGATCCAACGGCCTTAAGCTCGCACGATCCATCCGAAAATGATGAGTTCCCAGGCCCCGACCGCCGGGATCGCGACATTTTAAGAGCTGGAAGAAAGTAGCTCCCCAAAATATAGTGAGTTTTTGTTTTAAAACGATAATATATAAGAACTATCAACACGGCAGTTCACATCTAGATTGCCTTAACCCTTCACACCAAAGAACTTTACGTCTTTATATTAAAGATCACGACCAAAACCTAAAACAGAATGTAAAATTCCTTTTCCGTCTAATGACGTATTTTTAGATCTCTCGTCGGACAACCTTCTCGAAATAGCTGTATAAATGTGAATAATAGCATACCCGGTTTGCATGGATGATGGCAGCGATTCCAAGAGGCCAGAAACAACACAAACAAACAAACCAAGCATAGACACGGTTGTCATCAGGGTACACAGCTGGAAGTACAGTGGTGCATCCAGGCCGCTGAAGAAAATCAAATTGAAAAATGACAATATTTCTGTAAAACTTTTTTACAGCAAGTTACATTGTTTCTTTTTCCCTTTCTGAACTTCTTGAAGGACAAATTGACAGTGAAGAAATGCGAGAGGGAGATGGGGCAGGGGTATGATTCTATTCTCCTGAGACTACCCATCAGGGGTATTATTCTATTGTCCTGAGACTACCCATCAGGGGCCGGTTGTACGAAGGGTGAATAGCGCTATCCAGCGGATAAAATCTATACAAAATCTATATAGTGGATAACTCTTATCCGGTGGATAACTTTATCCAACCTTCGTACAACCGGGCCCAGGGTTATTATTCTTTCGCTCCTTTTTCGCTCCCAGAACAAAATATCCCTGGGGACCCTGGGTAAGTTGTCGATTAGAACTTGTTCCGGAAGTAAAGTTTTTCTCGTTTCTGATTGGTCGACCTAAATTGACAGTGAAGAACTGAAAGCCTTACTATAACCGAAATTGATTGACTGCCGACCAGCAAGTGTCGCTCAGCCTAGCACGCAGGTTAAAGTTTGCCGACCAAAGTTGAATTTTGTAATAGACTTTGTTTCCATTTCAAGACTTGTATTAAATACACGTGATTTTACCATAACAGTCACATTATGTGTTGTAATTGCTGTTGGCTGTTGTTGCTGCATTTGATACGCAGGCTGTTCCTGGTAAAAATACTCAGACTGATTTTGATGAGGGTGCCCAGGCCGGCCGTCAGGGGTGAAACTGTTGTACTGACTTGAACCGCCTTCTCCCGAGGCTTGGGGAACGCTACTGGCGGTTGTGGCACGTTCTTGAAAGTTTGAGGGCGTGCGGTCTTCGTAGGCTGGTGGTGCAGCGTCATTGAGCAGAGCTACGAAAATGATGGAAAAAGCTGTACTCTGTACAAGAAGAAGTTGTGACTTGGTGGGTTGGTTAGCGCAAGGTCTTCTAAGTAGGAGGTACTCATTGTATGACTTCTCTTCGATCCGTAGAGCTTTTGAAATTTATTAAAATGCCCGTAAAATGGAAAACTGATTGAGAGGGGGAAGGGGAGGGAGGGTTTAAAGTGCATGCCATCGGCCTCAAGTTCATCAGTGCATGTAGAACTGTTACGAGTGATCGATGTTAAAGAAAGTTGCTTTGCCGCCTTTGAAGAAGAAGGAAGGAAGAAGAACAAGGACAAAATCAGCACCATTAATTGACCGAATCGAAATATGGCGGGAAATTTGAATAACTATTGTTCTGGACTGACTAGCCTCGTGTTCACGTGGAAACACAAAAGCGTTTTCACATGAATGAGAGGCTGGGTCAGTATAAAACAATAGTTATTCAAATTTGCCGCCATATTTCGATTCGGTGTATTACATACCTACTTGTTTGGCAGCCATTGTTTATCAGGTTTATCCAATTACGAGTCGACTTAAAAGGAAAAGTACAAGTTAGTATGGTGTATTGAGGTAGGGGCTGCATGAACATTAAACTTATTAACACGCGTGCTGTTTTAGTGGTCAGTAAGATGGAATTAAATTAAATTAAATGCATTAAATTAAATTAAATGGATTAAATTAAGATGTCGGATTTCCTTGTCTTCTCCGACGCTGAGAGACTCCAATATTATCAACTCATTAGCATATATTATTGCCAAAAAAATCATCGATATAAGTTGAGACGAAATGTTTGCAAACACTGACATTATAATGCTAATGTGTCAACTAGTTTTACAGAGTAGATTTTGCATTTGTTTCGTTTAACCGAGACCAATTAATTTATGGTTGGCATTTTACAAGTGGTTTAGCACTTTCACTGACCTATATGAAGTAAAATATGAAGGATTTGGAGTAATACAATAAATAAAGGATAAATTGTGTGGTGGTCAACAAATAAAAACGTATGAATAAAACTGGACGAATGAAAAATGAATAAAAGAGACAATGCCGACACGTAAGCGTTGGCCTTATGAATGCGGAAGTTTTTAGATCGGCTTTAGATCTAGACTGTTTACCTCTGCTGAAGAAAGCTTCATTCGGTTTGCTGGGAATAAAGTAAATTATATTGGGCTACTAAACAATAATATAAAACTTGCCTTAGTTTTTATCAAACTGCAAAGTGTTGATGATGGTACATTCAACGTGAGCTTAACAGATACGAAGTAGAATATTGACCCTCCAATAACTTTGCCTACCGATCAGTTTACATTCATCTCACTGCTATTGAATCTTATCTGAACTTTATTTTACGAATATATATTTTCCAATTTCTCCGATTTGAAATACTCTTTTCCTTGGGGTGTCAATCTCGATTGGGAGATCCATGGTTTCAAATACAAGACGTACAAAGTTAAGTCACTTTCATAAATGGTTTACACAAATAACGAAGATTTAGTGCATAGGAATACCACACAGTGTTAAAACCTGTAATTGAGGCTGCTGCATCGTTCGCTAACGGGCGTTGCCAAACACAAGGAGCAAAGTTAGCCCACCTTTTTACAGACGTGTAAAACTTTGCTCTATCATCATATCGCTTACCTTTTGGCCTAGCAGTTCAAACGAGTTCTAAACGGAAACTGAAGGGAATCCGTTTTTTTTTACGCAGAACCAATATTTATTAGTGTTTCCTTGACGTCAAGGACTTGCCGAAGTCAAGGACACTTGAACAAGGCCAGATGGCTGACCAATTGAGAATTAATGGGGCCCCAAGGCAGGCTTTATATTTAGATCATTCTCTATTACTGATTATCACAATTTATGCTGCTTGTTCAGACGGTGTTGGTGCAGCAGATCTAGAGCGAGCAAGTTCTTTTACAAAATTTTGAGACACTTGCAGGCAGTTTATGTTGCTTGAAATGCTTGTATGGTTATCATATTAACAAACAAACAAACAAATAAACAAACAAACAAACAAACACAGAAGACAGACTGATAAACAAGAAACAGACAAACAAACAAACAAAACAAGCACTCATTCAATTAATACGGAAACATGAAACTACTAGCTTTAAAGAAAACAAATTAGATGGCTATCGAGTCAAGCTATAGAGCCGAACATATACATGAGCAAATTATGAGAAACGCAAGAAAGATATAATGTATGTTTACTTGATACAAACGGATATATTTCCTGTACTTGAAATCTACAACATGCTATTTACACATGGTCATTTCTCTAATAATATTAACTCAAAAGGTTGAAGGCAAATTGATGACACTTGTGTACCACTGACCAAAGGCTGGACCTCTCCAAGAACATGAAGTCGTTCAAAGTGGTCTGCAAACTCTTCAACGGTTATAAATTGGACATTTCGTTTTATCCGTATTGTTGTTGCCTTTTTTGAAGTCATTTATTTGCTTCGAGGGTTTTTCTCCGGGTCCTCCGGTTTTCCTCCCTCCATCAAAAACGAACTGGTGAAGCGAGTGATTATTTGCAAAATATTCAATGTAGAGGTAGTGAGTGTGAGAGTATAGTGTCCCCCAATTAGTGCGCGAGCGCTAAATAAACAGTTATTATTATTATTATTTTTTCATCTGGGTGATGGCTGGCCGTGTACAGTGCTCCAAAGCTCACTGAAGACGACCTTTAGGGGTGGGGGGGGGGGGGGGGGGGGTGAAGTTGCAAGAAAGACACGCTTCCCCCATCCCCTACCGGTAGTATCCCATATTCCTTCTCCGTCCATGTTCCGCCGGTGACTATTTAATGCTTCTCTCTACGCAACCAGAGGAAGAAGAAATAGAAATAGAGGAAGTAGGAATACTAGTAAGCAAGTGCTCAGTAAGGTGTGATAATCGGATATATGATCTCGAGATCAAGAGAAAAGAAAGGAAAGAAAAGAAAGGAATACTAATCAAAAAATCCCAAGGAATTGAAAAGTATTTTCTAATCATGCTAATAGTGAGTTATATATTTTCCGTTTTTCTCAACATTTAATACCAAGGACAATTTACACGGGATAGCAAAGGGGGGTTTCAAACAACCACATCACACAAAGATGTGTGGCTAAATCATGCATCACGTGGCAAATGTTGACGCAATGACCTTAATTGATAGCAAATCACGAGCAGGTTCATTGACGCGGTGCTTTTGGTCTAAATCACGCGCCACGCGAAATCACGCACGGGTTCATTCATGGATCACACTATTTTTGGCCCAGATCACGCGTCACACAACCCCTTTGCTACCCTGTGTACAGCCTGGTGTTTGTCATCAAGACGAGGCATAAGCGCTGTATAAGGCAACTCTTAAGACTACAATAAGAACAATGAGCACAATTCCACACCCAATCGACCAGTTTGCGTATTTCCGGGCCATTTGGCTATAGGCTGAGGCAGAGGCCAGGTCACCACGGTCGATTGCATCACGTGCCTAGAAAGCGATTGATAATTTAATGCATTGTGACGTCATATCCTTCAGCTACCAGAATGCTTTCCCAATTTTCTTTTGTAAAGTAATAAAAATCTTTACAGGAAAGAAAATTCGTAAAACATTTTGGTAGTTGCAGTAAAATGAGCCATCATGCAAATGCCGTTTTTTCTTTCCAATCGTGTGGGGAAAACACAGGGAGCCCAAGCTCGGTGTTGGAGAATAGGTGAGTCATCCTTTCTTATTTCAAGATTCTACGATAATTTATGTCCTTTTTCTTTGTTTTGTTTTGTTTTGTTTTGTTTTGTTTTGTTTTGTTTTTGAACACGGCAAAACAAGAGATTGATCCCCAATTATCGTAGAATCTCGAAATAAAGAATGATTTGCCGACATAGATTTACTGTAAATTACTGTAAATACTCACCAAGCTTGGGCTCCCTGTGGGGCAAATTGAAGGGGGGGGGGGGGGGGGGGTTCAGAAGGGAAAACCATATATGTATATTACAAATGCCATTATAAATACATTCAAACCTCCACAAAGTGACAACTTCAAATGGTCGTTTAATGGAGGTAGTCGAAATATTAACGATATGTTACAAAGTGGTAGTTTCATAGAAGGTGGTCGGATAATAAAGATGGTCACTCATAGAGGATTTGAATGTACGATTTTAGCCCTGTCCAAACACTAAGCAAACATCAAACATTGTTGTCTTCATCATTGGTGGCAGTTGCTGACCCAACACTGTTGTGTTAGGCTTTAATGATAACAGAATAAAAGAAATGTTAGACATTATTGGCTCAAAGTAGTGTTCAAATGAATCCAACAGTGTTCAGCTGGGAGTTGTTGGCCAACAGAAATGCCAACTTAATCTGCGTATGTCGCTTGCGCTTATGCACTTGCGTTGCTAATGAAGACCAGAATTGTGAATCTTACATTGTTTGAGTTAATTATAGCACAGATGCCAAGAGGCCAGAAACAGCACAAACACGAAAACCAGGCAAGACCACAGTAGTCTGGTGGAACCACCGCAGCCACAACAGGTGCGCCAACAGTTTGCTAAATAAGAAAATAGTTACACTTTTAGAGATCTAAACGTTTCGAAGAAGACTGCAAAGACATTTGGAAATAAAATAGGACAACATTTTGAAGGACGCTTTGTTCTTCAACCAAGCTTTTGGAAATGGCCACAAAAATAAAAAATAGAATGCACGCACGAATGTTCGTAAGCTGAAGGATTTTTAAAAATTCCCAAAGGTTCGGCTCTATTGTTCATTTGAGATTCCCTAAAAGGTACCGATAACGTATCTGACTATGGTAAAAGGGACCAAACCTCGAGACCCCTAAAAGGTACAGCGATCATCCCCACCCAAAATGAAGAGTCCCCCTCCTGGGCCTTGGCCCTCTGTGGGGAAAGGCAGTGGACTGATTAATCCGATATCAGACCTTTTGTTGCTTACAGGGAATACTACGACACACGAGGTAATTGGAAACGAAAGAGCAAAGTAAAAGCGATGTTATCAAAAATAACTTACAACAACTGTGACATTGTGAGTCGACATTGTGGCGGGCAATGGTTGCTGTGTGTAGCCATATCCAGGCTGACTCTGTGTGGGGTAACCAGCTTTATCTTGTGGAGGATATCCTGGTTGTGGATATCCTGGTTGTGGGGGGTACCCTGGGGGAACTTGCTGGGGGTATCCTGGGGGAACTTGCTGGGGGTATCCTGGGGGACCTTGAGGGGGGTATCCTGGGGGACCTTGAGGGGGGTACCCTGGGGGACCTTGTGGGGGACCTTGGTTTGGAAATCCAGGATTTACACCATAACCAGCACTGTTCTGGTAGCCTTGGCTATCAAGAGAATGATATGGTGGTGGAGCAGTGTCGTTTGGAATTCCTGATGTATCAAATAAACAATTACAAGCAATATTGTAATATTAACTTCTTTCTGGCCTTCTCTTATGACTGTCTGACTTGACTGATTGACTGACTGACTGTCTGACTGATTGACTTGACTGATTGACTGACTGACGTACGTACGATCTTGGCTGACTTACTGTCTTGGCTGACTGATGACTGACTGAATTAATGATCGATTCACAGACAGACAGACAAGCAGACAGAGACTCAGGGCAAATCTTCTACACGTCACAGTATTTTCTTATCACAGTACCGGTATTTCAACTACACAATATTTATTTTCTCACCCTGTTTTTCAGCCATCGCCTATTTGTTTAAAATCTGTGTAAAAGATAAAATAGAAAATAGATAGGTAATTAAAAACAAGCGAGTCACTGTCCCATCTTCAGAGAAAGTGAAAAGCACGTTAACAACAGCAAAAAAAGAAAAACGCACGAAAACAACATACAAGTAAAGCAGGATACAAGTAAATAATGAACATCCTCTACCTGGTGCGTGCGCAATTAGCGTCGCGCGCGCACTTCACTAAAAATCATTCAATCAAATGAAATAACATGAAAAGAAAAAAAATGTACCAATTAGTTTTCCGTGGCAATGGAATGACAGTCCCTATTAAACAAATATTATCCATTTCCTTTTAGCTCTGTAATCTTGCTTGGCAAGCACTCTGGTTTCTTCTGATGCGACGTGATCTACCTTGCATAGTTAGTGCGCGGCCTACGGTGCGAGAGGTTAAAAGGTCGATCCCTAGTCCTGACCTCGCACCCTTGTTTCGACTTCTTTCCACTTGTGTGTAGCTTTAATTAGTTGTAAATACCCTTAAAAACGGAGCACTGATGGAGAGAGGGAGGTAAAATGAGTGCTCCGTCGACTTCAAGTTTATCAGTCTGTTTCGAGTTAGCGACGCTGAATTAGATTGCTTTACATTTTATCACAGGCCTACGTTTGGTGTTCTTTCTTTATTGTTGCCAACGATCGTCCAGTCTCTCCGATGTATTTATTCTCACAGTCGCCACATGATATTCTGTAAACAACGCCAGTCTTCTTATCCAAGAGTACCGTGCCTTATCTTTTTGGATGCGAGATAATTTGATTAAGATAAGATATCCATACGCGCGCCAGGAAACAAACTTGTTTTCATCAAGAGACCATAATACTAAGAAAGCGAAACTCAGTATTGATGTCTGTGCGATGTTCGCGGCGACTAAGGCTATTTTTAGTAATTTCGCCATCATGCGCACAAGGCTGTCAAACAATAGGATTTGATTTTTGACGTGTGCGCGGACGGAACCGTATGGTTTCGGCATTTGAATTCTATTGTCTAAGAGCCTTGCGCGTGCGATGGCAAAATTACTAAAATAGTCTTAGTCGCCACGAACATCGCACAGACATCAATACTGAGTTCGCTCTCTTCCAGGTTAGTATTATAGTTTCTTGGTTTTCGTGCGTTTTTAATTTTTTTGCCGTTGTTAACATTCTTTTTTATTAAATTTACTTCCTCTGAACTCAAATCTCGGGATCAACACAATGTAAATCATTTCAATACTGTTGAAGAAACAAGCCAATACAATTAGGGTTAATTTAGGTCTTCCTAAAGGTTCGTGGTGCCACTTCGGAAAAAAGCTTACATTTTGTCAGAATTCATGTTATATATCGTTTGACTGGCTGTTAAAACATAGATGTTGATGCACTTTAATTTGCTATAAGAAAAGCATCGATATTTTTTTTTTGAGATTTTAAAACAAAACCACATGACTTTACTGAGCGAGTTATAAATATATAGAAAGAAAGAAAGAAGAAAGTGAAAGTGAAACTTTATTTATCCTCGGTGTTCCTTACTTACTTTTTCATGGAAGCCGAGCTTGGTTAAATTAGGCTACTAACTGAGTGAATAAATTATGATATGTTACGCTTAAATAAAATTAATTAACTAGCCTAATTGACATTTAGTGAGTGCTGCCTAATATTGTTTTTCGTTATACAATAAACCGATTGTAAGGTTGTTCGCTTCAGAAATCGAAGCGCGAAATGAAATGCATGATTACTACAGAATATGCAAAAAATATTTCCAAAGAACCGGAATGTATTTTCTTTACAAATACCTCATTTTACATGGGACTACCATTAGCTTTTACAAACTATTACGTGACGCCGGATTGCTGTCATCTTGTCTTTCACGCCGTTGTATGCCCTTTGCCCTCTATTTGAAACTAAATCTTGATAAACATTAGATCTGTCGTGAAGATGCGAAAAGCACGAGGTGATGCAAGGCAATTTAAAGGCACCAGATGGACTATTTAAGCTATTATTTACCATAATTATTACTTCGAAAGATAGTATAAGAAATTGTAATATAATGAATTGAATATAATAACAAATGGCAGTGTTTTCAAAGCATTACATGAAGTAATCAGTTGACACTCAACGACGAGAAGACGCACATGATGCAATTAGAAGTGATTTGAAATTTGAAGATAAACTTAAATTGCCGACAATAGGAAAAGAACCAATTAATGAATATACAACACCATTTCTGGCAACTATGGCTTTTCCAACATTATTTCCCGATGGAAAAGGTGATCCAACTAATCCTACTATAAAGATAGATGTCCCTTTGACTGGAAGAATACAACATCTCTAAAAACGCAACAGAAGAACGAATTTAATACTTGCAAGAAAACCACAATCACATAACTTACTGAATGCCAGTAAGACGCTGAGCTGAGAGAACGGTGTTGAAGTTGCGAAATTTATAGTAAACACCCGAAAAGCATGGTGGGTCAAGTGGCTCGGTGTATTCTGGGACAGCTAGAACAAAGAAATCTATTGTTCTGACTGTCGTCAAACTGCATGGTGGGTCAAGTTTGGTTGCATTGTGGGTATTCAAATCTCGATTTTTTCTGCCTACATATGCATATTGACTGTATTAGATTCGCTGCCTTGCTTCGCTCGCTTCACGCTCGCTCCGCTGCGGCAGCAAATATATGTCTTGACAGATGACAGCTCTCTTTTAAAAGACGACAGACTTTTAGCCTCTTTTATGTAGTCCGGAAGTTGGTTCCACAATTTAGCACCATCATATGCAAAAGCTCCTTTCAAATTTTCGGTTCGAGGTCTACCAAGAACCAATTGATTATCATTATCACGAAGATTGTATGCGTTATCCTTTTTACTAAAAAGGTTCTGTAAACAAATAGATGCATCATTATGTTGTATCTTATGCATCATGATGGTTTTGTACTGTTTTGTGTCTAAAACGCCTTTTCTCGAGTGTTTCCCATATAAGAGTATTACGGAAAGAAAGAAAGAAATGCCTCGTCAAGCGTAAACTCCTCTACATTTCTCAAGAATACTGAGAAACACACACACGCAAACATAATATATGTACCCTGTTTCATGAAATCATAAATAATAATATATTCCAGCGAAACTTTAAGTGTTTGGGACTGATAACCGTTCAGTAAGAATATCAATTCTGAAGTCGAATCTGAAGCAATTTGCACAGCAAGCAGGAAGCGAAGTAAAAATGAGCGTTTGTGTGTCTTGATTCTTACCTTAGTTTTTCAGGATTATATGAGTTTCAAACGTCTTATTAAAGTCTTTTCGTAATGTTCTTTCGTCTCTTTTTCCCAGACGATTTCAGTACGCGAACGCTGGTCTACCTCGCAAGGAGTTCGTTTGAAAGTGGAAAACTGTATGACGTCAGTACCTCATGTGATTTGCATGACACCGGAAGGAGGATAGCAAGCGCTGGTCACAGCGAGGCGTATTGCGACGAGAGGAAGGTAAATGCTTGAAATTGATCACTTGGACATGCTGAAAAGACTTATTTTGCTTGCTTAGAAAGACATCAGTAATACGTCCCCAAATCAGAAAAATGGGTTGAAATTACAATAATTTTATAGTTTTTATTTTTTTGGTTTTGTCAGTAATCAAATTTAATTATTTTGGTACTTCCATCTGTTTTTTTTTAAAGAAAATTCTACGGATTTGCATATGGATATGGGGTAGTCAAATGCCCAGGGCGTCCTTTCCCCTTTTCCTTTCCTTCCCCCTCCCCCTCCCCCTCCGGTCCTTCCCCTCCCCTTTCGCCCTGGGTCCCCGAGGATGGTTCTACCTCAATTCGTTCCACTAATGGGAATTCAAGATTACAACAAGTACTTAAGGATCCTCTCACCACTGTTTACCCTTAAATATGCGTCTTGTTACTCGGGCTACCTGTGGTAGCTCGAGTCTAGGTTTACCTTTTCGGAACCCTTTTCGGTCTATCTATCAATCTATCAATCTATCAACGTCGCAAATCGGCAAATTACCCAGAAGCCTTTGGGGTACACTGTTGACCACGAGGCTTCCTGTGGTCGCGAGAGATTGAAAACAAAATGGCGGACGCTATGAATTCGGAATTTTTGTTTCGGCCCTCAGGCCGAAACGTTACTGTGTTTGGTTTGCTAACCCATAATTTTTGGCTCGTCTGTCAATTAGCTGTCATACTTTTATAACACATCCAATTATATGTCGCATTCTTTTCACGTCTATTAAAAAATTGTTGGTGAAAACCTACCAACAAATGTTATTTGACGTGCCTGTCACCGACATCCAATCGCATGAAAGGAAGCGCTAAAACGTTTTGCAAAGATTGTGTTATCTATTGTTTATTTGACCGTGGGAACACCCCTTTCTGATTGGTCGGGAATAGAACTTGTAACAATCATACACGCCCTTTTAATCACTTGTGTGAAATTAGCCAATCTGGCACGAGAGGAAATCATAGAAATCTCGATGAATGCGTTTACGCTCTATTTATAATAGTCATTGGAAATTTTATGGCAAAATTGTCATTAAAACACACGGATTTGCAGGATTTACAGCCCTAAACTAAAGGCCGTTTATCGAGGTTTGTTGCATAAATTTGCTGCATTGCAACATTGCTTAAAAACTTTCCGCTTAGTTGAGTCACAATGAATCCCGCTGATATTAATGAACAAATTTGATTTTCAGTTTACATTTTTCTTTGCAAGTTAGAACTCCAAGTCTCGTAAAGGAATCTAAAGGGTTTTGAGCGGGCCGAAACATCATTGCTTTGAAGCAATATAGGCTTGTTCGAACTATTGGCTTTTAATCTCAATATACTTTGCTTTAATCGTTAATATCGAATTCTCGAATTTAGTGATGACCTTCTTACCAGCTGTTGTAATCAACTTAGAGTCTATAATGTCTTGATCGCCCAAGAACACGAGACAGATCGATTTGTGGCAGCGAACTTCACTTGAGGACAGACATGTAAGACACGGAGATATTGTCTTTAATTAGATCAGTAGTTTGTTTTATAAATTAATAATATTTCACCACTGCTTGCACATAATATTTGCTTACACGGTGTCTACAGTCATGCTCTTCCTGAGAGCCGTGTTAAAAACGAACTAATTAACTAACAATATCTACAATGTTTATTTAACTAGAAAGCCAAGGAGATTCTTGCCTTTGCGTAATAAGGTGACTAACGTGTATTCAATAATTAAGCCAGGAAACAGGAATTAGTAAATGGTGCAAAATTACACCAAATAAACAATGGAAAACAAATGATTTTTTATTATTAACTTATAAATATTTAGTGCAATCTGTATTTTGTACAAATATGTCATGATTTAATATTGAATGCACTTTATTGTCAATCATGCTCAATGCTAGCAGATAAAAATATAGTGATGGATAATCATGGAAATGATAGTAATGTTTATGAGACCTTATATTAGCAACAATTGAAGAATTATACAATGTACAATATGATATTTGTACAATGTACAAAATGATATTTTCAATCAATGAAAAGTGATACTCAACCACAAATTTGTACAAGCTTTGTGCAACCATGTTCACAGAAACAAGATAAAGTGGACTGAATTGAAGATATTACTGTATGTAGTAGTATCAGATTGATGTGCATGGAGGAGCTATATATGGTATCGGTACTGAGCATATATTGTATGACATTACACTTCTTCAAATAAAGCCAGATCAGCAACTGACTACTGCTATAATTATTGATCTGCTCCATATTGAAAACATGGTAATACATGCATTGAAAAGTTGTGTTAAGAAACTGAAATGATTTCATAGAAAGGTAACTGTGGTACTTCTAGAATCTACCAATGTGACAACAGCAATATCAAAATCATTTTAACTTGGACATCAAAACAGTCTGCCACAGTTTGTAACTTTTGTTTCCATAAGTCAAAGTAAAAAAGTACAGAATAGAAATTTAAATTGTCTGAGCTATAATGTATTATCTATAGATCATATTGGACCATTTGGTAGGCATTTATAAAACAAAGCAGACTGTATACTGTATATGTCTGGTGTGATAAAAAGACCAGCAGTATATTAATAACCACCACGATGTGGTACAATTATGTACAAATTATGTGGTACAATTATGTACTTTCTCCCCAATATAATTTGTGTTCTACTCTGGGAGTACTTGTCATGCATTTTTGCAATCAAAAGACACTGACAAGTCAAACTGGTTTCCATCAACTTCTGTTATCCATTTCTCCCCAAGTACTATACACAGGTGTAGCCCGAGTGAACGCCTATTAGGCGTCTAGTTTTATATCGTTTTACTTTCGTTCTACCTCAATTCGTTCCATGGGAATTCAAGATTACAACAAGTACTAAGGATCCTCTCACCACTGTTTAACCTTAACCACGGGTTGTGCGTAGCTCCAAATAAATTTGTTTACATTTGTGTATAAATCCACTTCTTTTCAAGGTCAATATTATTTGCATCAGAGAATCTCAATGACAGGGTAGCCGATTGTCTGTTAACTGATGATAAATTTGTCATATAACTACTAATCCACTGCCTGTCGGGTGTCTAGTCCACCCCGGACAGACCTGGGTACTAGCGAAAGCTTGAAAACGTGTTGACAAAACTGTATTGGTTTTTTATTTATTCATTTATTTATTCATTTTTTATTTTTCTTCAGTTTCTGCGAAACATTTAAGCCCTCTTATCCGAAACGACAAAATGTTAATAAAATCAGTAATAACTGAAAATATTTAATATGGCAGGGAAAACAGGTCCATACCAGCAAAGAGGATGTTCTTGTAAAGATGGAAATGTCGAATTTATTTGAGCTACCGATGACACATCGCCGATGGAAAAGAAGCTTAGCGCTGATTGTAGTAATGGGAAAGAAAGTCAGATAGTTTACTCGGCAATTCAGTATCTGCTCTCGCTTGAAAAAAATAATGTAAATAAATGAGATATTACGTTGGTTCACTATCATTTGGCGCGGAATGCTTCTTAAAATGCTACCTAAAACTATCACCTGGTCAATCAGAATGTTCACCGCCTGTGGTCAAAAAAGAAAACGACTGGAAAGCTAAATGAAGCTTATTTAAGCGTTCTAACAGCCCTCCGAAAATGTTATGTAAATTGTATTTCAATAAAGAATAAATAAAATAAAATAAAATAAAATAAAATAATATAATATAAAAACCAAGCTGTAGTTTTAACATTTCGGTAGGACATATCATAAACAGGCAGTTTAAAAATTTAGCAAAATAGAAATAAAATATTCTTAGTAGAATAAAATGAAGCAATGTCCATATTGTATTGTTTATCGAAACAAGGTTTTAGTTTCATATATTTTATCAAGGTGAGAAGCAGAAAGCAAATGAATCACAACAAAGCAAATTCCTACATTATTTACATACATTACATTATTTTTCTCTAGAAGGAGAATGATGATAAAGTCTTTTTCCAGTTTTTTTCATATATATATTTTTCATTTTTTTCTTACCCGTGTAAGGTAGTTTCTTTGCTAAAATGTATTCAATCATGCGAAGGTTTCTAGCGATCCTTCGCCTGCAGTCATGCCGATAGTTTTCCTGTCGGAATTTCTCAGTTATTTTTCTCTGTAAGATTTGGCTACACAATCTTCCATTAATTTAAAAAAAGTTGAAATGTTTCACAGAAACTGGTTCTGAATCTTACATTTCTACAAAATAAAGTAGATTGAGATCTCTTTATTAAAACCCATGTGACAGCTGTTCAACTTGAAATCACGTTTTAGGCCAGACGGCGGTTGTAGGCCAAGGAGCTCTACTTCATTGCCTATGGGGGTAGGGGGTAGGAGAACTTAGTGGTAGGGTATAGGGGTATGGGTGGGGATAGGAGATAGGAGTGGTAGGGTCTAGGGACAGGGGGTAGGGGATAGGAGAACTTAGTGGTCTAAGGATAGGGGGTAGGGGATAGGAGAACTTATTGGTAGGATCTAGGGATAGGGGGTAGGGGATAGGAGAACTTATTGGTAGGGTCTAGGGGATAGGAGAACTTAGTGGTAGGGTCTAGGGATGATGGGGGGTAGGGGGAGAGGCAGTATATAAGTGGCAGAATTTAGCGGGAGGGCTGCGTTGTTTTGGAAAGCTTGACTGGGGGTGATTATTCAATTATTGAAGGCCTAACTACAGTGTCTTTATTTCGTACCACAATAATTACATTTTTACATGTTTAAAAGAAATATTTGATTAAAACGGGATTTTGGGTACAGGCCACCTATAAAAACCTGGTTAACCAAGATAGGTGGCTTGAAATTTTTGTTTTGCATTGAAATTTGTTTGGTCAATAAGATACTGTAAATAATTAAATACTTTAACAGATTATTGGTAGCTTTTTTCTAACGCGAGCTCTGATTGGCTGAAAACCCTTTTTTCTAACGCGCGCTCTGATTGGCTGTAAACCCTTTTTGGAAAGCTTGACTGAAACCGTGGTGTATTTCACCGGTAAACCCACGTCTGACAGCAGACGTCAACATTTTTCTTTCTGATAGAAAAACAGTCAAAAATATCAGAAACTTACTATTTGAAAGTATTTATTTTCGATAAGCTGAATTGGAAATATTTTTGATAAAAGAAAATACAATAAAATTAATTTTTATTAATAACGTTTGAATTAACAAATCATTTCTTTAATGAACCAGTTCGTTTCAGCAATGTTACTTTACAACATTTTCTGTCAATGAAAATGGAAAGATAGCTGAATCATAGCTGTATCACCTTTAAAACATCTTAAATTCGAAAATAATTGTTTTCCAATCTAAATGTATATATCTAAACAACAATAAATAAAAGAGGATCAAAAAGGCAATGGCTTGAAAACCGAAAGCATTTCAACAAAGAATTATCACTATCCGAATTCATTCCTGAACGTGAATCTCGTTGGACTATTTAATATAGACTTCAATAGATTTTTTTGCTGAACCGTTCTCCAGTTTTAACAGTCCAGCCCAAACGTCTTGAGACGTAACAAGCCAGCGCTCAACGTGTGGCAGTGGAAAGTTTATTTTAATATTTGATTAAATAATTCAACTTTGATTTACAATTGACAAAATAAGATATCTGTTTAAGTCCGCAAACAGCCCGCAACCAGTGCCAACAGCCATCTCGGCAAAACTTTGCCGCGACGAGCCAAAAACACCAAAGAAGTGGTAGATTTGGGTGGAGTAAGTATTTTGGGAGGAAATTTTCACAGAACAACAGAATTCTGTCAATTATTGTAATCAAGCCGCCAGTAATAAAAGCAGCTATGTGGAGCTGCGCGTTAAGAGGGGGACATGGGGGTTTGCGGATCGGCGGATTGAGCCTTTTTTTACGTACAGCTTCTTGGATAATAATATTTTTAAGAACGGATTTGCGGATTCAAATCGCGGATTTGAAGAAATGATCCTATGAAACTATAATTTTTATGGCCATGCTACTTGCGGACATGTGTAACGTACTTTGCGTCAGAGAATAGCTTTCTTTAACAATATTCCATTCTGGAACAAATTTTATATCAAAGCATCGCATGCAAATGTATAAATAGGCATTTGTTGTAACATTCTTTTACAAATATAGTAGTTTTCGCTAGGACAAACACTTTGCAATACAAAATAATATCTCAATTAGTTAATCAAATACATTACATTTGTCATCCCATTTTGGTCACACTGCTTCATATACACGAGCAATTGAAAATTAGCCTGTCATGTAAATTGGCCTCAAGGAAAAAGTCACGACATGTTCTGGGTAATTTACTAAATAGTGGTTTTGACCAAAGATTTGCAGGTGACCACATAAAACTGTACCACAATGAATAACTTTTACATAAACAGAGAACGCAGTTATAGCTGGAGACAACTTTTGATGGGTCATGAACAAAAAGGTGCGACCCCAGACAAACTCATCTTTTGTTCTCCGTTTTCGCGCCAAAACCCACAAGACGAAAGGCCTAACCGTAACAAAAAGATGCCTTTTCAAGTTTCCCCGCATTTTAAGTAAACGTAGCCTGAAATTAATATATTGGTGACAGGTTCTATTTGAATCAATTGTTTTCTGAAGCCTGCAAATTTTGGCCCGTAACCCGCACTCAATTGAGTCAAACTTTAAACTCGCACGCCATCTGATTTTAGGTTTATGCATGACCAACACAACCACACACACTAATTATCGAACTGTTCTTTTTACAGCGATTTTCGATGTCATGCGAACTCTGATCCTTCAAAAAGTCCGTTAAAATTGCGTTCTTCGTTTCCGTCCATCAAACAACAACAACAACAACAACAAATATTAAATAAATAAATAAATAAATAAAAAAGAAAGAAAGAAAGAAAGAAAGAATCGAAAGAAAGAAAGAAAGAAAGAAAGAAAGAAAGAAAGAAAGAAAGAAAGAAAGAAAGAAAGAAAGAAAGAAAGAAAGAAAGAAAGAAAGAAAAAAGAACCAAATCAGCAAATAAGAACTTTCGATGGTCAATAATGGTTCTTCGTATTTTTGATTAACAAAAGCAAAAATGTAAATTGGCGGTTGACTTTCAGAGTCACGCAGAATATCAAAAACCGCAGTCCATAATAGGTAAGCTTAAATAAAAGGATAGAAATCAGTACAGCACTATTCACAGAGGTGTAAGACTTGAAAAGACAACTCCTCTTCCCATCATGACTACTCGACTAACTTTTTTCATGATAATTTATTTGAGTTTTGTTGCTTCTCCTTCTCACTGTGATACACCCAAGGCAAAAACAACGATTATGGTGTCGCTTGATGGAGTTGGATGGCAGTTTGTTGGGAACAACATCACAGACACACCCAACTTCGATTATATAGCTCGCACTGGTGTGAAAGCGAAAAACATGATAACCGTGAATCCTACATCTACATTCCCAGTCCATATGACTTTCGTTACAGGACTGTATCCTGAGAGCCATGGAATTGTGGGCAACTCTTTCCACGATCCTGTCTTAGATGCAGAATTCTACCTTGAGACTGATTGCTCGTGCTACGATCCAAAATTCTACACCGAATCGGAGCCCATTTGGCTGACGATGGAGAAAAGGGGAATTAAAACTGGCGCGCATTTCTGGCCTGCAAGCACTAGTTATCATCAGCGCCCGTCGTATTTCGCAGATCACACCTGTTCTGTGAACTGCTCTGCCTACAATGGAGAAGAGCTCCGAGAATTGAGGAAAAAGATTGGAAGAAAGCATTGCAAATTTGGATGGTATGATCCTTTCTGGAATCAGATAGAAACTGCAGTAAAATGGATGAAGTCAGAAATTCCACCACGCCTGATCCTTTTGTACTTTACGACGACCGACTCTAAAGGCCACAGGAAAGGTCCTAATTCTAAGCAATACCATAGATCAATCGAAACAGATGACCGATATGTACTTGGATACCTCATGGAGCGACTCAAAGAAGCAGGACTGTTTGACAGCACGAATTTAATCTTCGTCTCAGACCACAGTATGATCGAGATAAGCAATGAGAGACAGTTCAATGCTTTTGAAGTCGAGGACCCAAAAAACTTTGAAACCTTTTGGCCTGGCATCTGGCCCTCTCCTGGGATATCAGCCGACGAACTTTTTAAAAATTTCAGTCGTTTCAAAAGCTCACATATCAAATTCTATAAAAGAGAGGACACCCCAGAGCACTTGCATTCCAAGCATAACAAGCGCTATCCACCAATATATATCCATCTGGAAGAAGGCTGGAGATATCGGGAAGACTCATATAATGCAACCGTTGAGGGAAAGTGGATTAGAGGGTCACACGGTTGGGAACCATCGCAAGGCCTAGGAGCGATTTTCTACGCCAGGGGACCATCGTTTAAAGAGGGTTTTTACTACAATGGAAGTCTCCGTGCTGTTGATATCTACCCATTGTTATGTCACCTGGTAGGAATAGAGCCACTCCCAAATAACGGATCGCTGGAGAACATGGCTCATCTACTGAAGTCAGATGCAGGAACGCCCAGAGGCAGTTGTGGTTTTTCAAAAAGTGAACCACAAGTGTTTGTCACCATCGCAGTGCTATTGATGTTGTTGTTGGCTTCATCAGCAAACTAAGCAGCAACAGTTACTATGACAACAAGCATTATAATCGTTATAATCCGTTGACGTTTTTAGAGTCCATTTGAATTGGTAATATGGTCCCTGGGGATTGCATATAAATGAGAACAATTATTGTAATTAATGCAGTTCATTCGAGTTGCGACGAAGAACGGTTGGCGACCCACCCACCCACCGTACTTCCCTTTTGAATACCAAAAAGATATTTTAACTGGTGATCAATATACCCTTGAAGATTTATTTCACGAAGTTTCTGCTAAATAGAATTTCACGGTTTTTTTTATCAGAGTAGCACTTTAAGGATTTATGTATAGTATAAAGAACGAGAGAGAGTGTTTTTGTCGGAGTATAAAGATCCGAGCCGTAGCCGATAAAACCGTTAAAACACAATCTCGAGTTCTTTATACGGCTTAAAAACTCCAACACATATTAGAGTTGTTCTCTAAAAGAAAATCAAAAATATCTTCATTTATCTTGGAGAAAATCGACGTTAAAGTTGATGTAAATTAGGCCGAATCTTTATCAGATATAAAGACACTCGTCACGGTGGCGATTTTCATTGTGTTTGCCTTATGAATTATTTATGAGTTTTTTAAGCTTATTACATGACGTCTACTCGATCAGGAATTTGCAACATTTGTTTTACGCTTTAGAAGTGCGCTTGATACCGATATCCAAGAAAACATTCAGGGAATTCTTTGTATACAAACAAAATAAAAGAGCGATGTTAAAAAGATGTTTCATTTACACCAAAGCCCTTTTTCGCGGTATAGTAAGTAATTCCTTAGAGACGTCATCTAATTAGCATATGGCAAGTAAACCGCCGTAACTCACTAGCGCCATGCTCAAACCAAGAAATGTTGTTCCACTCATATATACATATAGCGCGGAATGTGAATTTGATAACGTGAATTTGATAATGTGAATTTGTTAAACCACAAATGTCACGTGCTACTTTATCACGCAACACTGCCACGTCTTCTAAAAACGTTAAAACAGCATTGATATTTTAAGTAGATTTCAAGCAACGTTTATTTTATAATGCTGCTGTAACAGCAGGGATGTGTGTTCACCACTGCCAATGTTGCGTGTAACGCCACATATATATACACAAGTTGACAACGTAAAACAGGGAAACTATGGGGGAAGGGAGGGAGGGACGGTTATGCATCACGCAGCAAATGTTGGGGTAATCACGCGGATGAAACCACGCATCACCTGTGGTTCTATTCACGGATTACGCAGGTTATTTTTACAAGTCCCGCCAAAGCCCTTTGATAGATGCATCGGTGTCCATTCTGTTGTGTCCAATGATGTGTCATTGGATCAAAAGGTCGTTAATTAATAATTAGAATAAAAAGCGATACATTATTCGTGATTTTAGGTCAGAAATCAAATTTCTACTAATTTCTAAATAATTTCCAATATCGTATACACTTATTCTCCTTCTGCTAGGTGGTTATTTCGGCAGTTTACTCCTGTGAGCCTCGCTATCATGCTAGAAATCTTGCCGGATATCTCGAACGTGGCCTATTGGTTAAGGCCAAATTTTTTCTGTTGAAAAGACAAATGGAGACAAGTTCTGCAAGAGAACGTTCCCAGTTTTTATTTTTTATTTTTTTGTTTGAGGAGTGAGAGACGAGCGACACAGTAATACCCCTGGAAGTTATTAATAAAAATTGATAAAAATATACGGTACGATCAATATCAATATTTGATGCACGACACATTAGTCGTATGTCAGCAGAAGTAAGTGATAACTTATCAGCCATAAGTGTAATGCCGTCAGAAAGAGTTATACTCCAAGAACTTATTCCATTTGCTCAAAAAAAAAGAAAAAAATCTAATGAGGGATGTGGTATTTGCTGTAGTCTAAATATCTTTTTAGCTGAATAAAGTTCATGAGATGAACTGCCTACGCGCACAACCTAGTTTTAATTCTCAGACATAAACAGTATCAATATTTAAACATGTATGCAACACAACAGTGGACTTATTGCCCATAAGTTCACATATAATTCACATAAATAAACGTTTTTGAATCTGTTTTTTCCTTACTATCCGTAAATGTTTTCTGTTTTGTATTTATGGGTGTTCTGGAATTTTTTCCAAAAACTGCGACATACTTCGACGTGATGACCGCCCAGTCTCCTGTTGCGATGTATTGAGCAAGAATTTTGCATATCATATCATTGTTTCATAGACTCTTTGTCAAGAAAATTACATAAATGAATGAGGATCAGCGTATTTCAATGTACATCAATATATGAGAACTCTCCAACGACACATCATCAGTCTATCGTGAGTTTCCAAGCAATGAATATTGCACGAACTTCTAACCTCACGAATGGAAACGTTTTCCGAACAAACACTTCCCTACTGAACCAAACCATGGTTGCGCCATGGCTTATCGTGATTCCAGAAAGTAAAAGAATTGCATTCTTGATCTCGTGTAGCTTGGTGCTTCTGTTTTCGGTTGTTGGCAATACATACATCATTGTTATCGTTCTTCGTAACAAGCAAATGCATTCTACAGTCAATTATCTCATCGCCAACATCGCATCGTCCGACATAGTTGGTTCCATTGTTACTTTATCTATTAGTCTCTCAAGGCTGGTTACCCTTTCCAATGAGTGGAGAGTTGAGGGAACTTTAGGGAATGTGCTTTGCAAGGCTGTTCCATTTCTTCAAGAAGTTTGTGTTGCTGTATCCATTTTAAGTAATGTGGCTATAGCATTAGATCGTTTCTTTGCCGTTGTTTACCCAATGAAGCCGATTCCACGATTGCTCAAAAATCGTACAGCCCTTCCTGCAATCTGGTTCATTGCGATAGCAACTTTTGGAATTTACTTATTCACCTTCCAACTGATCCCCTTTTATGGCGTAAGCATTTGCACCATGAAGTGGCCAGCAAACCTTGACACAACCCAGTCTAGAACCACCCTACACTTGGTCATCTTCACTTCTTACTTCGTCGCCCCGTTCCTCATCATTACATCACTGTATCTAGCCATTGCTTGTAGTCTGAAATGTCAGAAACTTCAAGAACAACAGTCGACAGAGTTGAAAAAAATCAGACGCAAAGAAAACGCAGCCATAATCAAGATTGTGGTCACTATTGTGACGTGTTTTTTTGCTTGCTGGTTTCCATTTCATATCTTCTTCTCTCTGGTAACATTTGTGTGGAAAGGAAATATTCCATCTGCAATCGTGCCTTTTTACGAACTCATCACAAACTGTATAATTCTTATTTCCTACCTTAATTTCTTCACCAACCCAATTATTTGTTTCATCTTCAGCAGTAATTATCGTAAATACCTGAAGAAGACTTTACCATTCAATCTCTTCTGTTCGGAAAGTAATGGTCCCAGCCGAGCAGTTTTCGTATGAATGTAAAACGATCGGCGCACTGCTGTGACTGTGTCAGTGCCGTGATGTCCATGAAAACATTCGAAATTCTGTCCGTATTGTTTCACTAAACGTGAAGAAGAGAGCAGAAAAGAAGAGCAAGAGAAAAGCAAGCTTAGGAACACGAATATCTCCTGAACACCTCTCCTGTTGCTGACATTCTTCGTCTCCACAATATGTCCTTTCACCTGTATGCTGATGATACCCAGCTGTATATACCGTTTTCTTGTAATGATGATGTAGATAATATAAAAATTAGGTACTACCTAATAGCGGAGCTCCCATTTAAATAGATAATAATAATTTTAGACACTTTATTTGTTTTTGACGTTTTTGATTCAAATGAATTGGGCTTCCTGTGGAAATAGGCAAACAAAGATTGCATTTTGTTGAAAAAGTTAAAATAAAAATTATAGATCAAGCTTTCAGTATAGCATTTGCTTCGGGGTTTGAAAAAACTCTTGTCCTTCAGTCTCCTGCCCTTCAGTTCTGCCCTTCAGTCTCCTGAGCTCAGTCGCCTTTATTACAGTAATATTTATTCAGATTCAGTCAGACTTTGTAGTAGTGGTTCATAATTCTCAGACTGAATAGAATGTAAAAATCCCTCCACCTGATTTGCTTCACATAAATACCGAACCATTTCAACATCCTTCAATTAAACTGGACATTGCAGAACATTATATTTAGATATTTCTGTCTTGACAATTTTGTGGCATCTTGTTCACATCGGATCACATTTCTCCGATCCTAATTGAAATGCGTCCAGTTGGCTTCCTGTAGCTGACCGTATCAAGTTCAAGATCCTTCTTATTGCTTTCAAATCACTTCACGACTTGTCTCCCTCCTATATTTCCGACATGATCTCTCGTCAGTTATACACCATCAAGACCCCTGCGTTCTTCATTTGTTCTGTTGCTCTAACACAAAAACTATCGTCTCAAGTCTTATGGTTACCGCTCTTTTTCCGTCTCAGCTCCTGAACTCTGGAACTCACTTTCATCTTCAATAAGAAACGTTACAAGCCTTTCGTCCTTCAAGTCAACTCTCAAAACCCTTTTATTCAATTACCTTTTAATTTGTAATATTTTTTTCTCTTTTGAACTTGTAATTACCGTCAGTAATACATATTTTTTTCCTTTCTTTTCCTGAGCGCCTAGAGCAGTAGTACTGTATAGGCGTTCTGTATAATAATAATGATGATTATTATTATATCAGATTTGAGAAGCTTGTAGTAATATCAGTATTAACAAATAATACATCATAACACAAAAAAGTGAAAAGCATTTCTGCTTTTATTGTCCTCTGCCTTAATCCTTCCGCTATCTACTCATTTTAGTTTCAAAATCCTATGAAAAAATAGGCGCTTGTTAAGCACCCCTGTGGCTACAGCCTTACGGGATAGAACTGAAGAAAAAGCGTCAGTAAAAATGAGATACAGTGTTGAAATACTGGCTATTTACTGTAATTTCTTACATCAGACTACTGAGCGCTTAGATGATTAGTAAGGTTGCTTTTTTGTAAATTCTTATTGTCAATTTGCTGTAACTCCAGAAACATAAAAGTGTAGCTGTCAAACAAATGCCAAAAGTATTTTTTCCCTAGAAGATAATGTAACAAAAGAATTAAATATTCACAGCCACTAAACAACATACCTAAACTTACCAACGATTTTATTGCCACGCGCCCGACATAAAAGCGTTCGAAACAATCGGTCGAGTCACTTCCAATTTAGTAAACAAACAGACGATTGGAATATAAGGCAGGTATATAGAGATATTCCTTTACATAGAAAATTGATCAGAAAAAACTCCAGTGCTTATCTCACTCATTTATTTATTTACTTTTAACGATATGATATCTAAAGGACTATATCTTAGGCTTGAAATTAAGGAGCACTTTCATTCACTGTCGGTCACGGCTTTGAAGTCTCGTGAGCAAAGTTATGCTGTACGTGGCCTAATTTACGGAAAAAAGTTCATATTTCTTTGACAATTTGTAATTTAACTCTTTTAAAGATGAATTTGTACTTGTTTTAATTCTTGATTGTTAGAATTTCCACAGCAAATTTTTGCCTCAAGTAAAGTCGAGTTGACGGAAGAGAATCTTCACGAACTATTATCTGTCGGGCGCATACCATGATGCAATCGGTGGTAAACTCAATTACACCTTTTTGATCTATTGACTTCTTTCTGGCTCCAAAGCTCAGTCAACATGTTAAACAGTTTAGTCTATTTTCGTTTGTTTATAGTTCAGAAAGAATGTTATTTGAAAAGCAGTAAATTTTTATATAATTAATGGATGTTCTGATGACCGTTTTTAAGTCTGATGAATAACTTACAACCACGTGTCTACATAGATAATTTATTTTATTTATTTATTAAATATTTTTAAAATGATTAATAATATACATGAAAAATTTCTGTCACAACTCGAGAAAAGTTTGATCACTCGGTCAATCGGCGAACAGACAGTCGACCAACTATTGTTTTGCAGCTTAAGAAAACTCTAAACTTTCTTTTTTCTATAGCTAAAGGCCAAAAATGTTCTTTTTTCCCGAGGAAAGTTTATCAAATCAAAAATGAATCGCTTAAAATTTTAAAAACTTACAGTTTTGACGAGTCTAGCCAGTCAACCTTCTATGTCAGTACGATTTCTGAAGTCAAATCTTTACGGTAGCAAAATCTGTATCTATCTTTTCTCTTCTGTCCAAATGAGGATAAAACTATATATTTCCAGGTTTTCAAATACCATCGTGGATATTTCAAGAGAAAAAACTGAGTCTGTTCATTTTATATTGTACAAATCTTGCAAATATTGAAAGTTTGCTGACGAGTTTAGCAAATGGCGGCTGAATCTGTCTTAATTCGTACCAAAAAGCAGTTTTGGGCTTTTTTTCTTTGTAAAGATAGAGTCTAGGCTCCTTCACTTGACAACGTTAGACTCCCAAAAGTGAATAAAAACTTTCTTTATAATCCATATCGAGGTAATAAACACAGATACTCCAGTTTACTGCACTAAATTTGTCAGAGCTTCACTTCACTTTGACTGACAATCGCTTTTGTTTGAATGGTGGGACATTTGGCAACGCGCGCTGTTTGAATGTACAAATTCCCGCCAAAAATACTGGCGATAGCGCGTCAGAAAATATTTTTTAACGTAAGGATATTTCTTTGTTTTTTGTTTGGTACTATCAATTTTTACGGCAGTGCAATTACTTTTTTAATTTGCACTGTAGTGCAATTACTTTTTCCTGCCGTGTTAACGATTAACATCGCTGCTCTCAACCAATCAGAATCGAGTAAATTTTTCATGTATATTATTATTACAGGTAATCACCGGTTTCGAGTTCAATTTGGGATAATTCGCAAGAGCGTGTTTTTCAAAGAGTTGAAATTGCATGAGACCGTAGGTCGAGTGCAATTTGAGATCTTTGAAAAACACACGAGTGTAAATTAATTCAAATTCAATTAATTTAATTTAATTTAATTTTATTTATTTATTACCTATACTAATAGGTGATAGAACTTCGTGTCGGGCAATTTTGGGCCGACTAATCACGCTTGTGGTCGTGAAATTATGTAATCACTCATGTGATTTCAGCCCAAATTGCACTCCACTCAGTTCTATTATTATAATTATTGATGCCTAGCATGATACATATTTCACTGGTAAAATATAATGAAATTGGTTTTCTGAGTCTTCAATTCAAGCTTGCCGTTGCCTTCATAGACATATTAGATAGACATATGTATTGGATATATAATATATAATATAATAATAGACATACTCTCATATTATCTTTTTTTTATTTTTAGTAACCTTTTTTGTTGCACTTTCATTTTACAATCTGCGCAAGCCAGCTTGTCATTTCCATCGGCTTATCTCTTCTTCCATTTAGATTAATATTTCTTTGTTTTGTTTGCTCAAAGTTGATTGCTATCAAAAAACCGTATGACTGAAAACAAAGAATTGAAATTATCGAAAGTATACTCCTTTGGGGTCGGTCGATATAATCAAAATATTAGTTCGCAAACATTAGCATAACAAAGGAAATTTTACCTGGCCCTATAACACCCATCATTTGTTTAACATGTCTTCAATGAAAAGAAAAAAACTTGTACCATCAATTTCCGAAAACAAATATCTCCCAACGCAAAGTGCTTCTATTAGCTAGCTTTAGGCTCATATATTTAGAGCGTATTGAAGGCTAAACAAGTTATGTTAAAGACTATAATTCACGCAAACTTCTTTCTATTAAGCCGACTCGAATATAAGTCCACCAAAAAGTACATTGAGCAAATATTAGCCCTGGGCTCATTTTCGAACGGAGTTTTATGGTATCCCGGCTACCAGGGATAAGTTGTCTTCATCTAAGCAGGACCTATCTTGGCTGTAAGATTCTCTTCACGACGGAGTTAAATAAAGTCACTCTCAGTTTAGAAGTAAACTTAGCAAAAAATGAAAACATTGAGCATAACATAAACGTGTTATCGTAGTATTTGAAAGATTTCTTTTGTGCTCGTTTGTTCTATCCATTAAGAGCAGTTTTGTTATGTCTGTAAAAGTGACTGGGGAAAAAGGAAGGAAATTTCGATTTTTTTCATGCATTGCTTACGTCACTATTTCCAAAGATTTTCTTAAGAGAGCGCGCGGGGTCCAATACGGGTCATATCATAAAGAAATACAAGATAAGTAACTCTATTTTACAAGGGTACCACATGAAAGTAATGAACTGATGACCCAGTGATCCTTCATTTTCGTATATTTTAATACCGCTATTCCTCATTATTTAGTTAGCATTGCATGGTTTACGCCTTTTAAATGTTTGTGCTCCGTGAAGAAATAAGAAAAATTCGGGGGAACTGGAACATCTGATCCTCTCTCTCCCAAACTGATCCCACAACCAATGAGATCTCATTGTTATTTTCCAATAATGGTGTACGATAAGAAATCAGTCTTCATTCGTGTAGAGGGATAAGTTGTCTTCATCTAAGCAGGACCTATCTTGGCTGTAAGATTCTCTTCACGACGGAGTTAAATAAAGTCACTCTCAGTTTAGAAGTAAACTTAGCAAAAAATGAAAACACTGAACATAACACTAACGTGTTATCGTACGTTTGTTCTATCCATTAAGAGCAGTTTTGTTATGTCTCTAAAAGTGACTGGGGAAAAAGGAAGGAAATTTCGATTTTTTTCATAGACATCTGCACTGACACGGTCACGGCACGGCGCGGGAAAGTTTGATTGAATGGGAAAGTTTTCTTCAGGTATTTACGATAATTACTATTGAAGATGAAACAAATAATTGGGTTGGTGAGGAAATTGAGGTAAGAAATAAGAATTATACAGTTTGTGATGAGGTCGTAAAAAGGCACGATTGCAGATGGAATATTTCCTTTCCACACAAATGTTACCAGAGAGAAGAAGATATGAAATGGAAACCAGCAAGCAAAAAAACACGTCACAATAGTGACCACCATCTTAATAACGGCTGCGTTTTCTTTGCGTCTGATTGTTGCCAACTCTGTCGCCTGTTGTTCTTGAAGTTTCTGACGTTTAAGACTACAAGCAATGGCTAGATACAGTGATGTAATAATGAGGAACGGGGCGACGAAGTAAGAAGTGAAGATGACCAAGTGTAGGGTGGTTCTAGACTGGGTTGTGTCAAGATTTGCTGGCCACTTCATGGTGCAAATGCTTACGCCATAAAAGGGGATCAGTTGGTAGATGAATAAGTAGATCGAAAACGTTGCTGTCGCAATGAACCAGATTGCAGGAAGGGCTGTACGATTTTTGAGGAATCGTGGAATCGGCTTCATTGGGTAAACAACGGCAAAGAAACGATCTAATGCTATAGCCACATTACTTAAAATGGATACAGCAACACAAACTTCTTGAAGAAATGCAACGGTCTTGCAAAGGATATTCCCTAAAGTGCCCTCAACTCTCCACTCAGTGGAAAGGGTAACCAGTCTTGAGAGACTAATAGATAAAGTAACAATGGAGCCAACTATGTCGGACGATGCGATGTTGGCGATGAGATAATTGACCGTAGAATGCATTTGCTTGTTACGAAGAACAATAGCAATGATGTATGTATTGCCAACAACCGACAAAAGAAGCACCAAGCTACACGAGACCGATAAGACAATTCTTTGACTTTGTGGAATTACGATAAGCCATGGCGCAACCAAATTTTGTCTCGGTAAAGAAGCATTTGTGCGGGAAAAGATTCCATTTGTGAGGTTAGAGGTTCGTGCATTCATTATTGTTTGAAATTGAGGATAGACTGTGGTTATGTCTGTTGAAAGCTCTTGTTTATATTTATTACCACACTAATTTATGTTAAGTAATTTTGTGGGCGAGGAGCCAAAGTCTGGATGATATACATGTTTGATATTAATACTTTCTAATCATCAGTTATCATATTTCTTGATAAATACATGACGAAGTCGGGAGACTGGGTGAGACCTCGGGTTTTAAGCATTTTTTGGAAAACAAAAAACAAACAAACAAAACAAAAAACAAAAAAAACACATCCTAAAATCGAAAACAGAAAATATCTCATGAATAATACACTTGTGTTACGCAGTATGCGATGGGTCTGCTCAGTGTTGCATGAATGGTTAAATATTGGTACTGTTTTTGTCCGCAAGCTGAGAATAGATACCTTATTACAGATGGGACGGAAGATCAAACGGAGAAGAATCTATTTAAATAAATAAGAATGCCAAAAGTTAAATTAATAAAACGTACAGTGGAAACTTATTGAAGCGCTCAGTGTTACAAACAATTTTATCATGCTTATTCGGACCTTAGTGCAACCAATGACGACTGATTTGCATAGGTAATCACATGATTTTGAGTGCAATTTGGAATAAATGAGCATGAGTAAATTTCTCATTGGTTAACAAAATTTGTAAACATTAAAAAATTTACGAGTGGTCATTTATTCCAAATTGCATGATAAAATCATGTGATTGTTTCATAATGACATACTAAAATTTCTGTCGCGCCTGACTATTGAAAGTTTCCGCTCATTTATCTTATGGCGAAGTCATAAAATCAAATATCAAGCTGATGTTTTCTAGCTTTATAAAATTCTAAATTTTCTTCTTTCAGAGAAATGATACCCCAAAATATTAAAAATATCAAGACATTATTACAAACACCGGCGTCATTGAGTCTATCTATCCGTTGTGGGATTTCAAAAGACAAATTCAGCCAAAAAACGGACATTTTCTTTCTCTGCTGCTCACATGATGATAAAAGCTGTAATAAATTCCAGGTTTTCAAAAACCAGCTTAGATTTTCAGGTGAAAACTGAATCTATTGATTTCATACTGTGAATTTAATTTTCGGCGAATCGACGGATCACGCGAATCAACAATAGCGAATCTGCACTCGTACAATTGGTCACTTGTACTAAAACTTTAAAAGAAAACACCCGGTGCTCGACTCTTTTTCCTTGATAATTTAGTCTAGGTGTTTCACTAGCTCGACGCTAGACGTCTAAATACTGGAAAACGGGTTTCTTGAGGGCCCATAGAGGTAATATATACAGAAACATCACACAGTTTGTCAAAGATTCATTTGCATAGTTCAGTTGGCCGGCTTTATCAAAAAAGTTTGAACGGGAAATAGGCGACGCGCGTGTGACGGTACAAATTCCCGCCTAAATCACAAACAAAAACTAATAAAAACATAGCTACACGCTTTAAATTTATCCACCATTTTGATATTGGTTTGAATTTGGAGAGGAGTGCAAATTCTGAAATTTTTGAACGCAAATCTTGAAAACGTAAAATTGAATTTTGTTGGCTAGTTGCAGAGATTTAAGATAAATTGGGGGTGCTCTCATCCAATCAGAATGCAGAAATTCTTATATGTTTATTATTACAGGGATATAACTAGATCAGTGTTTAAAAGGATCAATATCAGGGATACTTTTAGCGAGTTTGATACCATTAAGTATCGTCACGATAATCAGAGAAACGCCGCAAGCCTGCTAGGCGCGTTATCATAAGGAAAACGAGGAAATTACATCTTTTCAAAGATATTAGAACTAGGAGACTATCCCTGTGTTGATAACGTACCGTAGGAAGTAACTAGAGATCTATGGATCTCCACTCAACGACTATGATATATTACCCCTAACACAACTATCTTAACCATTCTAAGGTGAATGATTATTAAGATTCTTTTCAACCGTCCTTTTCATCACCATGAAATAGAAATACAAATGCAGTTGTTTGCTGTCGTTTGGTAATTTTTTTTTTCATTCCCTGAAGATGGACCGGATATATCGATCAAATCGAGCTCAGTCGGGGGTTATTATATATTGTAAACATGCACTGTAAGCAAAACTACGAAAAATAGCATTCTACGTACAAACCAGTTTTAAAAAATACAACTATTTTTCTCGAAAAAAAAAGTCAAAAAGGCATAGACAAATGATTGCAAATAATACAGTGTTGTAAAGAGAACAACAGCTTATGGACTAAACTATTAGTCATTCATTCGTGTGACGTCACAGTCACGTGATGAAATCAAATCAAATTTATATCCCAATTAGGATGCAAACAATCTTGAACCTAAATGCAATGTGTGTGACAAAACAAGCTAGTAGACACTTTTTAAAAGAGCCTATATGGCCCCTTCGGCGTCTGGTATGTTCGTAATCTTATTGTCAGTCCCCAACTTTGATCAACAGGAATTTTATTAATTCAATCGCAAGCAGTGATATGAGTTATAATCGCAACTAGTTGGAGGCGGTTTGTTCCAATAATTCATTCGTAAATAAAGCTATTCTTGGTTTGCAAGCAATCTCCCGAGAATGTACAGACACTAAGGCATGGCCGCCATGTTGTTGGTCCCACGACAAATTGAACTGATAAAAACCACCAACATGGCTGTCATGCCTTTTGTTCATTTCACTCTCCTGGGAAGGGCGTTGCAAACAAAGAACACAGACGGACAACTCTATGTATTTACAATAGGAACCTTTATTATGCTAAAATCCAAAGTTATTACGCTAGGAAACTTTATTACGCTGAGACCGAAAGTTATTGCACTATATGTAGGAACCTTTATTATGCTAAAATCCAAAGTTATTACGCTAGGAAACTTTATTACGCTGAGACCGAAAGTTATTGCACTATATAGGAACCTTTATCATGCTAAAATCCAAAGTTATTACGCTAGGAAACTTTATTACGCTGAGACCGAAAGTTATTGCACTATATAGGAACCTTTATTATGCTAAAATCCAAAGTTATTACGCTAGGTATCTTTATTACACCGAGACCGAACTTTATTACGTTAGAAATCTTAACATCTAAACGTTAATATTGTGCAAGGAACCTTTATTAAACTTATATAGAACATTACTTTAACGTCCTGATTCTATTTTCAATTCTGCTAGCCAACGAGATGAGCCAGCCGGCTTTTTTGTAAGAAATCAGTGAATAGCAAGTTATGACTTGGGATTGATATTGTTTTGGTTTGGCAATTATTACATTGTTTATAACTTGAGGAAGCGAAATGTGCAAGCCGGCTTGTCATCTCCAATCTAATCCAAGCTAATATCTTCTCCCATTTGAACTAATTCTGGTTTGTTTTGCATTTTCAAGAAAAAAACAATTCACTTTCATTTCCTCTTTTTCTTGTTCCCTGTTGCTTGCTACTGTTGGTGCTTTATACTGAATGCGCTCTTTTTGACTGATGGTTTATAATAGTTTGTCGCGTCATCAGTTGTTTATGGGGTTGGGTAAGGTGTTTTGAACCTTGTAGGGGACGTATATGTCCTGTTGTTCTTATCACCTGTACTAGATGTGTACGAATCCTTAACTAATTAAATAACGAAATAACGAAATAACTTCCGCATTTTAGCATAAAAAACATTTGTAGGGAACTATAGCATACAGGCTTTTGATTTTAATGTCCGAATGAAAAAGGAAAGAGTTTATGTCATAAAATTTCGAAAATAAGCCTAACTCAGAATAAGCCTGAATTCCCAACACTAAATCCCCCTTCCCATAATTATAAAGTCAGTCTCAGTTTATAACTGTATTCGGTACTCTCAGCTAAAAATAAATAAATCAGTCCATAACATACACATGCACAATCTATCTATCTATAAATCTTCTTCTTCTTCTTATAATTAGAGCAATTTTTGTTGTGAAAACGGCGCAGCATCACCGGGCACTGACACAGCAATGGGCGTAGCAATCTCAGACGGAAACTGCTCGGCTGGGACCATTACGTTTCGAACAGAAGAGATTAAATGGGAAAGTCTTCTTCAGGTATTTACGATAATTGCTGCTAAAGATGAAACAAATAATTGGGTTGGTGAAGAAATTAACGTACGAAATAAGAATTATACAGTTTGTGATGAGGTCGTAAAAAGGCACGATTGCAGATGGAATTTTTCCTTTCCACACAAATGTTACCAGAGAGAAGAAGATATGAAATGGAAACCAGCAAGCAAAAAAACACGTCACAATAGTGACCACAATCTTGATTATGGCTGCGTTTTCTTTGCGTCTGATTGTTGCCAACTCTGTCGACTGTTGTTGGTGAAGTTTCTGACAATTAAGACTACAAGCAATGGCTAGATACAGTGATGTAATGATGAGGAACGGGGCGACGAAGTAAGAAGTGATGACAAAGTGTAGGGTGGTTCTAGACTTGGTTGTGTCAAGGTTTGCTGGCCACTTCATGGTGCAAATGCTTACGCCATAAAAGGGGATCAGTTGGAAGGTAAATAAGTAGATCGAAAACGTTGCTATTGCAATGACCCAGATTGCAGGAAGGGCTGTACGATTTTTGAGGAATCGTGGAATCGGCTTCATTGGGTAAACAACGGCAAAGAAACGATCTAATGCTATAGCCACATTACTTAGAATGGACACAGCAACACAAACTTCTTGAAGAAATGAAACAGCCTTGCAAAGGACATTCCCTAAAGTTCCCTCAACTCTCCACTCATTGGAAAGGGTAACCAGCCTTGAGAGACTAATAGATAAAGTAACAATGGAGCCAACTATGTCGGACGATGCGATGTTGGCGATGAGATAATTGACTGTAGAATGCATTTGCTTGTTACGAAGAACGATAACAATGATGTATGTATTGCCAACAACCGACAAAAGAAGCACCAAGCTACACGAGACCGATAAGACAATTCTTTGACTTTGTGGAATCACGATAAGCCATGGAACGAGCTTTCCTCCTGATGATGTGGTGTTAGATGAAAAAGTTTCATTTACAAGGCGGCTTGAGATTCTCGTGATATTCATCTCTTGGCAAAATAAATGATCAATTTAGGTGATCAGCGATCAAGTTTAAGCAAAGCCCAATGTTAGAATTCTTTGGAAGGATCTGTTTCCGTTTATCACTTGGTAAGGTTGTTCATATTACAGCATGGCGGTACTACTGAAATTAAGATGGTAAAACTAATTTACACGATGGCCATTTAGACTGCGGGTATAGATGTTATACACAGATAATTATCACCGGATTCACAATAAGCAATATGGCGCCACCAATTATATATGAGTTTCCTCAATCCGTGAGGTTAGTATAGACTTTCGTTTAATATTCAATACATTTATTTTTAGAAACTAACAATAAGCTAATAACCCTAACCCTAAGCCACAAATCCATAAGCCTAGTCTTAAAACTAACCTTGGAAAAAAATTAAATTAGAGGAAAAAATTAAGAATGCGTCAGCACATCCGAAGAAGCCGACACAGCATGTCGTCCTAAGCTACAGTTAACGACTTTAGATTGAAATTTAATTCTTAAAGTGGTAAAAGCAGTGAAGCACTGAAATTGTAACTGATCAAATACCCCTAACCTTAACAGACCACTTACGAATCAAAAAAACCTTTATAACCTAACTTTAAAACTTCCCTTAGAAAAAAATCATCGGTGAATAAGAATAGCTTACCCATCAGCACAGGTGATCTGCAGGAGTCGGTACAGCGTGTTGAATTAATCCAATGCTGAATTTTCAAATTGAAATGCAGTTCTGTAAAAAAGATTAGTTGGAAATTAAAAAAGAAACATTCCTTGCTGTCAGAGAGTCCTTTTTTCCTTGTTTGAGGAGACAAGAAAAGAAAGTTGATTTCGAAAGCAAAATATATAGTCATCATTCAATATCGTATTTTCAAGTGACGCTCATTATATAAACGGAACTCTTGTTATTCATTGTTTGATTAAGGTCTTCTTTGTACTTAACCGACATACAATTTACCTTTTTTATCTTAATTTTTTTTTGATTTACCTTTTTAGTTTTCGGCTACAGAGTACAAACCCTTTAGGGACCGGTCATTATTTACATGACTTTATATGACCATAAATAATGACCGCGGTCAAAAAATCACCTTCAAGATTTCAGGCTTAAGGAGGCTTCCTACAATTTTTCTCTAGTGCTCGACCGGTCAACTTAACTTGAAACGGCTGTAGTTCTTACATGAAAGCACCCACAGCTATGACCTTTCGTTCACTTACTACATAAAGACTGAAGTTTGTAATGGTGGGTGTTTTGTTTACATCGAGGTTACCATAGCGACGAAACGATGACGTCACCGTTTTAGATCCCAAGCAATTTTACGTGTTTTTCGACCTAAACTTCTAAAACGACACACAAGATGTTAATGTTTAAGACTTTGCCGAGCAGCATACAAATTTGGGAGAAAATCGTATAAACGGGTTTTGAATTATTCGAGGCGCAATTTTTTTACCCCAAAAAAATCATAATTTCTTGTCAGTTTCGATTCAATAATTTTAAAAGCAAAGCAGCATGGCAACTCTTGGGCTGTCTTTTGATATCTCTACAACAAGAAGAGATATAAACATACTAATAATTAACGTCACTTTGAGTTTTTTAACGGCACTTTCATAGTAGCTTTGAATTTTGAACGGGAGTTCTTTATTTCATAGGCGCTTTCAACAATAGAACACACTAGAATTTCCATAAAATAGCTCTATTTAGTATGGCTAAGTCGAAACGTCGCGTTTTTTAAACTTTTTTACTTTTAATTTTTATCATGTACCATATTTTATCGCAATGTTTTATAGTAAAATGGTTCTGTCTTCATGATATACACTCACGAAATGGGGTTATGACTGTCACAACAGTTAAACACAAGTAGTTTTGTGACAACACTAAAGCATGGAAGCACTGAAGCAATGAAGCACTGAAGCAAGGAAACAAGGAAGCAACGAAGCAAGGAAGCAAGGAGGCAAGGAAGCAAAGAGGCAAGGAAGCAATGAAGCAATGAAGCAAGGAAGCAAGGAAGCAAGGATGCAAGGAAGCAATGATGCAATGAAGCAATGAAGCAATAAAGCAATGAAGCGGTGAGGCACTGAAGCAGTGAGGCAGTGAGGCAATGAAGCACTGAAGCAATGAAGCATGGAAGCATGGAAGTATGGAAGCATGGAAGCATGGAAGCAATGATGCAATGAAGCAATAAAGCAATGAAGCGGTGAGGCACTGAAGCAGTGAGGCAGTGAGGCAATGAAGCACTGAAGCAATGAAGCATGGAAGCATGGAAGCATGGAAGCATGGAAGCATGGAAGCATGGAAGCATGGAAGCATGGAAGCATGGAAGCATGGAAGCATGGAAGCATGGAAGCATGGAAGCATGGAAGCATGGAAGCATGGAAGCATGGAAGCATGGAAGCAATGAAGCAATGAAGCAATGTAGCAATGAAGCACTGAAGCATGGAAGCATGGAAGCATGGAAGCATGGAAGCATGGAAGCATGGAAGCATGGAAGCATGGAAGCAGTGAAGCAGTGAAGCAATGAAGCAATGAAGCAATGAAGCAATGAAGCATGGAAGCACTGAAGCATGGAAGCACTGAAGCATGGAAGCACTGAAGCATGGAAGCACTGAAGCATGGAAGCACTGAAGCTATGAGGCAATGAAGCACTGAAGCACTAAAGCACTGAAGCAATGAAGCAATGAAGCATGGAAGCACTGAAGCATGGAAGCACTGAAGCATGGAAGCACTGAAGCATGGAAGCACTGAAGCTATGAGGCAATGAAGCACTGAAGCACTAAAGCACTGAAGCAATGAAGCAATGAAGCAATGAAGCACTGAAGCACTGAAGCACTGAAGCATGGAAGCACTGGAGCATGGAAGCACTGAAGCAATGAAGCATTGAGGCACTGAAGCACTGAATCATGGAAGCACTGAAGCAATGAAGCACTGAAGCAAGGAAGCAACGAAGCAACGAAGCAATGAAGCAAGGAGGCAAGGAAGCAAAGAGGCAAGGAAGCAATGAAGCAATGAAGCAAGGAAGCAAGGAAGCAAGGAAGCAAGGAAGCAATGATGCAATGAAGCAATAAAGCAATGAAGCGGTGAGGCACTGAAGCAGTGAGGCAGTGAGGCAATGAAGCACTGAAGCAATGAAGCATGGAAGCATGGAAGCATGGAAGCATGGAAGCATGGAAGCATGGAAGCATGGAAGCAATGAAGCAATGAAGCAATTTAGCAATGAAGCACTGAAGCATGGAAGCATGGAAGCATGGAAGCATGGAAGCATGGAAGCATGGAAGCATGGAAGCATGGAAGCATGGAAGCATGGAAGCAGTGAAGCAGTGAAGCAATGAAGCAATGAAGCATGGAAGCACTGAAGCATGGAAGCACTGAAGCATGGAAGCACTGAAGCATGGAAGCACTGAAGCTATGAGGCAATGAAGCACTGAAGCACTAAAGCATGAAAGCAATGAAGCACTGAAGCAATGAAGCACTGAAGCACTGAAGCACTGAAGCATGGAAGCACTGGAGCATGGAAGCACTGAAGCAATGAAGCATTGAGGCACTGAAGCACTGAATCATGGAAGCACTGAAGCTATGAGGCAATGAGGCAATGAGGCAATGAAGCACTGAAGCACTGAAGCACTAAAGCATGAAAGCATGAAAGCAATGAAGCAAGGAAGCAAGGAAGCAAGGAAGCAAGGAAGCAAGGAAGCAAGGAAGCAAGGAAGCAAGGAAGCAAGGAAGCAAGGAAGCAAGGAAGCAAGGAAGCAAGGAAGCAAGGAAGCAAGGAAGCAAGGAAGCAAGGAAGCAAGGAGGCAAGGAAGCAAAGAAGCAAGGAGGCAAGGAAGCAAAGAAGCAAGGAGGCAAGGAAGCAATGAAGCAAGGAAGCAATGATGCAATGAAGCAATAAAGCAATGAAGCGGTGAGGCACTGAAGCAGTGAGGCAGTGAGGCAATGAAGCACTGAAGCAATGAAGCATAAAAGCATGGAAGCATGGAAGCATGGAAGCAATGAAGCAATGAAGCACTGTAGCATGGAAGCATGGAAGCATGGAAGCATGGAAGCATGGAAGCAATGAAGCAATGAAGCAATGAAGCATGGAAGCACTGAAGCATGGAAGCACTGAAGCATGGAAGCACTGAAGCTATGAGGCAATGAAGCACTGAAGCACTAAAGCATGAAAGCAATGAAGCAATGAAGCAATGAAGCACTGAAGCACTGAAGCATGAAAGCACTGAAGCATGGAAGTACTGAAGCAATGAAGCATTGAGGCACTGAAGCATGGAAGCACTGAAGCTATGAGGCAATGAGGCAATGAGGCAATGAGGCAATGAAGCACTGAAGCACTAAAGCATGAAAGCATGAAAGCAATGAAGCAAGGAAGCAAGGAAGCAAGGAAGCAAGGAAGCAAGGAAGCAAGGAAGCAAGGAAGCAAGGATGCAATGTAGCAATGAAGCATTGAGGCATTGAGGCATTGAGGCATTGAGGCATTGAGGCATTGAGGCATTGAGGCATTGAGGCATTGAGGCATTGAGGCATTGAGGCAATGAAGCACTGAAGCACTGAAGCATGGAAGCATGGAAGCATGGAAGCATGGAAGCATGGAAGCATGGAAGCATGGAAGCATGGAAGCATGGAAGCATGGAAGCATGGAAGCAATGAAGCAATGAAGCAATGAAGCATGGAAGCAATGAAGCATGGAAGCACTGAAGCATGGAAGCACTGAAGCTATGAGGCAATGAAGCACTGAAGCACTGAAGCACTAAAGCACTAAAGCATGAAAGCAATAAAGCAACGAAGCAACGAAGCAATGAAGCAAGGAAGCAATGAAGCATTGAAGCACTGGAGTATACTTAAGTCAGTGCTTATTAAGTGCTTCAGTGCTTTATTGCTTCAATGCTTCAATGCTTCAATGCTTCAATGCTTCAATGCTTCAGTGCTTCAATGCTTCAGTGATTCAATGCTTCATTGCCTCAGTGCCTCATTCTTCAGTGCCGTCAGACGCCTCACTCAGTGCTTCGATGCTTTCGTTGCACTTCTATGTGCTTCATTGCTTCAATGTCCTCAGTGCTTCAATGCATCACTGCTTCAATGCTTTGATGCCTCAATGCTTCGATGCCTCAGTGCTTCATTGCTTCGATGCCTCAGTGCTTGGATGCCTCAGTGTTTCAGTGCCTCAGTGCTTCATTGCCTCACTGCTTTAATGCTTCGATGCCTCAGTGCACCAATGCCTCGGTGCTTTGATGCCTCAGTACTTCAATACCTCAGTGCCTCAGTGCTTCAATGCATCAGTGCTTCAATACTTCGATGCCTAAGTACTTCATTGCTTCAATGCCTCAATGTTCAATGCCTCAATGCCTCAATGCCTCAATGCCTCAATGCCTCAATGCCTCAATGCTTCATTGCTACATTGCATCCTTGCTTCCTTGCTTCCTTGCTTCCTTGCTTCCTTGCTTCCTTGTTTCCTTGCTTCCTTGCTTCCTTGCTTCCTTGCTTCCTTGCTTCCTTGCTTCCTTGCTTCCTTGCTTCCTTGCTTCCTTGCTTCCTTGCTTCCTTGCTTCCTTGCTTCCTTGCTTCCTTGCTTCCTTGCTTCCTTGCTTCCTTGCTTCCTTGCTTCCTTGCTTCCTTGCTTCCTTGCTTCCTTGCTTCCTTGCTTTCATGCTTTCATGCTTTAGTGCTTCAGTGCTTCATTGCCTCATAGCTTCAGTGCTTCCATGCTTCAGTGCTTCCATGCTTCAGTGCTTCCATGCTTCATTGCTTCATTGCTTCCATGCTTCCATGCTTCCATGCTTCCATGCTTCCATGCTTCCATGCTACAGTGCTTCCTTGCTTCCTTGCTTCCTTGTTTCCTTGTTTCCTTGCTTCCTTGCTTCCTTGCTTCCTTGCTTCCTTGCTTCCTTGCTTCCATGCTTCCTTGCTTCCTTGCTTCCTTGCTTCCTTGCTTCCTTGCTTCCTTGCTTCCTTGCTTCCTTGCTTCCTTGCTTCCTTGCTTCCTTGCTTCCTTGCTTCCTTGCTTCCTTGCTTCCTTGCTTTCATGCTTTAGTGCTTCAGTGCTTCATTGCCTCATTGCCTCATTGCCTCATTGCCTCATTGCCTCATAGCTTCAGTGCTTCCATGCTTCAGTGCTTCAGTGCCTCAATGCTTCATTGCTTCATTGCTTCATTGCTTTCATGCTTTAGTGCTTCAGTGCTTCATTGCCTCATAGCTTCAGTGCTTCCATGCTTCAGTGCTTCCATGCTTCAGTGCTTCCATGCTTCATTGCTTCATTGCTTCATTGCTTCACTGCTTCCATGCTTCCATGCTTCCATGCTACAGTGCTTCATTGCTTCATTGCTTCATTGCTTCCATGCTTCCATGCTTCCATGCTTCCATGCTTCCATGCTTCCATGCTTCCATGCTTCCATGCTTCCATGCTTCCATGCTTCCATGCTTCCATGCTTCCATGCTTCCATGCTTCCATGCTTCCATGCTTCCATGCTTCCATGCTTCCATGCTTCAGTGCTTCATTGCCTCACTGCCTCACTGCTTCAGTGCCTCACCGCTTCATTGCTTTATTGCTTCATTGCATCATTGCTTCCTTGCTTCCTTGCTTCCTTGCTTCCATGCTTCCATGCTTCCATGCTTCCATGCTTCCATGCTTCCATGCTTCCATGCTTCCATGCTTCCATGCTTCCATGCTTCCATGCTTCCATGCTTCCATGCTTCCATGCTTACCATGCTTCCATGCTTCCATGCTTCCATGCTTCCATGCTTCCATGCTTCCATGCTTCCATGCTTCCATGCTTCCATGCTTCCATGCTTCCATGCTTCATTGCCTCACTGCCTCACTGCTTCAGTGCCTCACCGCTTCATTGCTTTAATGCTTCATTGCTTCATTGCATCATTGCTTCCTTGCTTCCTTGCTTCCTTGCTTCCTTGCTTCATTGCTTCATTGCTTCATTGCTTCCTTGCTTCCTTGCTTCCTTGCTTCCTTGCTTCCTTGCTTCCTTGCTTCCTTGCTTCCTTGCTTCCTTGCTTCCTTGCTTCATTGCTTCCTTGCCTCCTTGCTTCCTTGCCTCCTTGCTTCTTTGCTTCCTTGCTTCCTTGCTTCCTTGCTTCCTTGCTTCCTTGCTTCCTTGCTTCCTTGCTTCCTTGCTTCCTTGCTTCCTTGCTTCCTTGCTTCCTTGCTTCCTTGCTTCCTTGCTTCATTGCTTTCATGCTTTAGTGCTTCAGTGCTTCATTGCCTCATTGCCTCATTGCCTCATTGCCTCATTGCCTCATAGCTTCAGTGCTTCCATGCTTCAGTGCTTCAGTGCCTCAATGCTTCATTGCTTCAGTGCTTCCATGCTTCAGTGCTTCCATGCTTCAGTGCTTCAGTGCTTCAGTGCTTCATTGCTTCATTGCTTCATTGCTTCATTGCTTTCATGCTTTAGTGCTTCAGTGCTTCATTGCCTCATAGCTTCAGTGCTTCCATGCTTCAGTGCTTCCATGCTTCAGTGCTTCCATGCTTCATTGCTTCATTGCTTCATTGCTTCATTGCTTCATTGCTTCATTGCTTCACTGCTTCCATGCTTCCATGCTTCCATGCTTCCATGCTTCCATGCTACAGTGCTTCATTGCTTCATTGCTTCATTGCTTCCATGCTTCCATGCTTCCATGCTTCCATGCTTCCATGCTTCCATGCTTCCATGCTTCCATGCTTCCATGCTTCCATGCTTCCATGCTTCCATGCTTCAGTGCTTCATTGCCTCACTGCCTCACTGCTTCAGTGCCTCACCGCTTCATTGCTTTATTGCTTCATTGCATCATTGCTTCCTTGCTTCCTTGCTTCCTTGCTTCCATGCTTCCATGCTTCCATGCTTCCATGCTTCCATGCTTCCATGCTTCCATGCTTCCATGCTTCCATGCTTCCATGCTTCCATGCTACCATGCTTCCATGCTTCCATGCTTCCATGCTTCCATGCTTCCATGCTTCCATGCTTCCATGCTTCATTGCCTCACTGCCTCACTGCTTCAGTGCCTCACCGCTTCATTGCTTTAATGCTTCATTGCTTCATTGCATCATTGCTTCCTTGCTTCCTTGCTTCCTTGCTTCATTGCTTCATTGCTTCATTGCTTCCTTGCTTCCTTGCTTCCTTGCTTCCTTGCTTCCTTGCTTCCTTGCTTCCTTGCTTCATTGCTTCCTTGCCTCCTTGCTTCTTTGCTTCCTTGCCTCCTTGCTTCTTTGCTTCCTTGCTTCCTTGCTTCCTTGCTTCCTTGCTTCCTTGCTTCCTTGCTTCCTTGCTTCCTTGCTTCCTTGCTTCCTTGCTTCTTTGCTTCATTGCTTCCTTGCCTCCTTGCTTCTTTGCTTCCTTGCCTCCTTGCTTCTTTGCTTCCTTGCTTCCTTGCTTCCTTGCTTCCTTGCTTCCTTGCTTCCTTGCTTCCTTGCTTCCTTGCTTCCTTGCTTCCTTGCTTCCTTGCTTCCTTGCTTCCTTGCTTCCTTGCTTCCTTGCTTCCTTGCTTCCTTGCTTCCTTGCTTCATTGCTTTCATGCTTTCATGCTTTAGTGCTTCAGTGCTTCAGTGCTTCATTGCCTCATTGCCTCATTGCCTCATTGCCTCATTGCCTCATAGCTTCAGTGCTTCCATGATTCAGTGCTTCAGTGCCTCAATGCTTCATTGCTTCAGTGCTTCCATGCTTCAGTGCTTCCATGCTTCAGTGCTTCAGTGCTTCATTGCTTCATTGCTTCCTTGCTTCATTGCTTCATTGCTTTCATGCTTTAGTGCTTCATTGCCTCATAGCTTCAGTGCTTCCATGCTTCAGTGCCTCCATGCTTCAGTGCTTCCATGCTTCAGTGCTTCCATGCTTCATTGCTTCATTGCTTCATTGCTTCACTGCTTCACTGCTTCCATGCTTCCATGCTTCCATGCTTCCATGCTTCAGTGCTTCATTGCTACATTGCTACATTGCTTCATTGCTTCCATGCTTCCATGCTTCCATGCTTCCATGCTTCATTGCTTCAGTGCTTCATTGCCTCACTGCCTCACTGCTTCAGTGCCTCACTGCCTCACTGCCTCACTGCCTCACTGCCTCACTGCCTCACTGCTTCAGTGCCTCACCGCTTCATTGCTTTAATGCTTCATTGCTTCATTGCTTCATTGCTTCCTTGCCTCCTTGCTTCCTTGCTTCCTTGCTTCCTTGCTTCCTTGCTTCAGTGCTTCATTGCTTCCATGCTTTAGTGTTGTCACAAAACTACTTGTGTTTAACTGTTGTGACAGTCATAACCCCATTTCGTGAGTGTATATCATGAAGACAGAACCAGTAAAATTATATACAAAATCTCTTCTAATCTATTTAGTACTATTTATGTTGTACGTTTTTAATGTTTTTACTGTAGTAAGGCAATAACTTAAATGATTTGTGATTGTTTTTCAGTTAAAAGTGCAAAACAGAGAAGAAGTGATCGGGAAAAACCTCATACCTTTGGGCATAAACCCCAATACTTTATACTATGAGTCTGTATAGACATAACTCAGAAAACTGCATCGCGTGACATTTTCCCCTTGTTTACCCAATTCACTGTGATTCGCCTCAAAAGGGATCATAACTTGTCATAACTCAGTTCTTGTTGGAGAGCATAGTGAAGATCTTTTATCCTGTTTTTCCTAGACCCATATTTTCTGAGATATAAAGGTATCAAATTTCAAAATGCAAATTTATGACGTAAAAGGAGTCAACACATGACAACTTCTCATGACTTTTACAAAAAGAGGTCTTCAGTTTGATAGCTGGAGTTTGCACTAAACAACAGGTTTTACCAATGGAAATAATTTACAAATGAAAAAAATTAAGTATCTTAAATTATATTGTTTTTGTATAATAAATGATGACTCCTTTTACGTCATCAAATTTGCATTTTGATATTTGAAACCCTTATATCTCAGAAAATATGGGTCTATAGGAAAAACAGAATAAAAACATCTTCGCTATGCTTGCCAACAAGAACTGAGTTTGAACATAAAAAAATATGGGTGATAGGCACTTTAACATTTTGCGGTATAAAGTATCATGATCACTTCGGGATCCATTGTTTCAAGAAGGATGTTTGATTTCTGACATCTTCCCTCCAAGGAGTAGAACGAGGGAGATTTAGAGCTAAATTTCCCTCATAAATGATACATGAAGGAAATTTAGTTTAAATTAGTCTAATTTTATATCTAAATTTAAATTAGTCTAAATTAGTCTAATTTTATATCTAAGTTTAAATTAGTCTAAAGCTCCCTCATTTAGAAAAATCTCTTAGCTACTCTCATGGACTGTTAATAAACACTGGTCAGCACTTTAACATATGTGGCACAGGTTGATTTGCTTATGCGAATGTTCGCAAAACTCCTGGAACTGATATCAATCGGTAAAAGTGTGCTTATTATACAAGTGAAACCAAGTCAGTTTTGGAGATTCACTTGAGTACAGTGCGTTGAACACGAGTTAAAGGTAGTCTGTAGCTTACTTAATATAGACAGACGAGGAAAGTGTCAACTACACTGTTTCGTATATTTCCTCGGTGATCATGGTATTATAAAGTAATGGCGGCTTCCGGATATTAGTGATTCAATTAATATCCCCTCAGCCACTAGCATCTTCGGGAACCCAGGTTCTGTCGCTTGTTTCTCGCTCCTAGAGAAATCAGCCCTGGGTAGGTATACATTGTCTTTAAGAACTTGTTCATGAATTTAAGTGTTCTCTCGTTTCTGATTGGTCGACTTGATCAGGTCAGCCAACCAGCATCTGGTCTGATGTATAACAAAAATTACATTAAGCGTTAAAATGAACAGTTCTAACAGACAATGTTCCCAGGGGTGTTTTTCTAGGAGCGAGAAACGAGCGACAGAATATTACTCCTGGGGTTTATGGTTTGGCGGTTTTGGCCGATTTTTAACGTGCTTTTACGTTTTTTCGCCCCCATTTTATACACGGTTTGACGGCAGTTTCTAGATATTTGCGGTTTACGGATTATGCCGTTTTTGGACTGCGGTTTTCGGTGAAATCCAATTATCTTTGCGGTTTTTCGGTTACCAGTTTTTGTATCACTTTGTTATAGTTTTAGATGTGCTTTCGGTTTTTTTGCGATTTTAGCCCGGATTTTCGGTCTTTGATGCTTTTTAGTGTGGTTTTGGTTTTGAGTACCCACCAATGTCCCCCGCTTGGAACATCCAAAAAATCTTCCTCGGCTTCGACGACATTCAGTCACTAATATTTTTCATATGTTTTTTAATTAGAACATATGCTTTTGATATTTCGATTTTATTTCAAGTATATAATGGACCTAATCCATCGTGCGGTAATGTTTCCCTAATTCATTCCGACAACCCCCCCTGAGGAGTGATCAGCTTTTGTTTTTCATCTCGTCAGATTATTTGTCATAATATTTTGGGGATTCAAACGCTTTTTATTTTTATTATTATTTTTGTTGAAGAATAAAAACCGACAAATTAAAAGAAAATGAATTCCCTAGAGGTTTGTCACGCATGAATTGGGAAACACAGTGACGCGTGGATTTACGTTTGGGGATGGCACTGAAACAAGAGTTACTCCAGCTATCAGAAACAACGGTAGGTCCTTCATATATGGTACATTATAATGGGTCCTATTGTATATAACGAAATACTATTATCATTATTATAATTATGTATACAATAGGACCCATTATAATGTACCATATATAAAGGACCTACCGAAATAACTCGCCCTCATATAAATAGCCCCTAAAGGCCATGTTTACATGAAAGTGGTTCAGTTTGTCACTCTTGACCGAGATAAACGTTTTCGTTTTAAGTGCTGTCCCCATGGAAACGAAAAGTGTTTTTATACAACAAAACTCAGATAATAAGGCTCCCTCCAAAACTGATAAGAAAAACCCCTCAGTTCCAAAACTAACTCTACCATGCAAGATACAAGCCTCTGGGCTTTTTAAGGGTATTTGTCAATTGCATGCAAAGAAACGGCGAATTCAAAATTCAAGGAACCAATAATCATGTATCGCCACGGGGTTCTATTGTGCATTTTACAAAAAATAAAAAATGAAACTACTAGCTACACTTATGGCGCACCGACGGAACTTGACTAAAAGCTAAATCATCTCGAATATAAGCTTACAATACAGGTACATTGAGGAAATATATATATAGGACATATTAGCCATTGCGTATTTTCTGAATCTCATTGTATCCTAGCTACCATGGATAAGTTGCCTTCATGGAAACACGGCCCAACATGACCGTAAAATTTTCTTTCACGACGAAGTTGACTGAGTGGGTCTGTCTCACTTTATATAGCTTGTCCTGACTGATCCCCAAAGAAAAGAAATAAAACAGAACAAGTTCTCTATAACTATTAGACCTTAGAATAGCCTACAAAAATACTGTTCAAAGTTATAAGGCTTTTGAATATTTCATTGATTAATTTATTTCAGGAACCCAAGGCAATTATTTTTACCATGTATTTTAACTTTTAATAGTGTTTATATATAGCACATATTTATATAATACATATCTTTATATAAATTTGCTATTTAGTTTTTATCTAATATTCGTTATGATGTAAAATAACTTTTACCGACCGAGTAAAGATGTAGATGTAGATGAAGACCATATCAGTTCTGCTGGCTTCCTTTTACCGACTGAATAAAGATATAGATGTAGATGAAGACCATATCAGTTCTGCTGGCTTCCTTTTATCGACTGAATAAAGATGTAGATGTAGATGAAGACCATATCAGTTCTGCTGGCTTCCTCACGTTTTGTTAATGTTAGAGCGCGGTTTTCGTGTGATTGTGGAAAACACGTTCACGTCACGACAGGACTAACACGACAACGAGGCTAACATGACTAAACATAAGAAACCAGCCAGCCATGGCCAGCATTTCTTTTTTTTATCCACTTTAGCCTCGGTATCAAGTAATTTTGAAACTGGTCTATGCGCTGCTCGTTTCACACTTATACAAAAACTACTATAGGGCCATTACGCTTTGAATAAAAGAGAGTGAGTGGGAAAGTCTTCTTCAAGTATTTACAATAATTCCTGCTAAAGATGAAACAAATGACTGGAGTTGTAAAGAAATTGAGGTAAGAAATAAGAATTATACAGTTTGTGATGAGGTCGTAAAAATGCACGATTGCAGATGGAATTTTTCCTTTCCACACAAATGTTACCAGAAAGAAGAAGATATGAAATGGAAACCAGCAAGCAAAAAAACACGTCACGATAGTGACCACCATCTTAATAACGGCTGCGTTTTCTTTGCGTCTGATTGTTGCCAACTCTGTCGACTGTTGTTCTTGAAGTTTCTGACATTTAAGACTACAAGCAATGGCTAGATACAGTGATGTAATAATGAGGAACGGGGCGACGAAGTAAGAAGTGAAGATGACCAAGTGTAGGGTGGTTCTAGACTGGGTTGTGTCAAGATTTGCTGGCCACTTCATGGTGCAAATGCTTACGCCATAAAAGGGGATTAGTTGGTAGATGAATAAGTAGATCGAAAACGTTGCTGTCGCAATGAACCAGATTGCAGGAAGGGCTGTACGATTTTTGAGCAATCGTGGAATCGGTTTCATTGGGTAAACAACGGCAAAGAAACGATCTAATGCTATAGCCACATTACTTAAAATGGATACAGCAACACAAACTTCTTGAAGAAATGAAACAGCCTTGCAAAGGACATTCCCTAAAGTTCCCTCAACTTTCCATTCAGTGGAAAGGAAAGCCACCCTCGAGAGACTAATAGATAAAGTAATAATGGAGCCAACTATGCCCGACGATGCGATGTTCACGATGAGATAATTGACTGTAGAATGCATTTGCTTGTTACGAAGAACGATAGCAATGATGTATGTATTGCCAACAACCGAAAACAGAAGCACCAAGCTACACGAGATCAAGAATGCAATTCTTTGACTTTCTGGAATCACGATAAGCCATGGCGCAACCACGGTTTGGTTCAGTAGGGAAGTATTTGTGCGGGAAACGTTTCCATTCGTGAGGTTAGAGTTCCGTGCAATATTCATTTCTTTGAGACTGACGAGAGAATAAGGTTTCTGTTAATGTTTGTATTCACTGGAATACGCTAATTTATAGAATTTTGGGGGCGAGTAGTCCAACCGCTATATGTATTATCTTCTAAAAACGCGGCTACAAGAGACTGGGCGGAGATCACCTTAGGGATTCTACTAAATCTTGTGATTGATTAGTCTACAATTACTGATCATGTGTCATGAAAGTTTAAGGGCCCGTTCACATGAAGGCAAGTGTTTCCTGGTAGCAGGGATAACTCTTTTGTTTTCTTTTCCCTGGGAGACACATAGCAAAAGAATTATCCTTGCTACCAGGGACAACTCGCCTTCATGTGAACGGGCCCTAAATATTGATGTTGTTTGCACATATATTTTGCACGTTTCATCGCCACTTTTACCACTTGCAGAATTTCTCTGCCTTTGTCAAAGAGAATATATTTTCTTAAAGCTGAAGAAGCGCATTTTATGAAATCATTTAGTATTATTGTAATTGTCAATCTATATTTTATAGTGCCCCTAGTTTTAAGTATTTTGAGTAAAAAAGTGAGATGTGCTTATATGCCTTTTCATACAATCTCATTAACGTTATCCAGCAGAAAAAAATCATTATGACAACAATAAAATATCACATTTCTCGTTTCTCATTTCTCTTGCACGTGACATGGAAGGGCAGATGGAATCCACAGCTTCAGAGTGAATGAAAGCGAAAAATTCCAAGTAAGCTCTTTCTGAATGCATTACTTTTGAGGCTGATGAGTCATTACTAACTTCTCCTGCTGACATGCGACTAATGTGTCGTGCGTGTTTACTTAATTAAATGTGGATAATGTTCATACCATTTTATTCATTTTGCTTGGTTCACTGCTTTTACCACTTGGAGAATTGAATTAAATTGCCAGCGGTGTTTTTAGATAGTATGAGAAAGAGGGCGGGCGACATACTGTGCCAACTGACCTGAGTTCCGATCGTGAAAGCTCGATTAGTGCTAATCTAGGATTCCCTTAAAACGACCACTCATATATCCAGATTTAATGGGACTTGTAGGAACCGGCTCCTTTTTTCGCTGCTTGAATTATTTTTAAGGATAGTTTTAAGGCTAAGTTAAAAGCTTTGTGGTGGTAAATGATGTGTTAGGGTTAGATGGTAAATGCGCGGAAAGAAAATTGATATCGAAAGCAAAACAATTTCCTAAATGTATTTTCAAATATAGATGCATGAACAAAACCCTTCTTTAAATTAACGTACCGTATCTTTTTTTCCCCTTTGATGTAGTTTTTTTAATATACCTAGTTTAGTTAAGGACCATAGTAAGTCAACAATGTAAAATATTTACGATTGATTTTAAAGGTACAGAAAATTCGAAGATGAACAGTCTAGCTGACGCAACACTTACTTTATGTCTTTAGGGCCTGTTATACTATTTCAATGCATACGGGTGTGTACAAAAGTCTTCTGTAATATCAATGCAAATCTACATGCCCGCATTCAACCGATGAAGATCGTAGTAGCGTGATCGAAACGTCAAAAACTTTAGGTAAAAACAATCAGTGACAGTCCCCAAAAACGAATTATATGGATGAAAGTGTTTTGTTGCTTTCCTAACTCAACGTGATTTATATAACTTGATGTGTTGAAACTGTGTGATTGATTTAAGAGGAGATTTTTTTCAATGACGAGCAATAATGGCGAAAAGCGCCAAAAACTAGACCTTCGTGCGAGTTTTAATCCAAATTTTCGTTCTGGATTAACACTCAAATCCTTTTTCTACCGGTTAAAAACTGATGTACCAAGATAAAATACCTGTTTAAAACAAATTTTTGAATTGTACAAAGACTTTTTCTTGAATTTGTGTTGGGATTAAGCTTTTTCAAGCTGAATATAAAGAAAACATACAGAAAATGAGCAAATGAAGGCCTAAACCTCATTTTCAATCCAAATTTTCGTTTTGGATTAACACTTTGATTCAACTTTCATCGGCCAAAACTAGTTACAAACAACTTAAACTTTCTGACAGAAATGATTTTAATTCTGTACAACAGCTATTCTTCAACTCGGGAGTTTTTGTCGTTCACTGCCCGAACTTGAAAAAAATCCCCTCTTAAGTTAAAAAAGAATTCTAAACAGGTTAAGAAAATCTGCAAAAATATCATGACCTGGAATCTATGCCTTTTGGATAACCTAACTAGTCATTTACCCAGGTTTGGCGGTATGTGATTAACCACACAATTAAGAAAAAGATAGGTTATTGTGTTGTAACTCACCAAAATTTATTCCTTGTTCACTTGAAACTGCCAGATTGTCATAGCTGTGGTCGATGGTTAATGATGATGAAAAAGTAAAATTCGTACGTACGGTATAAACTATACCAAAGATATTGCACTAAGTTTATACACTTTTAAAAAACTCATTAATAATTCATAAGGCAAACACAATGAAAATCGCCACCGTGACGAGTGTCTTTATATCTGATAAAGATTCGACCTCGATTTTCTCCAAGATAAATGAAGATATTTTTGATTTTCTTTTAGAGAACAACTCTAATATGTGTTGGAGTTTTTTTTAAAAGCCGTATAAAGAACTCGAGATCGCCCACGGCTCGAATCTTTATATCCGATAAAACACTCTCTCTCGTTCTTTATACTATACATAAAATACGATCACGTCACTGTGGTGTTGTGGCGGGGATCACTTTAATCTGTGGTGGGGATCACTTTAATTTGTGTTGGGGATCACTTTAATTTGTTGTGGGAATCACTTTAATTTGAGGTGGGGGCTTAGTACCCAGACGTTCCTCTGCGAGCGCGAGCGAGACCTGGGGCGAGCGCGTAAGCGCGAGAGAACGCCTAGCGAATAATGCCAAAAGTGTCCCTGATTTGACCAAAAGTGTCCCCGGATTTGACCAACAGTGTCCCTGACCTTTAGCGGACTTAACAACTTGAATTTTTAAAGTTGAATATTGACATTCACCAATATAGACCAAAAATTGGATTTTTACGAGTTTATATGTTTTTAAGAAAGCGTAGAGGAAGATTATAGACTGTAAAGGGGATTTCAGAGTCAAGACACTACGCACAAGTACATTTTATTCAAATCTATTACATTTTCAAACAATCACAGTCTTAGCAGTGATTATAAAACTAACTGAGTGAAGTTTGTTTACAATAAAATTTGAATCGAACCCTGTTGCGGCTAAAGGGAACTTGATAAATATCAGATACATTACATTTATTACAGAGAATCTGACGGAGATTTGTTTTATTTCAAGTGCATAAATATATGTGGATTTAACTCAACTAGTGATAGTAGTCTGTGTAAATAAAGCAATTTCAATTCACCAGAAATTTTAGCGGTATAGATAGCCGTTAAATACTAAGAGATTTTACCTTCGAAGTGGAGAATCGAATAGACCGAACACAACTTATCTTATTGCTTCGATCGATGCGAACACACAACCGTTAGAGTTTTGAACTCAGTTCAATTCAGTTAATTTCACATATAGGGTGTCTTGTGAGATCCGGGAGCATTTAACTGTGAAGTTAACAGCGTCTTCTAAAGCATCACGTTTGTCTCGAGTTTGTCTCTAAGTTAGCGTCCGCCATCTTGAACTTTGGCATTATTCGCTAGGCGTTCCCGTTGGAGTCACTCTGTGACGTCACGTTTTGAAACGAGAGACGGGATAGCCTGGGGACTAGGCTGGGGATCACCTTAATTTGTGGTGGGAATTACTTAAAATTGTGGCGGGGATCACTTTAATCTGTGGTGGGGATTACTTTAATTTGTGGTGGGGATCACTTTAATTTGTGGTGGGGATTACTTTAATTTGTGGTGGGGATCACTTTAATTTGTGGTGGGGATCACTTTAATTTGTGGCGGGAATCGCATTAATTTGTGCTAGGGATCACTTTGATTTGTGCTGGGAATCATTTTTTGCAACAACTTGAGGATTATTTGAGGAGTATATCACGCTATGTGTGCGTCTGATCGATACTCAAGGTGTCACGGGTTCAAATCCCGTCCACGGTTCGAGTCTTTATCGAGTCACTGTTTCAATTCACACTGGTAAAACATTTACACACATATTTATCATTACAATTCTTATATGTTGCATTTTTATCTCACGGACTGAATTCGAAAACACAACCCTAGTCCTTTATGGAAGAACAGTTGAAGAACTCAAGAAGCCATTCCAGTGCGCTGACTCACCTGTCATTCGAGCAAGTCTTGAGTTTGTTCCATGGAGACAAAATTGATTCCTTGTTGACTGCTAGAAATATTTAAAAGAAAAAGACCCTAAGGAACATGCTAAACGTTTTGTGTCTTCGATAAACTCGTGGTGAAATAATACATTATCAGTTGAGTAAAATACCGAAATACCATGGAAATACCAATGCTTATACCCTCCCCCTTTCAACAACAAACGTAAAAGATTAGTCAGTTACAAGAAGCCACCGCCCCCCTCCCCCCGGGCCCTCCCCTGTCGTTGAAAAACGATATTTTCACTTCGACGGCATTCTAATTCTTCTATTCTAACACAGACAGTACAAACTCGGAGAGATGTCCTTAAACTCTAAAATTGTTGACTCTTTTGCTTGCAGGTTTAGCAGAGACTCGTTCTACAAAGAAAAGGTTTACGTAAACGAGTTGTTTGGTGGCTACGAGGGAGAATTGACCAGACGATTACCATGTCGAGTGTTTGTTCTAACATTACAATACTAAAACGACGCGACACGTTATTACCTTCCTAAAAATGTCTTCTTTTAGTTCTAGTTCTTTTTATACTAGTTAGTTATACACTTATACACATACATTTCTATAACGAGTATTTTTTGACTAGTAAACTCTTACTAAAACAGGATAAAATAAAACATAGCAAAATTATACGACGTTTCGGCGTCGCTGACGCCATTATCAAGTGATTTTCTTTCAAACAGCAAGATTAAATCACTAAAAGTATTTTTTGAGTATTTTTTGCTCATTAATGTCTGGTGTTTAAATATAGTTATCCTTATCCTAAGATGCAATTTTACGGTATTTTATCGTTTATGGCTGTTTCATTAGTTTCCTTGCCACCATACCCACCCACCATACCCACCCACCATACCCACTTTCAAACCCTTTAAAACTCCGGTATCTTTCATACTTTTTAGGAGTATTTCTTGGTAGTTTCCGACGCCGAGCATCCCGGATACTTCAAATGAAGGCCGTATCGCATCGCAAAACATTCTTGGTTGGTACGATACGTTTTATCAAAGCGTGCATAAAAACGGTACAGTAAAAATGCTGGAAACAAAACATGGGTGGTCAAAAACGAAAACAAACTGAGTAAGTGTTAGGAGCTATATGAAACATATATTTGATAATATTCAACCATCTAAATACAACATAAATAACATTAACAAGTGGTATTGAATAATCTATCAATAACTTGTTCTATCTATCGATGCCGATGATGTACTACAAGTGTAATAAAGCACTAACTTAATGATCATTTGATAATAGATACTAACGAACCATGTTGGTCTTGTCTTACATAATTATGGCCTATACTAAGATAGATCATGTACTACAGGTGTAATCTTAATGATCATTTGATAATATATGCTAACGAACCATGTTGGTCTTGTCTTACATAATTATGGCCTATACTAAGATAGATCATGTACTACAGGTGTAATCTTAATGATCATTTGATAATAGATACTAACGAACCATGTTGGTCTTGTCTTACATAATTATGGCCTATACTAAGATAGATCATGTACTACAGGTGTAATCTTAATGATCATTTGATAATATATGCTAACGAACCATGTTGGTCTTGTCTTACATATTATTATGGTCTATAATAAGATAGATCATGTACTACAGGTGTAATCTTAATGATCATTTGATAATAGATACTAACGAACCATGTTGGTCTTGTCTTACATATTATTATGGTCTATAATAAGATAGATCATGTACTACAGGTGTAATCTTAATGATCATTTGATAATAGATACTAACGAACCATGTTGGTCTTGTCTTACATAATTATGGCCTATACTAAGATAGATCATGTACTACAGGTGTAATCTTAATGATCATTTGATAATATATGCTAACGAACCATGTTGGTCTTGTCTTACATATTATTATGGTCTATAATAAGATAGATCATGTACTACAGGTGTAATCTTAATGATCATTTGATAATAGATACTAACGAACCATGTTGGTCTTGTCTTACATAATTATGGTCTATAATAAGATAGATCATGTACTACAGGTGTAATCTTAATGATCATTTGATAATATATGCTAACGAACCATGTTGGTCTTGTCTTACATAATTATGGCCTATACTAAGATAGATCATGTACTACAGGTGTAATCTTAATGATCATTTGATAATATATGCTAACGAACCATGTTGGTCTTGTCTTACACAGAACCTATACTAAGATAGATCATGTATGTACAGGTGTAATAAAACACTACTCTGAATGATCATTTGATTATAGGTGTTTACAAACCATGTCGGTCTTGTTTTAACACGTCAAGAAAAGTCTTTCTAGAATATTCCATGTCGGTAATTACAAGGAAAGAGATCGATAAATGTCTGTTGCTTCGATTGTCACTGGAATATTCATAGCTTAATTGCATATTAATAGCAATGAGATTCACTGATCAGTTCATTGTTGACGCATTCTTATTCGTCTAATTTACTAGAGAGATACCGACATTCTAACCTATATGCTTAACCACGACAAGAATAGTCATTTTAGAATATTTCGTAATGAGAAAACCGAAAAAGAGATTTTCAATTTTCTCTCCTGCCCTTTTTTCTCTCTCTCTCTTCTTTTCCTCTTCTTCGATCTTCTTCTTTTCTCTTTTCTTTCCTTTTGTTCAAAAAATCTCTTAGTCGCAGTGGGCCTACATAACTGGTAAAGCTTCATTTATATGGTTTGACTTCGTGCGGCTGGCTTTACTAGTGCTTTTCTGGACGTATTACTTGATATCTCCACTGTTCTACAGTCTTATCCAGTTCTTATTTTTAGCATTGGCTTCCCAAGCTTTGCCCAACATCTAAAAAGAAAGGTTTGCATATCTTGATTCTCAGCCACGGGCCAAGGCTGTCTTTGAAGTTCTTCACTTTGTTCTTGAAATGTATATACATAAATATATGTATATACATAAATATATTAAGTCATTATTAAGTTTTTGGGTTTTTCTTCTCTATTTAACCATTAGACACGGTTCTCACAACAGAGGTTGAATGGGAAAGTCTTCTTCAGGTATTTATGATAACTGCTGCCGAAGGTGAAACAAATGACTGGGTTGGTAAAGAAACTAACAGAGGAAGTAACGGCGGAACATTTTACCAAGAGACCATGGTCAGGCTTGATTGCAGCTGGGATAGCTCTTTTCCAAACAACAAGTTCCAGGAACGTCAAGATATGTTGTGGAAACCAGCATCCAAAAAAGCACGCCGCAATTGTGAACAACATCTTGATGATTGCGATGTTTTCTTTCCGTCTTCTCTTTTCAAAGTCAGCCGACTGCTGTCGTTTCTGTCCGCGTTTGAGGCTACAAGCAATGGCTAGATACAGTGATGTAATGATGAGAAACGGTGCGAGGAAATAAGCAGTAAGAAGTAACAGGTAAAAGGTTTTCTCTGCCTTGTTTATGTCAAAGTCTTCTGGCCACTTCTTCATGCAAATGTTCACGCTATACACGGGGATCATTTGATGGGAGAATAAGTTGATCGCAAACATTGCTATTGCAATGACCCAGATTGCAGGAAGAGCTATACGATTTTTGAGGAATCGTGGAATTGGCTTCAGTGGGAAAACTACAGCAAAGAAACGATCTAATGCGATAGCCACATTGCTTAAAATGGATACGGCAACAGAAACATCTCGAAGAAATGGATACGCCTTGCAAAGGATTTTCCCCAAAGTTCCCTCAACTCTCCACTCTCTGGAAAGGGTAGCCAGCATTGAGAGACTAATAGATTGGGTAACAATAGAACCCATTATGTCGGACAATGCCATGTTGACGATGAGATAATTGACTGTAGAACGCATATCCCTGTTACGAAGAACGACAGCAATGATGTATATATTGCCAACAACCGATAACAGAAGCACCAAACTAAACGAGACCGAGAATGCAATTCTTTCTCTTTCTGGAATGACAATTTTCTCTGACCATACCACAAAGGGCCATAGTCCTCCTGATGGGGGCCACAAAGCTGATGAAGTGTTTGAGAAAAAAGTTCCATTCGGGAGGCTTGAGTTTCTTGTAAGGTTCATGCTTGGCACTGAACGATAAAACTTTCTACAACTATTTGTACGTTGGCGAAATTTACAGGTTTCTTTGAAAACTGAGGTTGCCGTCTGAGTAGATCTTTTAGCATATCTTCCATTTAAATTAATTTGGCTCGGGTAACTTCCGCTCTGAACTATTAGCTAATTTAATTTCAAAACTAATGTCTTCAATCAATTGCTTATATACTAACGAACCATGTCGGCCTTGCTATAGTACATCAAGAAAAGTCTTTCTAGAATATCCCATGTCGATATTTACAAGGAACGGGCGCAAGATCGATAAACGTCTGGAATATTAATAGCTTAATTGCATATTATTGGCAATGAGATTCAGTGATCATTTCTTTATGCATTCTTATTCGTCTAATTTACTAAAGAGATGCCTGCACGCTTAACCACGACAAGAATAGTCATTTTAGCATAATATTTCATAATGCCGAGAAAACGGAAAAAGAGATAGATACAAGGATCGATAGGTTTATATATTATATAATATTAGAATCAATGTCCTATCTTGCCCTTTTTCTCCCTTCTTTTCTTCTTCTTCGTTCTTTTATGTATTTTTGTTCCAAACATTTTTTAGTCGCAGTGGGTTTCCATAATGTACAGCTTCATTTAAATGCTTTGACTCTGATGTTTTGATCGGCTTTAGTTCGTTTCCGGACGCCTCCCTTGATCGCTCGGCTTTTCTACAGTCTTCATTAGTCTTTATTTTTATTATTGACTTGTCAAACTTTGACCAACATTTACAAAGAAAGGTTGATTAAATACCTTGATTCTCAGCCACGGGCAAAGATTGTCTATAAATTTCTTCACTGCAACGGTTCTTGAAAAGTAAGCATATACATCAAGTCATTATTACGATGCGCGGGTTTTTTGTTTTTCTCCTCTATTTAACCATTAGACACGGTTCTCACAACAGAGGTTGAATGGGAAAGTCTTCTTCAGGTATTTACGATAACTGCTGCCGAAGGTGAAACAAATGACTGGGTTGGTAAAGAAACTAACAGAGGAAGTAACGGCGGAACATTTTACCAAGAGACCATGGTCAGGCTTGATTGCAGCTGGGATAGCTCTTTTCCACACAACAAGTTCCAGGAACGTCAAGATATGTTGTGGAAACCAGCATCCAAAAAAGCACGCCGTAATTGTGAACAACATCTTGATGATTGCGATGTTACGCTTTCGCCTCCTCTTTCCAAAGTCAGCCAACTGCTGTCCAGGTAGTTTCTGACGTTTCAGGCTACAAGCAATGGCTAGATACAGTGATGTAATGATGAGAAACGGTGCGAGGAAGTAAGCAGTGAGAAGAAACAGGTAAAAGGTTTTCTCTGCCTTGTTTATGTCAAAGTCTTCTGGCCACTTCTTCATGCAAATGTTCACGCTATACACGGGGATCATTTGATGGGAGAATAAGTTGATCGCAAACATTGCTATTGCAATGACCCAGATAGCAGGAAGAGCTATACGATTTTTGAGGAATCGTGGAATTGGCTTCAGTGGGAAAACTACAGCAAAGAAACGATCTAATGCGATAGCCACATTGCTTAAAATGGATACGGCAACAGAAACATCTCGAAGAAATGGATACGCCTTGCAAAGGATTTTCCCCAAAGTTCCCTCAACTCTCCACTCTCTGGAAAGGGTAGCCAGCCTTGAGAGAGTAATAGATTGGGTAACAATGGAACCCATTATGTCGGACAATGCCATGTTGACGATAAGATAATTGACTGTAGAACGCATATCCCTGTTACGAAGAACGACAGCAATGATGTATGTATTGCCAACAACCGATAACAGAAGCACCAAGCTACACGAGACCGAGAATACAATTCTTTCTCTTTCTGGAATGACAATTTTCTCTGACCCTGACCATACCACAAAGGGCCATAGTCCTCTTGATGGGGGCCACCAACCTGATGAAGTGTTTGAGAAAAAAGTTCCATTCGGGAGGCTTGAGTTTCTTGTAAGGTTCATGCTTGGCACTGAACAATAAAACTTTCTACAAATTTTGATAGGCTGTGGGAGATTTACAGGTTCCTTTGAAAACTGAGGATGCTGTCTGAGTAGATGTTTTACTGAACAAATCTCCCATTTATTGGCTCGTTTAACTTCCGCTCTGAAGTATTAGCTAATTCAATTTCAAAACCAATGTCTTCAATCAATTGGTTATCTATATATACCTGTGAAGTCTTGTTAATCTATAATACTATTAGAAGCTCCATGACGTGCGCTCCTAATTAAATGAATGACTATCAACGAAAATGGACTGTATAAGCTATAAGCATGGATATTTAACACCATCTAAATACAACAAAAGTTATTAACAACTAGTTTTCAATGATCTATCAATAACTTGTTTTATCTTTCGATGATCATGTATGTGCAGGTGCAATAACACACTAAACTGAATGATCATTTGATTATAGTTACTAACCACTTGGGTTTTGTCTTAAACACGTCTCTAGAATATTTTCAAGATTCAAGATTCAAGATTGTTTTATTTTTCACATCTCACATTTACAGATATTATTGTACCCGATTATTTTAGTTTCTAGTGAGATGGAAAGGAACGCGTCACAAACCATAAAAGTTAAACACGACGCGTTCCTTTTTTATTCCGTGTTGATAATTACGAAAAGAAAATCGAATAAATTTCATATAAATATAAGAGCTCCGCCTAAAGTCTTGACTATATATACTTTATAGTTGAATATTGATGTTTTCGTTTTCACTTGTACATTTTACTTAAATATTAGAGACCGGTTTAATGTTTAAACATACCATGAAAAGTCAAGTTAAGCGTATTTTAATGCTGATTCAGATTATAACAGAAAGAAAAAGATAAGAGAGATAACCGTTCTCGGAGATCAGTAACCGGTAGGTTAGTCGACTAGTCAGCTACTACGGCCGTCTATTTTTACGGTGTATTTTGGCGAGCCTTCAAAACTAATGACGAGTATAAATTCACAGCAATATTAGCTAAATTATTTATTATGCACTGCAAATACCTAAACCTTTTTTGACGTTTTTATGACAATGGCCTTTTGGCAGGTCTTGCGTGACATTTTGATTTTTAATGTAAAATTTGAGATTTTGAAGTAGTTTCGATGAATAGCGCCAAAGTTATGGGCGACCGAATTAGTTCGCTTATTTGTATAGAAACGTTTGTTGGTGGGCAAGCTGTTGCCCACCACTGAACGTTTCTATAGAAAAAGCTAAGAACCAACTTCGGCCACCGATAACTTTGGCGCCATTTATCGATCGAAAGTGCTTCAAAATCTCAAAATCTTCAAAATTTTGGTGTGTTCTTTTCAAATATATATTTTTGTTTTTGTTGGATTAAAATTAAAATGTCACGCAAGACTTACCAAAAGGCCATTTTTCAACTTTGATAAGTTCGTGACATTGCAACGGACAGCCAATCAAATGTTACTGTAACCTGAGTATCAGTCCCCTCTCCTCCCCAGTCCCCTTCCCCTCTTTCCCCTTCCCCTCTTTCCCCTCCCCTCCCCTCCCGAAAGGGCCTGATACTCAGGTTAATGTTACTGACTCAATATGATCTCATACTGTGCACGTTCTTCATAGAATGGCCCAATAATCAGCTAACGTGTTGCTACGTATGTTTCTATCCAATTCAAACCCTCTGGAAATAAGATTCTCTGGGCACACTTTTTGCGGCCAATCGTTCTCGCATTTCTATTCCATAGATTTTTGTAAAACTCATTCAGATTTTAGATTTGTTCATTGTGGTTTGATTTACAGAGTTTCTGATCCATTTTTTTCCAACAACATTTTGGTCTAGAGTGGACGATTCTGAAATTGTAGGATCGAGTTTTTTGTAAATGCTCAGAAAATATTTTCTTTTGACAAAATGGTTTAATGCCTATTGGAACTTGTAAACAAAATTTGGAGAGATGAGAAGCTAAACGCCAATGTTATCCTCAAGCAAATTAAACTTGGGGAGTAATTTTTGTGACCACGAGGCGAGCGTTGCGAATTTGTATTACTTCGACTTCTACAAATTCTGTCGAATTGTTTCGTGAAATTTTCTTGGTATGGGATAGAACAAGATGTTAACATACCTGTTGCCAAGTGTCGTTGTGTTTGCTGCACTAGGTATAATTCATTAAGCTTCAAAAGTAAGCAACTTCATCAAGTCGACGTTTGAGCTGCCAAGGTAAAACCCTCACGGTTTGTTAATTTATTCAAAACGACACCTTACTATCTGTTGCAAAATTCCGCACGGGATCCAGACTTTTGGGAATAAAGACAGTAGTTCTCTGAATACAATTGCTTCTGAGTCTAAATCCCGTGTGGAATTTTGCAACAGATAGTAAGGTGTTGTTTTGAATAAATTAACAAACCATGAGGGCTTTACCTTGGCAGCTCAAACGTCGACTCGATGAAGTTGCTTACTTTTGAAGCTTACTGAATTATACCTAGTGCAGCAAACACAACGACACTTGGCAACAGGTATGTTAACATCTTGTTCTATCCCATACCAAGAAAATTTTACACAACAATTCGACAGAATTTGTAGAAGTCGAAGTAATACAAATTCGCAACGCTCACCTCGTGGTCACAAAAATTACTCCCCAAGTTTGCTTGGGGATAACATTGGCGTTTAGCTTCTCATCTCTCCATATTTTGTTCACAAGTTACAATAGGTATTTGTCTTTCTTACAGCAGATATAGTTCTCGCTGTTTTTGAAATTTTGTTGAGATTTTGGCGGTAGTTTTGACTACATAATTTTGCGTCGTAACAGGCAGCACAATAATTTTGTATCGCAACTTCTAAGGCACTAATTTGCACGATACATGTTGTATGTAGTCCTCTATGCCTTTATACTTGATTGACGAAATAGGAAAAAAATTCACCTTGGAATTTTGGATACCAACTTATGACTGAATAACAGGAGTATAAGATTCCAACGATTTATGACTAGTGTTTAGTCAAGACGCAAGCTACTGATGTAAGGATCAGCAGAAAGCAAACAGCGAGCTTAAGCACCAAAAACGTAGAACGCCACCAACGTAGGAGAGGTGCGCGCGCCATGGATTACAACGGCGGATCTACTAAAGATCTGCTGATTGTATCCCGTGGCAACCGATGGCGCGCGCACCACTCGTACGTTTGTGACGTTCTACGTTCTTGGTGCTTGAGCTCGCTAATGCCTTTGCTTGGGTTATATAACACAAAGTTTTGAAATGGAGAAGATCTAGTACTGTATTTTTATCATATATACCTATTTGCACAAACACTGACCTCTTCAAAATCATCGATCCCGAAATGGCTCCTGGGTATACTAGTAATATATGGATTTTCATGTTTTTTATCTATGACTTCGCCACACAATCGTGTTTGCAGAATACCAAGAATTTGTCTCATTCGCTGTTTGAAACGCCCAAGTACACACGCTTCTTTGAAATTATCTTACCAACAGCTAGATTTCCCAACCAGTTTCATTTTAGGCTCAGGTAGGTATAGGTAAGTAGGTAAACATGTATATAACTCCTATAGTATTAAAATTCTAAGCGCGACTATGCTCTTGGAGGAAACAAGAGAAAAGTATCAATGAAACTAAACTTGTTACTCAAAGTCTAAGCAAAGGAGAGCTCGTAAAACTCCGTTTCCAATTTTGCCTTAAAAGAGATGAGATCATCAGACTTTCTAATTTCCAGTGGTAGCTCATTCCTTCAGAGTCGGGGAACAGCAACGACGACACACGGCCTGAATGCTTTGGGTCGTAGCAGGTGAGTGATGGCAGATCTGCATGAGGTTTCTGGCTGGTGTGTAACCCTCGATGAACTCTTCTATATGGAGATGTGAGATCATGTAGCGTTCTAAAGGCTAGGTCAGAAGGAGAATCTTAGGCCTACTCCGGGCCCTAAAATCGCCCAAGATCGCCCAAGATCGCCCAAGATCGCCCAAAATAACGGCGATTTTAGGGCCTGGAGTAGGCCTAATCTTGTACTTAAGTTTGTCGGCATCAACAGGAAGCCAATAGGGACTCGCAAGAACTGTCAGTAGTAGTACGATCAGGTTTTTGAGAGTAAGTGATATAAGACGTGCTGCAGAATTTAAGACAAAACGGAGCTTCTGAATCAAGTACTTTGACAGGCCAAGCAAGAAGGCATTACAAGAATCAATCTTGGAAGTGAGGGGTAAAGCAGCATCTGGACGAGTCATCCAGTTAATAATAGACAAATAGGCATGTTAGAGTTTGTTTTACGAGATCTGCAGTTACTTTCAGTCCTGTGAATAAACTTTTTAGTCAAATCGATGCCTTCATTGGAACAACCATGCAGTTATTATAACAGCTGTGTGCTCTGTGTTCTTCTCTCCTTTAATCTTTTAGCAGAACTATTACATTTCGAACAGAAGAGGTTGAATGGAAAGGTTTTCTTCAGATATTTACGATAATTACTGCTGAAGATGAAACAAATCAACGGATTGATGAAGAAACTAATGTAGGAAATTATAATGGAACAATCTACCAAGAGCTCATAGAAGGGCGCGATTGCAGTTGGGATAGCTCTTTTCCACACAAGAAGATTTAGGAGTGAAAAGGTATGACTTGGAAACCAGCATCCAAAAAAGCACGCCGCAATTGTGAACAACATCTTGATGATTGCGATGTTTTCTTTCCGTCTCCTCCTGTCAATGTCCGCCGACTGCTGTCGTTTCTGTCCGCGTTTGAGGCTACAAGCAATGGCTAGATACAGTAATGTAATGATGAGAAACGGTGCGATGAAATAACCAATGAGAATTGACAGGAAAAAGGTGTTCCTTGCCTTGATTGCGTCAACATTTGCTGGCCACTTGGTGATGCATATGCTTACACCAAAGTAGGGGATTGTTTTCTTGTTATATAAGTGGATCGCAGACGTTGCCGTCGCAATGATCCAGTTTGCAGGAAGGGCTATACGATTTTTGAGGAATCGTGGAATTGGCTTCATCGGGAAAACTACAGCAAAGAAACGATCTAATGCGATAGCCACGTTGCTTAAGATGGATACAGCAACACAAACATCTCGAAGAAATGGATACGCCTTGCAAAGGATATTCCCCATAGTTCCCTGAACTCTCCATTCATATGAAAGGGTAACTAAGATTGAGAGATTAACAGATAGTGTAACGATGGAGCCAACCAAGTCTGACAATGCGATGTTCACGATAAGATAATTGACTGTAGAATGCATTTGCTTGTTACGAAGAACGATAGCAATGATGTATGCATTGCCAACCAAAGACAACAGAAGCACCAAGCTACACGAGATCAAGAACGCAATTCTTTGACTTTCTGGAATAACTATTAACCATGGCGCAACAAACCATCTTCCTGATGATGAAGTGTTCGAAGAAAAAGTTTCGTTCATGAGGCTTGAGTTTCTCGTGATATTCATTGCTTGATACTATAAACTCGATGATAAATACGTTTTGCTACAGATATTCATTGGAATAATGGCGGAAGTGCAAGTGATGACGTGCAGATGTTACCTCCTTTTATTACTACAGTGGCACTAATTATAACGGGAAAACGGCTCCTTGGTAAAAGGCCTATTTATATGCAAAGTCTAGTAAGATCGTTAGTATAAAAGAACACAAATAATTACAAGAATGATTAAACTTGTTTGGGAACCTAAGTAATTATTTTTGAACAAATGACATCCTAAAAATATTATCCTTCAAATAATTTCTAGTTTTCCGTTTATTATATACATTCCATACATTCAGTAATTGGATTTCACAAATCAAACACTATTTCAAGAGCTTTTGTGACTACTGCATGCAATATGTGATGATTTTTGGATTGAAATTTTCTAGATTTCGATAAATAAATTGCCATAGACTCTGAACAGGCTCTGAGGAGAGGAGGGGAGGGGAGGGGAAGAGGTTTCCCTTTCGGTAGTCCCTTATCCTCTAAAGCAACCACCCCTTCTCTCTAGACCCCGTTCACAAGCTAAAAACGCTATTTTTTCTTGAGTTAAAAAAAAAAGACTTATTCAAAATCACCTTCAATGGTCTTTTTGCTTTAAATTATGTTTGGGTATTTATAAGTTTAAACCTTCGAATCTTAATCATCGATGCACTTGTGATATAAGGCACATTTTCATCTCTTCTGCAACTCAGTAGTGCGCTCCAAAGTTCAGCTTGGTTCAGTTACATATAATTCTAGATTTGACGCGATATAAAAAGACATATAAACGCAGGATGACATAAAGCTAAATACTTAAAGAACTGGGACGCGACAAATACCGGAAAACAGCTTTACTTTAGGGTGAACATTGCAAATTTTGCATTACATTTTCTTCCTAAATTGTATCGACATCATAGTCCATAATTAATAAAATGATTCTTTCATTTTGGAACAATTTTTGTCTAGTTACAGACGTTTTTTTTTTTTGTATAATGCATGTATATGCAGGTGCAATGGAAATCTTACAAATTACCTGAATAATCGACAGAAAAGTGCTTTTAACTTGTCCTATAATTTTGATAATTACAGATGGAAACGAGACGAAAAGGTAAATGATCGATGAATGGATCTGTCATTAAACACATCAAGACGATTTTGTCGAAATTACAGTGTCAAATTGGTTAGGATGTTCGATTAGTAGCCGAGCGGTCGCAGGCTTGAGTCCTGGCGGCGCCAATCACTGTGTGTCATTGAGCAAGACTCTTTATTTGACTTTCCTTCAGTCTACTCAGCTGTATAATTAAGTGAGTACTGGCGCGGATATGGTAGAGTGATTGCAAAAAAAATTAAACGTGAAATAGTTAGTAAACTAATAGACACTAGTAATCAACCAAAAAAGTGACATTTATTGTACCAAGCTTTTGGGTTCTTGGCCTATTATCAGGGAAAAATGAAGTAAACAACAAATCAGTCGTTACAAAATCCCCACACGCAACTAACGTAAAACAACAAATTAAATTAGATGTAATTATATTAGAACACATTCTTAGCCGTAGCTGGCGCTGTGATTGTTATTGCATGAATGCGCGAGAACTTTGTTTTAAGGCGGTGTTACACGAGACGAATTTTAACGACGATTTTCAGCGCAACGGCGTTGCATTAAAAATCTTTCTCGTGTAACATGACACTTGGAACAATTTTCCTTGCAATTTTTGCTTCGGCAACGCGTTGCGAGTTTTGAATCCAAGTCAGAAGCTCCCAAGTTGTAAGTTGTTGCAACGTTGCGCGGAAAATCGTCGTTAAAAATCGTCTCGTTTAATACCGCCTTTACGCTAGTTGCGTGCGGGGATTTTGTAACGACTGATTTGTTGTTTACTTCATTTTACCCCGATGATCGGCCAAGGGTCAATAAATATCAATAAAAGTAATTTTTTGGTTCATAAAACAAGTTAAATGATATAAACCGACCAAAAACGAAATCTTAGACTTATTTCCATTGTTTTCTTTTGTGTCTATTAAACTATAACACACTAACATTCAATTTTTATAGGTTTTCCATGCAGTCAATACACGGCTCTCATTTATTTTCTTGTAAAGCAGTCATGATGGCAGAGACAGTAAAATGTCCTTTCTTCTTGGTTTTTCTTTCAGTGACTCAAGCTCAAGAATAGCTTTATATCCGAGAAAAAAAATGCAAGCTCTGACTGTATATTTTTATAAAAAATGTGTGAACATCACATTTGACAATAATATCATCGTGTTACATTATGAATTGAGCGATTTCTGTCTATTTACTGTACAGTTCTTTCAGTATTAGAATATTGGTTAAGACTACTGAAGAAATACAAGAACAATTCAAAAATTGCTTATTTGTGTATGTCTATGAAGTCTATATAAGCAATATAAATGCATGTGCTGCCTCTATTATATGATGTAAACACGCTGGGAGATGTTGAGCACAAGACGAACAAGATTAGGAACATGAGGCGTGGTCGGGTGTCTCTTTTGCTTTTCGAGTCGCTCATATCAAGAAACGACACGAGCTTCCTACGTCCATATAAGGAAATGTGTGATTACCATATTTGGAATAAATTTTCATCACAAAAAAATGCCATTTTCTTCAAAAATTCCCTCCTAACTTACAGCTATTCGAGTGAAGATATACTAACTAGTTAGACATCTTGGATTGCCGAAACAGGACTGGAAAGTGCGAAAAGGGATCCCCGTTTATTTTACCACAGGGAACCTGAAAACGATACCGATTTCTTCAGTGATATGTAGTTCTTATGCACATTACTACTGGCTTAACAGCCAGCGAGAGGTATAATCCTTACATGTTTTGTTGGTAAAAGTTATTACAATCACCTTGGATGCAAAACGAGATCTAAAATGACTTCAACACTTACATTGTGGAACCCGGCTATTTTGCTGCTAGTACGCATGTTTCCTTGGCGTTTCTTGCCGCAAATCAACAAGAATCTTATCCTTTGTTTTTGTAATTCTCTAAACTATTTCAAAAAATATCGCCGAATAATAAGCTTGTGATTAATAAGTTCAGGGAGCCCTTAGCACCTCCCTTAATTACAAATATTTGTTCTAAACTTTTTACGAATAGCTCAATAAATTGCTTATTTACGTATTCCTATTACGAAGTCTAGTAAGATTTATTATACTATTAACAACTTACGATATGTACGCCAAAAATAAACGAAAACATACCAAGAAAACATACATACGTGTTAGGGGGTATAAGCCATGGATATTTTATTTGATAATATAACACCACCTAAATACAACATTACAGTTATTAGCAACTAGTTTTCAATAATCTATCAATAACTTGTTCTATCTACGATGATCATGTATGTACAGGTGTAATAAAACACTAAACTGAATGATCGTTTGATTATTACTAACTAGTCTTTTAAACACGTCAAAGAGTCTTTCTAGAATATTCCATGTTAATAGTTACAAAAACGAGATCGATAAATGATATTGGAATATTAATTGATTAATAACTTCTATCGAAAACAAATATTAACAGTAATATTAACAATTTTTGGCGTCCTTAATTCGTCCACTTTACTAAATAGACATTGACAGTCCTGCACGCCTCAAGAACGAATGTTTTCGATGTGGAAGATTTCACTGCTACTACAGTGAAGACACATTTACATATCAAGCTTTTGCTATTGTTATGGTTGCGTCTAAGCTTGATATGAAAGTTTAATTGCTTACTCTGTGGATCTAAAGCATCGAAAAAAGAAAGAATAGTTTTCAGTATTTCTCAAAAGTTGGCAAGTAATTGAACCAGGATCTTGCCAATGATATTTTTTACAGTTCGTTTGAACCAAGAGTATACGAAACATAAAACTTCAATTCTTTGCAAAAAAATTTGCATCCTAGAACTTGGAAGAGGGAGACTAAGCTGGTACCTTACATTTATTGTTTTTGAGTTGGTACCTTTCAGGGGTAGAAATCATGTGTTGCCACGCCTATCTAAACGAGACTCAGGTAGCTTTTAGCTATATAGGGGTCATTTTTCAAAATTTTCTGACGAGCATCTCCACCCTTCTATAGTACAAATACAAGAATTTTCTGACAGAATACAAGAATGCGTAAGAGAGAGCAAAATTCTCTTGTTTAAAATGTAAACATTGTAGTCACTTCAAGTCTTTTCAAGTCAAAACGTGATCAAGGATAATGTCCAGATTACTTGATTTTAGAAGTTTTACGCTGGTTGGTCAATTTCCTGAACGGAATGTTCTGCTCAAGTCAGCAGACGTTTCTTGGGGAGCTAACGCCAATCACATGCTGACAAAAATGTTCTCGAAGATCAATAAATGTTTGTTAAGATGAATTTTTCTTTTATCTTTTCTTCCTTTTTATTAGTTGCAGTGAGGTTCCAAGATGTACCTCAAGTTTAAGTGAACTAAGGCTGTTCGTCTTTTCGACGTCTGTCCTTACAGTTTTCACTGTTTAGTCTTTGTTCTATCCGGCTTGACTTCTTCCTAGTGAGTTTCTTAATTCCAAGAGAGACAAGACTAAATTTATTTATTGATTATTTGTAAAGTGTATATCTGGATGTCAGTAACATTTTCTTTTTGTTCGCTTTATTCAGTACCAGTAGCGCGGTTTGCGCAAAAGTAGTTGAATGGGAAAGTCTTCTTCAGGAATTTACGATAATTACTACTGAAGATGAAACATATGAACGGATTGATGAAGAAACAAAGGTAAGCAATAAGGATTGTCGATTCTTTCAGGAGGCCGTAAAAGGGCGCAATCGCAGATGGAATATTTCGTGGGCCTTTCCACACAAATAATTCCACAAAGAACAAGGAATGATATTGAAACCAGCAAGCAAAAAAGCACGCCATGATTGTCAATGACATCTTGGTGATCCCAATGTTACGCCGTCGTCTCCTCTTTTCGAATTCCGTCGATTGTTGTTCGGGTAGTATCTGTCGTCTGATGCTACAAGCAATAGCTAGATACAATGATGTAATGGCGATAAACGGTACGAAGAAATACGCAATGAAAGTTGTCAGGTAAATGGTGGTTTCTGCCTTCATTGCATCAAAGCTTGCTGGCCACTTCCTCATGCACAAGGTCACACCAAAAACAGAAACGATTTGGAAGGTGAATAAGTCGATCCCAAAAGTTGCTATGGCGATGGTCCAGATTGCAGGAAGAGCTACACGATTTTTAAGAAATCGTCGAGACGGCTTCAGTGGGTAAACAACAGCAAAGAAACGATCTAATGCGATAGCCACATTGCTTAAAATTGACACAGCAATACTAACATCTCCCAAAAATGTAAAGAGCTTGCACAAAATCATTCCCAAAGTTCCTGTCACTCTCCATTCAATGGAAAGTGTAACCAGCCTTGAAAGAAGTACCGGGATAGTAACGATGGAGCCGACTATGTCTGACGATGCAAGGTTGACGATGTGATAATTGACTGTAGAATGCATTTCTCTGTTACGAAGAACGATAGCAATGATGTATGCATTGCCAACCACCGACAATAGAAGCACCAAGCTATAGGAGACAAGGAATGCGATTCTTGCACTTTCTGGCATGACAAGCAACCATGGTGTATTAAATGGTGCTGATAAGGAAGTGTTCGCGAAGAAAGTCTCATTCGCGTTGCTTGAGTTCGTTGTCGCGGTTATATTCATTGGTTTATATACTTTACAATAAACCTGGCTATCAAGTCTCATTGAATATATTTTTTCTACGGAAACCAGTGAAACTTTAAAAGTGGAAGCGGGCGGCCGAGACTGTTGTGCAGATATTACTTCATGGCCAAGGAAGTTGCACTCAATTCATTTTCCAGGATTCTAGTTCCATCAGATATGACAGTGCATTATATACGACGCTTAGTTAAGGACTATAATTGACAACTCCATGACGTAAAACAGTTGAAGTATAGAAACTTCCTGTCTTGCTAGTGATATAATAACACAGTGTAATAAAACGGTAAAAGGGCCCGAAAAAAGTTATTACCTTTAAGTTACTATTTTTAGCGCTAACATAATTTGGCGATTTTTGCGAGTTTCAAAAAACCGTTGAATATTGAACTCGCTAAGATTAATATTTCTTGGTATATTCTTGATCAATCCGGCATAGTAAAACCGTGTACAAGGTTAAGGGTGTTGTTCTTGCTTTATTCATAGTACAGTTTATTATGGCTACTGGCTTTATGCCAGTAACATACAATGTCATGGGTTGTCTGCGTGCGTGTGCGTGTAATTCGGAAATCTCCGAAGTAGGGCCGAAGTGTCAAGCCAGCCGAAAGATATGCGAACTTCTTGCGCCGGTCCGAGGGCCGTGTTTAAGTCGATTAATAATAATCAAACATAGGCTTTGTGGTTATAAAATATATGTCTTGAGACCAAACTGTTCAGTTTAGTTCATAAATATATCTGTAGGGGAAACGTTTGATCAATTCTCGATAACGTAGTATTGACGAAGCCGTTCGGAATGAAATAGGAAACTTCCATAAAAACGTTCCGTATCTGAACCGTCACATTACCATAACTATAAGCTATTTATGAAAGAGTTAGGAAAGAACGGCAGAAAAAGACATTACAGCATAATACTATTAAATGATAACAATAACTATCATGACAATAAGGAATGAAGTATTATATTTCCAGTTGACATCAGAGCAGCTTTTATTTTTATATTCGCCGTTTTTTTGTGACATGTTTTGCAACGGCTGTGTAAAGTATTTCCAAACTGTCGTCCCACCAATTTAGCCACCAAAAAACTCAGGTTTTCTTCAATCCTGTACTGCTACCAACGGTCACGCGGGGATTGGAACCCTATTCGAAACGAACACAAACCGTTGAAACGTTTGTTTGACCGAAGATAGCGCTTTATAACAGCTATAACAGAGGCCAGAAAGGTCAAAAGCAGAGGAATTAATGTGACTAGGACTGACAGCAAATAAGTACAATTTTTATCTCGGTTTATTAACATATATACACAACGACTTTGTCCTAGTGCCCTTGGTCTATATCTGTATTTGGATTTGAGGCCAGTAACCACATGGCCTCATAGAGGTCTATTTTTAATGTATCTTACCATCAAACAAGTACGACTTCCCGACACATGTCGATGTTTGTAGTGAATCGAAAGAGAACAATTGTCATTTTCTTATTTTTTCTTTGTCACTTTTCCTTGTTGAAAAACTGTCAAGTAGCCCGTCAAATCTTCCCCTAGATTAGACTTCACTAGATTTAGTAGTCAATGAAAATAGTAATCTTAAGGTATTATAATGTCTGATTGAAATGAAACCATAAATATATCTAAATATCTCATGAATCTTATTTCAACTTTCACTAGCTTCTCCAATGTTCAAAATAAAAACTGAAAGTTTAACTCTTCGGTGTTGAAACTCAAAGTGGTCAGTCACCTAGCCATCAATAACCTATTTTTAATAGCAAATTATAACTAAACTGACATGACATCATAATACATACATATAGTTTCAACTCCGAATCGCATTCAAAAAAAATCTTCAAAAAGGAATTAACGTAGCGTACTATTCATTAATTATGCGCTTTGCCAAGAACTAATACTAATCAGTTGTTCTCAGGTGTTCAGGTGTTCTCGCGGTTATAACATATTATCATTTCAGTTGTATAAAGACTTGTTATTTGAAAGGTTTTGTATCCTGGTTCCAGAGGCTTTCTTTTATATTTTATACCTTTTTTCGTTTTTCGTTTTTCTTTTTTCTTTGTTTTTTTTTTTTTTTTTCTTTCTTTCTTATTTTTGTTCTTTGTTTTGCCGCGACGTAAAGGAAAATACGAAAAGAAAAGGAAAAAAACAAACAAACAAACAGGAAAAAAGAATCCTTCAGTCTGGGACCAGGGTAAAGGTTTTCAAACTCTAGTTGACAAGTTTGGGTTCCAATTTTGTCAGGACATACTTTTGGTAATATTCACAATATATTGGTTTGACCATAACAATCGGGTTTATAAAAAAAGGAGTTAATTTTTGAACTTCCGTTCATCAGTCTGTTATATTACCCACTGGGAAGCCCACGATCACTCGCTATAGACGTTTTCATTTGGAAGGTTATTGGCTTTTAATTAATCAAGGAAGTGTGCTGTTACCACCTGTACATCGTGAAATTTGAGTTCCATAGACTCACTTCTTAAAGAAGTAATTAGTTATGGGGGTTAGACAAATAAGTATTTAAGTCTATTTTGATATTATTATATATTGTTGTGGGGTGGGGTGTGGAGAATCTTTATATTTATTTATTTATTTATTTATTTATTTATTTATTTATTTATTTATTTATTTATTTATTTATTTGATTTGAATAGATAGGTGTCCTCAATTAGTTTACCTAAATGTAAGCTAGAACTATTGACACGTTAATAAAGTTTATTATTACTCGTGCCCAGGCCTTTAGGCCGGGACGAGTCAAAAAATGCCGTTTCGTGTTCAACGTCGGGTTTTTGCAAATGAGAGGGACTGGGACTAGGGACTGGGAACGATAATGCCATGAGGTCTCTCGGTAACTACTTCATGTGATCATTCGTTTTACTTTGTTCGATAAAGTGTGCTGTAGAATGGTATGTAGAACCATAATGTGAATTTCTACAAGAAGTAATTACCCGTCTCAGTTGATGTTCCTCCGATGAAAGTCAAGATGTGGAAGGTATTATTTGTCTTCTGTTTTTCCCTATTTACGCTCCAAATGCTTACAAATGCACACACTGTTCGCGGTAGATCTACACTAAAAGACGTCGAGCGTTTTCGGCATGGATTGTTCCGCGAACACATGAAAGCCATGAATATCTTGAAAGCCTTGAATAGCTTGAAAGCAGCCATGAAAGCCTTGATTAACAGTTTGTATAAGTTTACCGTGGAATTATTATATTATGCTATTTAATATGAAGACTTTACTTTATATTATTTGTGTTTTGATTGTTGTTAAATATATTTTCAAACAAGTTTATACGTGCTGTTACTCTGCAACCTACAGAAGTTTATACATTGATGATTGTGATATATTTGAGAAAGCAACCCGAATTATCTGTCAATAATTGCGAGAAGAATTCGAAAGCAATCGAATTATGTATAAATGCTGATGACAACAATACATGTACAGAGCTTATATCAATAAAGAGCTGTAGATCTCGATATGCAAAGTTTATTTATTACAATAGTAGTATTAGATACAAATGCCATAGCGTTCGTGACCGTGAACCAAGCAGAATTCCAGTGAGACGACTTACACGTGCTTTACGTAAAAGCAGAAAAATAAGGAAGCTTATCAGAAGAAAATACATAGCAAAACATGTACCCAGATCATCAAAAATCCATCACATTCATGCATTCAGTCTTGGAAGTAAATTATACAGTGATGAAGACAAAAAGTGTATATGTAAACCAAGAAAAAACCCCGGGGGGCCGGGTGTACTCCCTATATTGATCGTCGTATTTTTTAGGGGTTGAAATCGCCGATTTGGTATTTTTTTTAGGGGTCATCAGAGAAAATTCAAGGTTTTTCAGAAAAGATGGTATTTTTTAGGGATACAAAATAAACGAGACGATTTTTTTTACTTACTGCCTTTTTATTAGAACACTTTTTGTTTGATTTTTTGGTATTTTTAGGGGTATTTTTGAGCTGTTAGGTATTTTTTAGGGTCGAAAATTTTGGCATTTGGGTATTTTTTAGGGTACGTTTTGGAGGTTTCCGACAATCATCCTTAGTGTTTTGACCCCAAAGAACCCCCCCGGGGAAAAAAACATACACGCTTAATATGACAGAGAAATCATCTAATACAGCATTCAATAAAGCAAACAGTGCTAAGGCTTTAACACAAAAGACTCGAGCTTTTAATAGTTGTTTTAGTTTTAATCTACCCGTTTATAAAAATGTATCTCCGTGTTTCTTATCGACTTATAGCACGTAATAAAAGTAGGTACCGGTATTTGCAATGATTCGTGGTAATTTTCCTTTTGCACCTCCCTTTATAGGTGGCACGAGTGAACGCCTATATGGCGTCTAGTTATTATTACTTCTAATCGCTGTTCCTTTACAACTCAGCAATAACTTATATTACGATTATTATATATTAGAATCAGTTTTCTCTTTCCTGCTTTTTCTTTCTTTTATCTTTTCTTTTCTTGTATACGTTGCAGTGAGGTTCCAAGATGTATCTTCAATGAAATATTCTAAGTACTTTTGGCCTTAGTCCTCTCAGTCGTCCTCAAAGTATTCAATGTTAGTTTTTTGGTCTATTCTTCTTCAATTTACCAGCATCTAGACTGAATATATTTCTTGATTCCAAGGTTTATAATTCATCGGCTTTCTTTTTGTATAGTTTTTATGTATCTAGACATCAGTAATACAGTAAAAACCCACATGAAAGAAACTGCAGATTAAAAAACTCTGAAATTTAGTAAATTAAACACCCAATAAAAACCCGTTCAGCTTGAAAATATAAATAGGATTTTATGTGGAACGTACTAAGCTCAAACACATGTATACCGATCATGCTGACAGGAAAATCATGAATATGCAGAAATATTTTAATTATATTCATTGTAATTTGGTTATTTATGTGTAGTATAGTTGGGTTGTTCATTTACAATTGTAAATTAAAAATAATCTGTCTTCAATAATTGTTTTATTTATACCAAATACACTGTATAAGAAACACTACAAAAATTTCTTTTAGAAATAAGAATTTATTAAAAACCCCATCACCTGATTTCTCACTACACACTATTTCACTATGACAACAATTTGAGCCTGACTTGAAAAAACAGGATTTTTTATGCGGGCTTTTACTGTATTTCCTTTATTGTTGTTGTTGTTATTGTTGTTGTTGTTTCGCTTTTTATTCAGATTAATCAGTAGCGCCATTCTTCAGAAGAGTTTGAATGGGAAAGTCTTCTTCAGGTATTTACGATAATTACTGATGAAGATGAAACAAATCAACGGATTGGTAAAGAAACTAAAGCAGGAAATAGTGGCCAATAGGTACACCAAAAGATCATGGTAAGGCTTGATTACTGCTGGGATATCTCCTTTCCACACAAAGAATTTTAGGAACAAGAACATATGCCATGGAAACCAGCAGCCAAAAAAGCACGCCACAATTGTGAACGACATCTTGATGATACCAATGTTACGTTTCCGTCTCCTCTTTTCGAATTCCGTCGACTGCTGCACGGGTAGTTTCTGTCGTTTCAGGCTACAAGCAATGGCTAGATACAGTGAAGTAATGATGATGAACGGTGCAACGACGCAAGTAATAAAGAATGCTGATTGTAAAATTTTGATGTTGTATGCTGGCCAATTCCAGGTGCATATGCTCACTCCAGAGGGCATCACTCCTAGTTGCAAAATGAATAAGTTGATCGCATACATTGCTATTGCAATGACCCAGATTGCAGGAAGAGCTACACGATTTTTGAGGAATCGTGGAATCGGTTTCAGTGGGTAAACAACACCAAAGAATCGATCTAATGCGATAGCCACATGGCTTAAAATGGATACAGCAATACAAACATCCCCCAAAAATGCACAGAGCTTACAAAGAATATTCCCCAAAGTTCCTGTCACTCTCCATTCGATGGAAAGTGTAACCAGCTTTGAGAGAAATACAGGTAAAATGACAATGGAGCCAGCTATGTCGGACGATGCGATGTTGACGATGAGGTAATTGACTGTAGAATGCATTTCTCTGTTACGAAGAACGATAGCAATGATGTATGTATTGCCAACAACCGAAAACAGAAGCACCAAACTACACGAGATCAAGAACGCAATTCTTTGACTCTCTGAGATGACAATAGTTGTCCATGGTGCAACAAACCTTCCTTCTGGTGATGAAATGTTCGAGGAAAAAGTTCCATTCGCGAGGCTCGCGTTTCTCGTAAGGTTCATTGCTTGCCGTGAAACAGTGAAATTCTGAGCTTTGCTACAGCCAGATGTTCGTTGGAAGATTAGTATAGGTTCTTAGTGATTCGAATGAGGGCAGCTTAAAGATAGATAGATAACTTTAGTTGTCCTAATGTTTTCGGGTAGGTTGTTCCATACAGCTGCTCCGCTGCTCCAATTAAATTGCGTGTCAAGATGTTACCAACTTGAATAATCATTTGTTGCTCATGAAACAAATGATAAAATTTACTATCAGTTGTCAATAGGCGGATCTTTGTCTACTAATTTATGCTCATTATCATAGGTATTTCTCCTTTCAACCAAATTTACACCAAATCAGCTCCGAATATTTTTGACTTTCTGGCATGACAAGCAACCATGGTGCTTTAAATGGTGCTGATAAAGAAGTGTTCGTGAAGAAAGTCTCATTCGCGTTGCTTGAGTTCGTTGTCGCGGTTATATTCATGGGTTAACAATAAACTTGGCTATCAAATCTAAGAGAATTTTCCTTTTCTACAGCGGAAACCAGTGAAAAATTTAGAATTCAGTTCAAAGCTCAAATATGAGATCAGAAGCTGTTGTGCAGATATTATTTCACGGCCAAGGAAGTTGTAACTGACTTCATTTACAAGTACATTGTACTCGTTAAAATTAATATTCCTTGGTATTGTTAGTCAATCATAGTAAAAATCGTCATTTTCCCTCGCTAATCGCTAGACTAAAGCCACATTTACACGAACAAGATTTCCGGCTTAACTTCCTTGCTTGTGTTGACGAGAAAAAAATTCCATATTTCCTTTTTTCGATATTTAATTTTTTTCTTTTCTAGAGGTCCATAGGTTTGTCAGTTTTTAAGTACTGTTACGTGTTAAACCCTCTTTAAATAAAGTTTATTGTATTGCATTGCATTGCATTGCATTGTATTTTCTTTAAGCATATTCAGGCAAGGATTTGCTCGCGTCGCTAGACGGACAACAAGGAAAACTTGGCAAGTATTCCCCTTGCAGAGTATATTTCGGTACAAGGCAACTTGTCAATGAAAGCTTGTCAAGGCAAGGCTTGTCAAGGCAAGGAATTGCTCGTGTAGACGGCAGCCAGGAAAACTTGAGAAAAAGAAGTTTGTTACGGAAAACTTGTTCGTGCAGATGAGGCTTAAGTAGCCTGCCAAATCCTCCCCTAGACTATAGATATCGCTAAATTTAGTAGTCAATGATAATAGTAATCTTAAGGTATTATGTCTGAAATATAACTATAGATATATCTCATGAGTCTTATTTTCAATTTCACTACCTTCTCCAATGTTCAAAATAAAAAAAGTTTGACTTATTTTAATAGCACATAAACTAAACTGAAGTGAGACCATAATACATATATATAGTTTTAACTTTGAATCGCGTTCAAAAAATCTTCAAAAGGACTTAATAATACAACATTCATTGATTATGCTCTTTGCCGAGAACTAATACCAATCAGTTGTTCTCAGGCGCCCAGGTATGGCGCGCCGATTGTTTCAAAATTCGAAGATAAATACATCAACAACAAAAAACTTAATGTTGGTTTGCATGTGGGAGTCATGATTAAGTGATAAACTGTTTCCTCCACATTGAATTACGGTAATTTATTCCGAGCTTTCGGACCTTAGGTCCATCATCAGGGACATGACAGTGGAATTGTATTTACAAACGTCAATATCTTGAATTAACTGTCAAAACGTCTCGCGCGCGCATGGTGTAAAACCGCGCGCGAGCAAGAAAACTACACATTACAAAATAACCAAATAAACGATACGATGTACGGGAAAGAAATAGATAAAAACTACAAACATATAGAAAGTTAAACAAAAAAAAAAAAAAAAAAAAAAAAAAAAAAAAAAAAAAAAAAAAAACAGTTAAACAATTATATTTTGTTAATGAGAGGCAGATAGTTGTCGGGCATTTTCCTGCTCTTACCAACAGAGACTGTGGCAGGAAAATGCCCGACAACTATCTGCCTCTCATTAACAAAATATAATTGTTTAACTGTTTTTTTTTTTTTTTTTTTTTTGTTTTTTTGTTTTTTTTTTTTTGTTTAACTTTCTATATGTTTGTAGTTTTTATCTATTTCTTTCCCGTACATCGTATCGTTTATTTGGTTATTTTGTAATGTGTAGTTTTCTTGCTCGCGCGCGGTTTTACACCATGCGCGCGCGAGACGTTTTGACAGTTAATTCAAGATATTGACGTTTGTAAATACAATTCCACTGTCATGTCCCTGATGATGGACCTAAGGTCCGAAAGCTCGGAATAAATTACCGTAATTCAATGTGGAGGAAACAGTTTATCACTTAACAAAAAACTTGTTCGTGAGAAGATTATTGATAAAAAGTTGAGACCGTTTCATGGGGAGAAAGCGTTTTCATAAGTGAAAACTCTTTGTAACACAAAAACAACCTTTCAATATAAAAAAAGTTTTTGATAAGAATAAATCTTTTGGATATATAGAAATACATTTTTGATACGAAAAAAACTTTTTCTGATACGAAAAAACCTTTTGGATACGAAAAAAACCTTTTGGAATGAAAAACCTTTTGGATTCATAAAAATCCTTTTTGATACCAAAAATCCTATTTGATACATAAAAAAAACTCTTTAATACAAAAAATCTTTTTGATACGAAAAAAACCTTTTGGGTACGAAAAAATCTTTTTGCAATTGGTGCAAAAAAAACCTTTTTGATACGAAAAAACCTTCTTGATGCAAAAAAAAAAATTTGTGAAACGAAAAAACGGTTTTGATGCAAAAAACCTTTTTGGTACGAAAAAACCTTGATACGAAAAAACCTTTTTGATACACAAAAAAACCTTTTCGATACGAAAAAACCCTGTGATACGAAAAAACCTTTTTGATACGAAAAAATCTTTTTGATACGAAAAAACCTTTTTGATACATAAAAAATCTTTTTGATACATAAAAAACCTTTTTGATACATAAAAAACCTTTTTGATACATAAAAAACCTTTTTGGACGAAAAAAACCTTTTTGATACATAAAAAAAACCTTTTTGATGCGAAAAAACCTTTTTGATACGAACTGAAAAAACCTTTTTGAGACGAAAAAACTTTTTCGATACGAAAAAACCTTTTTGATACGAAAAAACCTTTTTGATACGTTAAAACCTTTTTGATTCAAAAAAATTCTTTTTGATACGAAAAAAAACCCTTTTTGATATAAAAAAACCTTTTTGATAAGAAAAAACCTTTTTGATACATAAACCTTCTTGAAGAGTAAACCATGAGTCACTAGCCATGGCCATTGTCAACTTTGCCATGGCCTCTTTGCCATTGGGGAGCCCATTTTGGTGATGTCACAACACAAACGATCGCCTATGGTAAGCTTATGGTAACGCGAATGAAATAGCTGTGTATTTTTAAACTATTTGCAAGGCTGTTTTCGCTATATCTCTAGGTACTTCAATAAGAGTGAACTTTTTTGTTTTTGTCTTCGCGTATAACATGGTATTCAATCCTTTTTCATGTCTAGTTCGTTTAGTGTCAATTATTGTATATTTTCTTTATTTTATATAGCGTTTTTTTTAGGGACGTATGGGAGAGTACATTTTGAATGTAAATACGTACCCTCTTTAAATAAAGTGTATTGTATTGTATTGTATTGGTATTCCGGTCCAACTGTTAGCTTTATCCATTTACAATATAGGCTCATTAAAATAAAGAAAAATCATATTTAGCTGTAAATCGTAGAAACCTGGCTCCTTAGTATGTTATTTGCGCTATGAATAGGAGTAGTCTCTCTTGAGTTATCTTTTCGGTCACGCAATATTTTTCGCACTCACACGAATAAATTAGCGCTTGCAAAGGGGCACACATATCAGAATACGTGGTTAAAAATTGGATTTTTATGTTACATGACGATATACGTGGGGTCGCTGTAAAACGCGGGTGGACTTTGCGGATGTGGATGCGGACAAAATATCGATGTCACTCTTCATTGTTTTTTATTTTGCATGCCATGTTCAAAATCACGGATATAGATTTCAAGATGGGTTCCATTGGATGACCATTGTTTTGACCTCATCCCTTATGTATACAAAAGGTTTTTATGTATAAAAAGGTTTTATGTATCAAAACAGTTTTTTTTATGTATCAAAAAGTTTTTTTCGTATCAAAAAGGTTTTTTCGTATCAAAAAGGTTTTTACGGGTTTTTTTCGTTTTTTTAGTATCAAAAAGGTTTTTACGTATCAAAAAGATTTTTATGTATCCAAAAGGTTAGTTTTTGTATTAAAAAGGTTTTTTATGTTTCAAAAAGTTTTTTATGTATCAAAAAGGCTTTTTCGTATCAAAAAGGATTCAGTTTTGGTATCAAAAAGGACTTTTATAAATCAAAAAGGTTTTTACGTATCAAAAAAGTTTTTTTCGCATCACAAAGGTTTTTTCGTATCCAAAAGGTTTTTTCGTATCAAAAAGGTTATTTGGTATCAAAAAGTTTTTTCGTATCAAAAAGGTTTTTATGTATCAAAAAGTCTTTTTTCTATATCAAAAAGATACATTCGGTAATTCATATCAAAAAGGTTTTTTTGCATCAAAAAGATTTTTTCGTTTCAAAAAGGTTTTTTTGCTGATGTATTTATCTTCGAATTTTGAAACAATCGGCGCGCCATACCCAGGTGTTCTCTCGACTAACATAACATATATATTCTCAATTTGTAAGACTTGTTATTTGAAAGGTTTTGAAATTCAACTCTAGTTGTCATGTTTGGGTTCTAATTTTGTCAGGAGATAGACACTTTTACTTTTGTTACTGAATATTTACAATATATTTTTGACAGTCGGGTTTATAATGAAGAACAGTAGTTAATGTTTGAGCTTCCGTTCATCAGTGCTGCTACCACCTGTAGATCATGGAATTTGAGTTCCATAGACTTTACTATGCTTTACTACCTTACCACATACGGTGAAAATCGACCGAGTAGGACGCGTAGGGTCACAAGGTCATTACAGTACGGAACGATCGGGGGCTGTATAGAATGAATGGGACTCAAATACTTTCCCGTCCAGCTCAACCTACCTCAGTTAATAAGCATTTTATCATATGACGACTCGTTTGGACGATTTTATTTCTATTTTTGGGCGCACGCTAACTCTGGGTTCGGATTTTTCAGGACCACCTTCGATGATCCGTACGTGTCAGATTTTGGGTGCTGGGACAAAAACTGGTCATATATGTTAGTATGCGAGACTGTCCTCACAAGAAACCAGAGTGTAGCTTATATCTTTGACAATATATCTTATACTATGTTTTAGATTTTAGATTTAAATTCGTTATGGAGTTTTAATGGGATAGTTTTTACTTTGATGTTTTTTTTTTCTAAGTTTTAGATAGGTGTCCTTTCTCAAGCTTTTTGAGTTAAATGAAACAGCAAAGATACACTTGTTCGTCTAATGAGCTTGACGGTATTTGGCTGGGCTTTTCAAGTTATTTCGAAAAGTTTTATTGACAACAATTGTGCGGTTAATGACAGGTCAGGAGGGAAGGGGAGACTATTGTTTTACGACTAAGTGGTATTTCCGTTTGATCATAACTACTAGTGTGACGTCACTTAGTAACCAATTATCATATCGTTGACGAAGATACCTTTAATTGCATTGAATCGCTCTTACTGTAGAGTTGAATAAAGAGTCCAAAAGAGTCCAACAGGGCCACGAAACTCAGCCGGGTTCTCCACCAAATGATATCAAGCCAAGCATAGGAAAATATTTTCCGTGACTGGTTTCTTCCCTTAGTAACTCACCTTGCTGCTCGTGATTTAAACCTTTTCTCGTGCACGTTCTCCTAACATTCCCGCGTGGTTTCCTGCTTACACTCAAATTAACTCACAACCTCTACATTAAAAACACACATTCTTAATTTTCATGCTGATTTTTGCTGAGGGAGGATTAAGAGAGAGGAAAAACCGGAGAAAAAACCCTTGTGGCATGGTAGAGAACATCAAATCAAACAAACTCAGTTCACATATATGATCCATCGGCCGAGCTGGGACTAGAAACCAGACCACAGAGGTGAATGACCAGCGCTCTCATTAACCATGCAACCTGGGCGATAAAGCTCAAAGGCTCACGGATCTAAACTGTTAGATGTTAGATGAGTCTTGGGTTTCTCCCATAATGTCATCCGAGCCAACCATATCATATCACCACAGGAAACCCGTCTGATAAACGAAATAAGAACCACACAAGCTTTGTGCCAACAAACTTACTTTAAATCTTAAAAAATCTAAATATTTAATTTTTAAGCCCCGTCAGAAAATCGATTATAATATGCATCTTCCTCTTTCATTGGCTAATCAGTTTTTAGAGCAGTCCTTCAGTATTAAATATCTAGGTGTTATTATTGATTGTCACCTAACCTGGCAGGATCATTTATATCATACATGTAGCAAAATTAGCAAAGGTATAAATATTATGTCCAAATTAAAGAATGTTTTGGATAATCATTCTTTAATACAAGTTTATTATTCTTTGATCTACCCGTATTTGACTTATGGTTGCATTCTGTGGGGTAACAATTATATTACCACCCTAAATGATTTGATCAAGCTTCAAAACAAAGCAGTAAGAATAATGTGTGATGTTCCCTCCTACGAGAACACATAACTCCGTACTATATTGATCTTCATATATTAAAACTTCCGGATATTGTGAAATTATACACTTGTCTGTTTCTTTATGACCACCTTTGTGATTATAAGCAGTCTAATTTTAAATTATCTTTAGTTTCTGAGCAACATAATTATAATACTCGTAGTACTTCTTCTGAACTATTACATAATCCTTCATACAGATTGAATTTGAGAAAATGTTGTCCAAATGTGATCGGAACTTATTTTTGGAATAATATTCCTCTAAAAATACGAATATCAAAAACCAAAAACCAATTTAAAAAGTTATTAAAAATTTATTATCTTAATCAATATTAATATCTTTTTTGTATTTTTCCTTACATGTACCTATCAATAATTTACTTTTGTTATATCTTGGATTTACATCTTTACTATTTGTATCTTACACTTTTCTAGTATCTCACGCTTTTTTTCTTTTCTTCCTTTTATATAGCTAGTAATAATTTAGAAATAATATTTCCTTTTTTCTCAGATTATAATTTTACAAAGGGCACTAATTAGTTTACTACTGTTGCCGTCTCTCCTATTTTTTTCTACTTTCTCATTTATCCTTTTATGTAATTATATTAAATTTTCCTGCATAAGTTTTGTTTTATTCTACCTTATATTGTAAAGAAGAAAATGGAGAAAAAATAAAATAAAATAAAATAAAATAAAATAAAATAAAATAAAATAAAATAAAATAAAATAAAATAAAATAAAATAAAATAAAATAAAATAAAATAAAATAAAATAAAATAAAATAAAATAAAATAAAATAAAATAATTAAGCTGTCCAATCCGCCGAGTGAACGAACATATAGGCGTTCTTGGGTATCAGTTTTGAAGTCTAGTAAGATCTATAACACTATTAACAACTCTATGACGTGCGCACCTATAAGAATGGCTAAAAACGAAACGAATATTAACTGAGTAAGTGTTTGGGCATAAGCTATAACCATGGATATTTTATTTGATGTTAAAAAACTCATTAATAATTCATAAGGCAAACACAATGAAAATCGCCACCGTGACGAGTGTCTTTATATCTGATAAAGATTCGGCCTAATTTACATCAACTTTAACCTCGATTTTCTCCAAGAAAAATGAAGATATTTTTGAATTTCTTTTAGAGAACAACTCTAATATGTGTTGGAGTTTTTTAAGCCGTATAAAGAACTCGAGATCGTGTTTTATCGGTATAAAGATCCTCGCCTACGGCTCGGATCTTTATATCCGATAAAACACTCTCTCTCGTTCTTTATACTATACATACAGCACCATCTAAATACGACATAAACGTATTAACAAGTGGTATTCAATAATCTATCAATAACTTGTTTTTTATCTATCGATGATCATGTATGTATGTTGATTAAAGATGCTAACGAACCATGTCAGGCTTGCCTTAAAAACGCGCGTCAAAAAGTATTTGTAGAATTTTCGCTGCTGACCCTTACTGAGAACGAGATCGATAAATGATTGGGATATTAATGAGTTAAGGTGACTGACTACGTTGGCAAAAAGTAATTAAATATCGTTTAAACCACAATTTTCTAAAACGAAATTTAATGCTGATCCCAAAAACGAAAAGAAAAAAGGGGGGTCCCGCACTCGTTTCCGAGATAATCAGCATTGTATGAATGCCTATCTCCGAATTTTTGATACGAGAATCGCTCAACCGGAAGTGAATAGAAAATAAATTAAGAATTAGGGAAATAACATTTCTACAAAGGCTACAATTGCGTAAATAGTAGCTAATGGAGTATTCTGCGAAATGGCATAAATACTTTTGATGTGAGAACAGCAAAATACCTTCATTCCTTGGCTTTTGTGCCGCGAGTACCAACCACAATTGTCCTCATGTCGAGCAAAATTTTATACAAAAATCAATTTTTTCATATGCTAGAATAATTAACTTTTTTTGCAAAATTGATATGATTGAGATTTTTAGGTGTTTTTTTAAATAAACGAAAAAAAAGTATAGGATCCCGTGCAAAAATGAAGGGTTTTGTGCCTTTGAAGTTGTTAAAAGGGCTAAAAAATGCTAACCGGAAGTGCCGCCATTTTAAAAATGACGCGTAGCGCGAGCTTGATTCAAATTTGTGTTGACGAAAACAAGCGAGCGCTCACTGTTTTTTCCAAAAAGAAAATATTTTTACTTCATTCTCTAATGATTTTGAGTATTTAAATCCACAAGAATAAATTTGGAACTGATTTTTGTACAAAAACTTAAGTTTTTCTATAATTTTTGCTGTTCGCTGAAATCTCCGCGCGCTATGACATTGCTTAAGACGTAATGCGCGAAATCATGCGCAGTGCCAACGTAGTCAGTCACCTTAATAACATAACATTAACAGTAAATATAGCAGTTTATTTTTAAATTCTTATTCGTCCACTTTACTAAATAGACATTGACAGTCTTACACGCCTATACATATACCTTAAGAAAAGTAACTTCAGAGTATTTCATGCTGACATAACAGAAAATACCTTGCGAGCAGAAGCCTCCTACTACCTTTCTCCTATAGAGAAAAGAAGATAAACCTCTAAGAGAGGAAAAGATAACCTCTTTATTCTCTTTTATCTCTTGTGGAAAGGTAGAAGAACGCCTCTCCTTGCAGGGTAAACAGAAAACAACATCAGAATTGACAGATAAAAATCCCTTGCCGTTTCTTAATTTCTTAATTTCTTTCTTAATTTGTATCAGTTGCATTGAGGTTGATTTGGCAAGATTTATTTTCTCTGAATTATTAATTGAATTAAACGTTCTAAGTTCTTTTGGTTTAATTATAAATTAATTAATTTAGCTCTCTTTGTCTGTCGTCCTCAAAGTATTCAATGTGTAGTCCTTTTTCTACACTTGACTCCAAAAGTTTCAACCATCATCTGAACAGAATGAATTTCTTCATTCATCCAAGTTCTTAATTCATCGGCTTTCTTTTTGTATAGTATTTATATCTAGACATTAGTAGTACAGTATAAACCCACATAAAAGAAACTGCAGATTAAAAAACTCCAGACGGAAATTTATTAAATTAAGCACCCAATATATAAGAATCTATTCAGCCTGAAAATATAAATACGATGTTATGTGAAAACGTGCTAAACTCAAACTTACACGTAGAGAGCATGTGTCATGATAAATGACAGAAAAATCATGAATATGCAGAAATATTTTAATTCATTGTAATTTGAGTCTAATTTGGTCGTTTAAGTGAAATTCAGTTGGCTTCTTCATTTACAATGTACCCGTGTTCAATAGTTTTTAATAATAGCAAATTTTAATGAAATATACTGTATCAGAAACTTTACCATTTTTTCATAAATAAGAACCTATTAAGAACCCTGTTTAACCTAATTTCTCACTAGACATCCAATTTCTGAGTATCATTTCAATTAGACTTGAAAAAACTAGGGTTGTTTTAAGCGGTTTTTCACTGTATTCCCTTTTCTATTTCGCTTGATTTTTCAGATCCATTAAGCGCGGTTGGTACAGAAGAGGTTGAATGGGAAAGTCTTCTTCAGGTATTTACGATAATTACTGCTGAAGATGAAACAAATCAACGGATTCGTGAATAAACTAACGTAGGAAATAGTGGCCAACAGATATACCAAAAGATCATGGTACGGCTTGATTGCTGCTGGAGTATCTTCTTTCCACACAAAGAATTTTAGGAACAAGAACATATGCCATGGAAACCAGCAGCCAAAAAAGCACGCCACAATTATGAACGACATCTTGATGATCGCGGTGTTTTCTTTTCGTCTCCTCTTGTCAATGTCCGCCGACTGCTGTCGTTTCTGTCCGCGTTTGAGGCTACAAGCAATGGCTAGATATAGTGATGTAATGATGATGAACGGTGCAACGACGCAAGTAATAAAGATTGCTAAATGTAAAATTTTGATGTTGTATGCTGACCAATTCCAGGTGCATATGTTAACTCCATGGGAGGGGATCACTGCTAGTTGCGAAATGAATAACTCGATAGCAAACAATGCCACGGCAATGAACCAAATTGCAGGAAGAGCTATACGATTTTTGAGGAATCGTGGAATCGGTTTCAATGGGAAAACAACAGCAAAGAATCGATCTAATCCAATAGCCATATTGCTTAAAATGGATACAGCAATACAAACATCCCCCAAAAATGTAAAGAGCTTACAAAGAACATTCCCCAAAGTTCCTGTCACTCTCCATTCGATGGAAAGTGTAACCAGCTTTGAGAGAAATACAGGTAAAATGACAATAGAGCCAGCTATGTCGGACGATGCGATGTTGACGATGAGATAATTGACTGTAGAATGCATTTCTCTGTTACGAAGAACGATAGCAATGATGTATGCATTGCCAACAACCGACAACAGAAGCATCAAGCTACACGAGATCGAGAATACAATTTTTTCTCCTTCTGGAATGACAATTAACCATGGCGCAACAGAGCTTGCTTCTGGTGATGAAACGTTCGAGGAAAAAGTTCCATTCGTGAGGCTTGAGTTTCTCGTAAGGTTCATTGCTTCAAACAGCGAAATTCTGAGCTTTGCTACAGCCAGATAGTTCGTTGGAAGAGTTAGTGTAGGTTCTTAGTAGATTCGAATGAGGGCAGCTTAAATTGCGTGTCAAGATGTTACCAACTTGAATAATTATTTGTTGCTCATGAAACAAATTATCAAATTAACTATCAGTTGTCAATAGGCGGATCTTTGTCTACCAATTTATGTCATTAGCATAGGTATTCATCTCTGAATATTGAAAGGGCATGGCAAAATTAGGTTTCCTTGAAAATTTGAGCTTGCAATAGTTTTTGCGTGATGCGGTTTTAAAAACTCTTAAATTTTTTTGCAGCGAATGTATTGGCTCATTAGCGCTTTCGCCCCCCATAAATTTGAAAGGATGCTGATAATTCGCATAATATTGCATGCTGCAAGCAAAGAGCTAAAACTTTCATAGATCACTTATATTATAAAGCTCTTAAACGATTGGTGTTAGTTTGTAATTTTATCAGTTTTTAACCGTATGCTTATAAAGAAAAATGTAAACATTGACGTCACAAAGATCCTCCTATTATGAATCTTTCAAGTGTCGGTTGTCGAATATTGCGGTGAGCCGGAGCCATATAACAAAAAAATGATATAACTCGAGCAAAAAATTGTGAAAATGTCCCAATCTGGTCATCCAATAAAAATATAAATAAATTTTCCACCATTTTAAACTGGAATAAAATCTTAATTAATTTATTCGGTTCATTTTGAGCTGCTCACAACATAATTGGATTAGTTTCGTGGTTCTTTCTCTGACTTTTTTATGTTTTAAATCCCAGACTTGTTTCGACTCTCACGCGATTCTTATCGGTGGGAAGATCGTTGGTGAAGTCAGAGAAAAAAACACGAAACCATTCCAATCATGAACATACCTCACTGTAACAAAATATTTATGACTCGCAACATGTTATATAATAATAAGCTGCACAGCTGGCTATAGGCCGATCTAATTAAGGAAATACAAACAGTTTATTAATATACAAATTACCAATATTTCATAAGTTTTAGAACATATTCTCAATTTATTTTAAGACTTGTTCCTTAGCTTTGTTTGGTTTCAATCTGAATATGACTGTTAGATAACATCGGCCATGAAAGTGGCAATAGCTAGACAGCTAGGTTTCCAATTTAACCCACATATACGTGTCTTGCATATTTTCTTCTCATTAATATTTGTGTTCATATAAAAACAATTAAAACAGATGAAACGTTTTTTTTAATTTTCTCGGAAGGACTACTACTACCTTGCGACAGGAAGTTGTCAGTTGTCGAAAAAGAATGGAAGTGTTTAATTTCGAGCAGCGCAAACTCTAAATTTCTTACGACAATGATAGACACGTGGTGTAATTATGCAACACAGCCCAGAAATGTTAAATGGCAAGCAGGTCTTTCCTTGAGTAAATATAACACCATACTCATGTCTTTCTATGTCATTTCTGATGGTCATCTGGAATAAATTATCAATGTGGGGGAGATTTTAGTAAATCTCCTATTTCTTTTAGTGGTCAGAGTCCATTAGTAGGAACATCTACGGAATATTATGTGCCACGACGTATGCACGAATTGGGTTATTTTTAGAACATAATTTCCCGCCAACCAGAAGCTCATTTATTTCCCAGTCAGCTCCGCTAATGATTCGAGCTCTTGTCATTTCGGAATCTTTTTTCTATAAACCTTGGGAACACATTTTCTGTATTTTTATAGTCCTACATAAGTTGTTACACGCGAGCAAATTTCATATCACAAATGCATTTGTCACAAATAGAGTGGAATTTTGTTGCGCATGCGCGCCACGTTTGTGATTTCAGCAGCCGTCGACTTCGAATGGTGAAAACTGCGAGTTGACTGGTACTTTTAAGACCGTTTTAAGGCACAAAAGGACTCTTTATCGTAGCTTTACCATAGGAATTCCCCGTCTCTTTGCCTCAATTCGATCAAGCATTCAGTTAACAACATTTCGGCAATTCGATTGCATGTTCGCAGGTACATTCTTTATATTAGAAGTGACGGTTTATTCCTCTTTGATTCGCCCGATGACGGTAAAACGTCTAACCTTTCACAGTTAAATTGTCTATATTTACACATTTATCCTTGATATTGGAACTGATCAGAAGTAGTCGTGCTAGACGCCATTTTGTTTGTGAACCGAGGCCTTTGTGGCCTCATTTTCGTGTATTTAGTCACCAGGCCCCCATCAATTTCCGCCATTATGGTAAACGTGTATTGGTGTTCCTACGACCGAGGTGCAACTGCATTCATGCTTATCAAAGTATGCTGGCTTCTTGGTTCGTTTCTGGTGGAAGAATTGTCCATTACACCAACGCGGTTTAGACAGACGAAATTAAATGGGAAAGTGTTCTTCAGGTATTTCCGATAATTACTGCTGAAGATGAAGCAAACAAATGGATTGATGAAAAAACTGATGAACGAAACAAGAGTTGTAGATTCTATTAAGATGTGGTAAAAGGGAGCAACCGAAGCTGGGATCGCACCTTTCCAAACAAATATTTCAAACATGGTAAAAGTGTGATATGGGAACCAGCAGGCAAAAAAACAGGCCACAATCGTGAACGCCATCTTGATGATCGCGACGTTCCGTTTTCGTCGCTTTGCTTCTGTATCTGTCGAGTGCTGACCTAGGAGTGTTTGCTGCTTGATTTTGTAGACAATAATTATGTAGAGGATTGTAGTGATTATGAATGGTAGGATGAAATAGAGGATAATCAGGATCATGAAAAAGATGGCTATCTGACTGGAGTGGATCAAAGTTAGCTGGCCACAAAGTAACACAATGATTTACACCATCAATGGAAATGAGTTTGAATTTGTAGAGGTTGATCCCAAACGTAGCTGTCGCAATGAACCAAATTGCTGGAAGTGCTATGCGAATATCCAGGAACCTTGGAGTTGGCTTTAATGGGAAAACAACAGCAAAGAAACGATCTAATCCAATGATTTCCATACTTAAAATAGATAGCGTTATAGACACATCTCGAATAAATGGACAAGCCTTACAGACAATGGTTCCAAAGGTCCCAGAAGCTCTCCACTCAAAAGAACGATAGTGGAAGAAAGAGAGGGATGGAGCGATGGAAACGATGGAACCCACCAAGTCGGACAACGCCATGTTCACTGATGAGATAGTTGATGGTCGAATGCATTTGTTGGTTGCGAATAACGATAGCAATGATGTATGCATTACCAATAACCGACAGCACAAGCACTAAGCTATGAAGTGCAATGAGTGTAGCTCTGTGGCTGTCCGACATAACGATCATCCATGAGCAAGCGGTGTCGAATTATTGGGAAGCGTCCCATTTAAAGTGAAGTTTTCTTGTGCCTTCATTTCTTGGTTGTAGACAAAAAAGATGCAATGCCTTTTCAAGACTCTTTCTCTTTAGTGTTCATCAAAAGAATGATAAATATAGACGGATTCTGTTCTTTTGTTATTGCCAATAAAGTGACGGATTGTCCTAAGCGCTAATTTACATTGTTAGTCTTAATATTTGTCAATGACACTAACGTTATCAAGACTTGTATTATTAAATATTATGCCTTGAACATTTATCAACTGTTTACACGCTTTTTCCTTTTCTCTTTACGTTTATCAGCCTCTTTCTTACTTCTCTTGTCAGAGTTATCTATCAAAGTCAAATCAAGCACTAATTTTCGTTATTATGATATAAATGTTGTATGTGTAAATAGGTTTTGGGAAAATTTTAGGACTTTAAAAACACGTCATGGAGTCGCATGCCCGAAAGAGAAATGTTGGCACAGCGCATGCCCAAAAGAGAAATGTTGGCACAGCTTTGTAAGGTTTAATATTCTGATAGATTTACCTTTTTTGGTTTCTTGAAACTGTCAGGATAAGTCAACAAACTTTAGGACTGTTTGTTGAATTCAGAATTCAAGAAATTAAGTTTAATATTTTGAACTTGCTTTTTTTTTCTCTCTCGCGTAGAATTATTGTTTAACAAGACATTTCTCAATTATTTTCGGTTGTTAGAATTTTCATTTTACACTTTTTTACGATATTTTTCCTTCTGTTTATTGATCAAACTTATGATAGGAAGCAATGGAAGATTTATTAGTTTGTGATATTATTGTATTTATTGCTTTGCATGTGATATTATTGTATTTTCGCACCTACACTTCATAACGTAAGTCAGTGAGCATTGTCTCTAGCTACCACTTATTTTTCTCCGCTATTGTTCGCTTTCCTTTGACGGGTTTATTTGAAATTGAAGTAGACCCTAGTACTCATCCATCTATATCCATCCATTCTTTCTTTCGTTCTTTTTTCTTTCTCCTTCTTTATATACTTTTGTGTGTTTTTTTTCTTCGTTTCTCCTTTATTTATTTATTTATCTATTTGTACCTAAATCTATCAGTACATGACACTGGCCAAATCTTGTAAAGTTTAATAAAATAGTTATCTATCCATCTTAATCTTGGTTAGCTGTTACCGGTTATTATAGGTAGCTTGTACCTAATTTTATGTTTAAAAATCTTTTAAAATAAAACCTCTCAAATGTGGTACTAAATAAAAATGTATTGTATTGTATTGTATTGTATTGTATTGTATTGTATTGTATTGTATTGTATTGTATTGTATCGTATTGTATTGTATTGTATCGTATCGTATCGTATTTGTATTGTATTGTATTGTATTGTATTGTATTGTATTGTATTGTATTGTATTGTATTGTATCGTATTGTATCGTATTGTATTGTATTGTATTGTATTAACTTCATTCCTGTACATGGGTTTTTCTTGTTTGCATTTTTTTGTTTCTTGTTCATTTTCCTTTAGCTTTTTTCCTTTTATTGCTGTGATATATCTTCGTTCTTTATTTTCAAAATTCTTTGCTTTAACATTATTCAGTCCTTTTTTCTTTCTTTTCTTTTTTTAATCATTATTTTTTTAAAGTACTTGGCAGGATGTCTTTATTTAATCTAAACATTTTTATCGTCCCTCAAAATCATTGCCAATATTCCCACATCTATCAATCCATATAACCACACTAAATAAACATTCTGGCACGTATTCGATCCTTTATGACTTTCTTCTGCAGGGTTTCTACGGTTATTATCAAACTGACAACAGCCGACGTGCAGTTCAAGGTTTCTCGGAAATAAGACACCATTCACTCGGCTGGATGAACAGCTCTTGAGGAGCGTGCTAGACATGGCATTATTTTAGAAAATATGTTATTTTAGTATTTTTGGACTCTGTCTGAGAAAAGTTCCCTTGCAGTTCTGCTTTTGCCATACATATCCTTCCGTAACAAAAATAGTGTTATCTTTTTGCTCGTAAATGTAAAAAAAAGCAAAAATAAATATATAAATGTTCTGTTTATAGTGGAAGAGCACTTATATATATATTAATTAGCTGTAGTTTTATGGGAAACCATGTCGTATTTCCGACAACCTTTGGATAGTCCTTGATGCTAGTCAAGTTTTATTTTACATTTTGTGATTGGAGGAAAAAATACCAAAAATGAACCCTCAACGTCGCCTAAAATCTGGCACCTTACAGTGTCTTTTTGGGATTGAAACCTGTCATGATCACGTGAATTCTGTGGCACGGAAATCATTCTCAATACAGCACTTTTGCATCATTTATCGTATTCGAAGCTTTTTTCTTTCGATTGTGTTGTTTTTGCCTAACCATGATTTTAATTTCGTAGCCAAACTTGTCTCACTGGCTTTCTTTTCATATAACCAAGTATCTTAGTAATTATAATCAGTTGTGCTACGCATATCTCTTTAAAATACAAGTTCCAGTTTTAAGCGCATGTTTAGGGGAAAATATTTTTGATTGCAAAATGACTTTCGTTTGCCGAGAAGCAAATCTGTTTCCAAGGAGCTGTAAATTTGTTCTCTTACCCACACTAAACACACTTTGAATCTTGACAATTAGTGGACATTCCCGCAAAATATTAGCTCAAGGATTGACGTAAATTTCAACAATGGTATATTATTGCCATATAGCATGACGGATTTGATGTTCAACGTCGAAAAAGTTAAGCCAATTGTAATAATCAATAAAACATTTGTTTGTCTGTGACACAGGATGTTGGAACAGTTAGGAGTTTTAATAACCGTTTTTCTTATTCGTGTTTATACAGTTGATAAGATGTGTATAGAAGCAGGCTGGTGACTAAAGAGAGTTTATATTTCCTGATTTTACAACTACTCTTTTTCTCTTGAATAAATTATTCTTAGGGTTGATTTTTCAATAGAGATTCTGTCGCGAAAACATCCGATAAGAAATGATCAAATGTGCATGAAAGCCTAATACACTTACATACACACACTCCTTACTACATTTAAAACTGTTATAACTCGCAAGTTCGTTTCTGCTGGAGGGAACGACACAGGAAAAAATAGTCGAAGCAAAGACGAAAAAGAACTAACAACTCTACTCATATAGTGTTCGGAATTCAAACCGGGCAACAGAGGTGAGAAGCGCGAGTACTAGCTATCCACTTGGCCCTTCTTATTCCCCGATACCTAGGAAGAGCAAGTAGATAAAGATAACAGTAGTAAAGTGGTCGTTGCGGCTTGTCCTTGTCGTCAAAGACAGGTGGTCGTTGTGAGTGGCGGTTGTTCAGTGGCTCTTTTTCGACGCACGCGATACCTATCGGGCTGCTAATTTACAAAAGTGCGCGTGCAATATATAGCGTGTGTGCCTCAAAGGCGAAATTTTTCCCTAATAACCTGAGCCGGGAATTGAACAACTCCTTTTAATAACTGCTTTTTGTTGCCCCAGCCGGTGAAAAAAGGAAACAAAAGAACTATCGGGCTACCAGAAACATAGCAGGTTTTAGTACCAAGCACATGCATTTGGTTCAATTCTGCACGAAGATCGCCCTTGAAATCAAACAATTTTTATTGCACTTTTTCTAGCGTTTATGTTTGATAAAATCACAGCTTTAAGAGAGCTGGAGTTTTAATCATTAGCTTGTGGGACTTAGCAACAGTAACTAAGAAGATATTAAAACCATGTTTCTTATGAGTAATCGTTGATTACAAAACTATAAACGATCACTGATGATCAATAAATACTATGACTAATCTCATCGAGAAAAATACGTATCCATAGTAACACCCCCTGGGGTGTGCAGTCAGGTACTTTAACTTTCCCTCGTTTCACTTTTGGTGCCGCATGGCATGCATTCATTTTATCCTAATACCCAGTCTTTTCTCATCCCTCGGCCAAAAGAGGCCGAGGAAAACCCATAGAGCCTGTACAAAGGGTGTATGGCTATCAAATTTAAGAAATGTTTAAAATGTAGCATAAAAGTTTTAGAAACATTACGAAAATAATGAAATCACAAAAGAGTAGCAAAAGTCGGAGTTTGATGAATCGCACAAAATGAAGTGAATATAAAAATACTTGTGAGTACAAAAAGAACATTATGCATGCTAGCTATATGTCGCTGAGAAACTCTCCAGAGATGGCGTCGGCTTGGTATAACTTAATTCTGAGTCTTGCACTGCGGCGCGCGTTCCTCTCTCAAGCATGTTTCTAAATATATAGCAAAAAAGCAAATTAGATGCCAGTAGGTGCCAGTAGGTGCAAAGAAACCAAAGTAAAGATTATCTGAGCGCTCCCACTAAAAAGTTAGCTCAGTTTAGTTAGTGTGTACGTTTATGGCCCGCTCTTCTGTATTATCCAGTGTAATGAAAACTAGTTCTCCTCCGCTCTTTCTCTACCCTCCGTCCCTCCTTCTGTGTCTCTCTCCCCTCTCCACCCTTTTCCCCTCTACTATCCCTTCCCAACTCTATCACACTCCATCCCAAACTCCCACAATTTTTTTCCAATACCGTTGGAGTCGACGCATGCATATTAAGTGACTGATTTAGGGTCGCATAGTCTGCTTGTATAAATAGTAGGTTAACAATGATCTTTTTACTGATTACAATACGTTGGATTAGATTTTTATATCTTACCGTTAATTATCAGTACAATCCTCCATAGTCTTAGTACAACAACAACATGCATGTATTTTGGATAGTTCTCATCAAGATCCCTGAAGGAATAAGATATAGATCAATTACGCAATTGATCATATTGATATGAAATTCACTCAATAATAATAATAAAAAAATCATTAGTAATATTATTGTGATATCGAATAATATATATGGATGTCTATATTGGGATTAAACTAGAGAGTGTGGAGGCGTAGCGCGGACAATCAAGTGTACACACGGGGAGAGATTTTGAGAAACACAAACGCGCAAGCCACTAGAATTGGAAACGTAAAGGTTCATTTATTCATCAAGTGGTTGCCCGTGTGTACCCTGTACGCACGCTGCACCTCTGATCTGTAATTGGGTTCAATTCTTTTTACCGAAGTGCGTTTGTGGCGATCAGTTCCGCGCAGAAGTAGAACAGCACCAGGATGGCATCAAAAACCTATATCAGATATGATACACTTATTTGGATGGACGTTAATGAAGGTTTAAACGAATGATCCAAAGTTAGCAATAAGCAGTTTTTTAGACCCGAGTCAAAAATTGACATGTGCCGAAATCAAAGGAGCACAATCGAATTTTCAAGTTGTATTTGGTTTATGTTCAATTCGGCGCTTGACTCATGCCTTACTTGGTATTCCTTTTTGTACCCTAGGAACCATTTTAGGGAGGCAATATTTCAACGGTTTTTTTTTCCGCTTCTGAAAACATTTAGTGTTTTTTCTTTCTTTCTTTCTTTCTTTCTTTCTTTCTTTCTTTCTTTCTTTCTTTCTTTCTTTCTTTCTTTCTTTCTTTCTTTCTTTCTTTCTTTCTTTCTTTCTTTCTTTCTTTCTTTCTTTCTTTCTTTCTTTCTTTCTTTCTTTCTTTCTTTCTTTCTTTCTTTCTTTCTCTTTCGTTCTTTCTTTCTTTCTTTCCTGTTTTTTTTTCTTTCTATTTCTTTCCCTTTGATTAACTAACCTATCAATAAACCTTACCTCTAACTTGTCTTTTAAAATGTCTTGCCCAACACTTAAAAGTTTTAGAAACACCTGAAAGGAATTTTTCGCAATGTGAGATGACCATCTTAAGAGAGAATTACTTTGTTAAAATCTCTTGTACATGCATTTGTTTATATTAGCGTCTGAAGGTGATGCCGAGCGTGTGTTAAAATTAACCGAAGAAGTAGCATAGGTAAAGACTCGTTTATGATCTTGAAGTCGATGACGATTTCCGGTACGACTGATCAACTACACGGTCTGCGTCTTGTTGTAGATACAAGGACAAGTCGGTAGACGATACTTCTACGCGACAAGTAATCGCGCGTCGTGATCGAGAGTGTATATCTTAAGAAGAAGTATACCTTCGTACCTCTATGACGAAACAGAACATGATCCCAATGCATATTCTTTGAAAAATCAGAAATAACAACTCGTTGCCTCTACCTGGAATTAACAAAGAGATTACGTTATATATATGAATAAAAATACAACAGCAACATAAGCAATAACAAATAAGAAAGTTTCCGAATAAAAAGCTATTCAGCAGAGCGGTTAGGGACTTTAAGAAGGAGGGAGAAATGGTCACAAAAAGTAGGGAGAGGGGAGAGATAAGGCCGATAGGTTTAATAGGTAAAAATAGGTTTATGAGGAGGTAACAGTACTCGTGAGGGAGCAACATTAAAAAATTAAACGTAAGAAAATCTTACCATCTATGTATCCAAAGTCGTCCACAATTATCAGCGCAACTAACGTTAAATCCATTATAGCCAGTAGCAACACCAAAAAGTGAGTGTGTCGATGAAATAAATAAAAAGCTAACTTTTCTCTCCATGGAAAGCTAAATATAAAATTCTTAAAACCCTGGGAAGACAATCAGAACATGGTTTAAAAGAGACTGATAGTTTGATTATCTGACCTGCGTTGGACCAAAGTGAGGTTCAATGGTGGGATCGGATGGAGGAAGAGGAGGAGATTAGAGGACCAGAAGATTCCAGGAGGAGAAAGAAGATGAGAGGGAAAAGAAGAATTGAGGAGGACGAGGATGAGAAGGGGGCCGGGGGAGGAAGAACAGGAAGAAAAGATATGAAGAGAGGAGAAGGAGAAGAAGGAGATGCATAGGAATGAATGGGATCTTGGGGGAGGAGAGGTACGGTAAGGAGGAGAAAAAGGACGAGCAAGAACAGATAGATGAAGAAGAGAAGAAGGAAGAGGAAGAGGTGGAGGCGGCGGCGGAGATGTGGGAGAGGAGGAAAAAGTCAGAAAAAAAGGATAATTTAGTAGGAGACGGTATCATTAGAGGAAGAAAATCAAAGGAGGGGGAGGGGGGAAATAACAACAAAATGCGTGCTAGTAAACTTTTACCTTTGCTTTGTGTGAAACCTTTGTTTTCAATAATATCCATATCCTTAATAAAAACTAATAAAAACAAAAACCTGATAAATCTATAATTTAATAGAACAAAGAATAACCACTAATCCACATCTAACTCGGTTTCCTTATACATTTGCCGTCTTCCATGAAACCCGCGTAAGTTTTAGAGTTGTTTTGGAGACTGTCTGGTCAGTCTGAACATCGATCACTGTCATCACCCTAAGCATTTTCAAGTTTTTTTCAACATATTCTCTTGGCAAGAGTAAACAAGTACTTCAATCTACTAAATAAAAGAAAAGCTTAAACTAGTTTTTTATTTACCTCGATGATAAAAATAAATGAGTAAGAGAAGTTGTAGTATTCGGTGTGCTTCTCAATAGCCAATTTTCTTTTCTTCTCTTTTTCTAATTTAGAATATGAAATGTTTCGTTAAGATCGATCCTACTGATATTCGGGAACCAAGAGCGCTCGAGGAGGAGAACAATCTCGTACCCAGAGCCTGCGTTCCTCTTGGTCAGGGACCGAGAAACGAGAGGCTCTGGCCAATACAGTTATTTGGAGCACTCTGATTGGTTAACAGAACAATAGAAGGAGCGTTTGCATTGTCAGAATATAAAAAGATTGTCAGGCTACTTCATGTCGAGAGGATATGAGTAAGCGATAAGATTTAGTGCAGTTTTCATAGGAGATTTGTGGCCTGTTGGTCGTTGAAGGTCGTGCTTCGAAGAGGGCCGTTGGACTATCGATTCAAATTCACTTGACAGACTTTAAAACATGAAATAAATCACACAAATGGCTCACATAAATATCATTCTTTACCTCTGAGTATATTTCTAAATACGGTACATAAAAATAAGCTCTCGATCAGCAATTTTCTGTCACAGATAGAGCTTGACATGCGTAGTTGAGCCTAGTCCGTAAATAGCGGACTAAAAATTTGTGTTGGCCAGAGCCTCTCGTTTCTCGGTCGCTGACCAAGAGGAACGCAGGCTCTGGGTACGAGATTGGGAGGAGAAACGTTCTATTCCCGGGACGCGCATGCTCCGTGGGCACGCTCCTGGAGGAAAGCTCCTTCAAATGTACAAAAGATTTCATTGCAGAATTTTGTCCCCTTCCCTATTAAAATGGTTGAATATTCGGGAGCATCAATGCAAATCATGTGTACTCACTATCAGGCTGTGAGAAATGACCCTGGACGATGCCCCAGAAGCATGCAAAACTTCCTGGGGTATCGCCCAGGGTCAGGAGAATGGACCGTAGAGGACGGGATATAGCACACTGTTTAGATTTTGGAAGAAATTAGGCTCAAGACCTCTAAATTTGTAATTACCTTGTATCTCATTCTGTATCGCTTGCTCACGGTTCTTTTGAGTTTCTTGCTGTAGTAGAACAGCGTTTTCAATCTTTTTATCGAATTTTGTCCAGAAAGACTCGACCAGTTCGTCGACTTTTTCTTCCGTGAAGATGGCGCCGTCCATCGAAAAGTCGTGTGTGCTTTCATTGTCAAATGTAATCGACATTTCTGATTCATCATCATCGGTGAATCTTCTAGAAACAATTGAGTTTGTACTGTAAGGAAAGACAGATCGATATTGTCAGCTCTCTTTCTCAACGTCCTGTCTTCTCTTACAGAATGCATAATCACACTGTAGCAAAGGCTGACACCGCTCCAGCTTCAGTCTAAACCTAGTGTGAAGAACATCCTTTGGAATCTTCAAAATCAATCAAAATCCTAAAGGGGATTTCTTTATGAAACACCGAGTGACAAGAAGTAGAATTTTTTGGTCAAATGGCCTCCAAAAACTCGCAGATCTAGACTTTAAGGACAAGTTGTCAGTTTTTTCCACTACCACCATCACACGGAGAAAATTGTTAATTAAAAAGACGAAAAGAATCCGTAAGTACATTCTACTTTGGAAACTGTTATTATGAAATCTAGTAGCAAAGGCCTTATTAACCGATGCAAATATAAATATATTAAAAGTATTTAAAAATAAACAAATCAAAGGCCATAATATTATCATTCACCTATTAGCATTCGTTGACAATAAATCTACAATCTGCAAGTCGAGGTCCTTCTGATTTTGCACAACGTATATGACTGGAATTGCGCGAGCGTCATTTTTGGTGGTTTACAATCGGTTCTGTCAGATTGGTTATGTCTACAAGACGATCATAAGATCGCCGCAAGCCATGAACGAAGTAAGTTATTTTTTTAGATCTCTTTTAGTATTTCACATTACCTTTGGTTGAGTTCATCGTAATCAAAACGTTGTAGAGGTCTTCGCCTCGGATCTTCGTCAATATCGATAACACTGTACAAAAGTACCACGATCAATTTCACGCTTAATGAACTCATTTCTCTAAACTTTAAACAACCAAAAATCAGGTCCGTTCCTACCTTTCATTACTTGGCGAGGCCTTATTCGACATATGTACGATGTACCATTAGTGAAGGAATTGTCATTTCTGTAGATGTTGTCGTGGAAGTAGCGATTCGATGAAGTGTTTTATACTGTTGAGAATCTTTCCTCCATTTTTTGGACGATCAGTGTTGATGTTGTTTTCGGTGAAGGTACCGGTTTTCGTTTGTCTAAACAACGACCGCTGATCTAAAAACAAACAGGTCATGAAGCATGGCTCATCATATTGGCACAGTTGCTATTTATATCATAAATTAGAAAAAAAAGAAAATGAAAAATAAAAAAATAAACAAAAACCTAAAAACAAATAAATAAACAAAAGCGAATACATAGCAAATAAACAATTGGCATGGTTATCATTCAGTTTTACCTGTAAATATAACTTCTCCTGTGACGAACCAGCTATGGTTATATCCACTTTGGTACACACATGTTTCGACATCCGGCCTTTACAAATAAACAAATTTAACACAGATAAACATAAAGAATTGACGTCTTTTTTAAAATAAACGTAACTATTGCCAATAAAAATATTTTCAAGGTCAAAAAAACTTGAAAACTGAAAATGCGCGAGAAAAAAACAAAGAAATGGATTTTTTTTCCGTTTTAGTCTAACCTAAAACAACCTACTAGCGAAAAGTAATACAGGATTTCCATAGAAATCTTTTAAACTTAATAAGAGCGAAGAACCTAATCTGGATTTTATGAACCAATAAACATGATTTTGTACCAAACGTTATTTTGTCTAAAAATTTCATATTTGTGAAAATCGCAATGCCGTCACGTCACTATCATAATGATCTTAGCGTCAAAAGAAACTTGAATCTATCCCTAAATTTGCTATGAGATTTGTTTAGTTAAGTTTTGTTCTGTTTTGTTTTGTTTTTGTTTGTTTTGCTTTGTTTTGTTTTGTTTTTTGTTTTTTGGAATGCGTCTCAAACAAAACGCAGTCGAGTCACTTTAATTTAAAAAAATGACCGGTTATGTGCATGTGTACCTGTATTGATCTCGTGTAATCCCTGCTCTGTAGATCACTGATAGCCGAAACTTTATCAAACTACAACTTCCAGGTAAGCCTCTTTTAATTTTTTTAAATTTATATTTAATTTTATACGGTACCCTGCGAGCAGAGGCAATAATTTTCCTCACGCTTCTACGCTTCTCTTTTCGTAAAAGCGTGAAGAAAATTGCCTCTGCTCGTAGGGTGATTTTAAGAAGTTCTTGCGATTCCAATGAGCTTTTATCATGTAATTCTAAAAGTCACAGTACAGAAATATAATTACCATAGCTAGAAAGAGCACGTCAAAATTAGTAAAACTGTGAAGTTTGGATGAAGTAACTTTCAAACTTACAAAGATATGAATTTTCCGAAATCGAAATTTTGTATGAAAACATTCGCTGGTAGGCAAGAGATGCCTACCAGCAAAGGTTTTCTTACAAATTCACACTTTTCAAAAATTCATATTCTCGCGAGTTTTAGATTTAATTCCTTCAAACTTCACTGTCTTGCTAATTTTAACTTGCTCTTTCCAGCTATGGTAATTCTTTTTCTGTTTTACGAATTTGAAAATACCTGATAAAAGCTCATTCCGACTGCGATTACGATTTTACTATTGACGACTTGTGTGAACCAGGGTTTATATACCAATAACGATTATCTAATTCATCCTTTTACAAAAATTGACAAGTTCTAACTTTAAAGAAGCCTAACAAATAATGGTTAAAAAGAGATGGAAATATCGAATAATTGAATTTCTAAACTTTGTTTTGTTTCAGTTTCTATAGAAATTCTTTCGTCAGTTCAAATCAGTGTCAGTTTTTCAAGATTTCAGAAATGTTTTGCATCTTTTCGCTATACCTTTTTGACAAAAACTAATAAAGTAAAACTCGATGACATTGTTTTAACATTGAGCGAAATGAAGCTATCATATTGATTTTTTAAAAGTTATTAAATCAGGAAAAACTGTGAGAAAGCTAGTTTGTAATTGGCGGCCACATGGATTCACACTGTTTATGACGTCACGCGGCCTTTGATCAATGGCAGAAAACTAGTCTCTAATAAATTATTTAAAACGAGAAAGTTAAGCTATGCATGACACCTTTCACAAGGTCCAACAAATAACGCAATTGAGTCCAGCGAAGGTTCAAAACGTTAATCTAAAAGTGTCAGTATGTATTTCTGCTGGGTTTGGCTGTTCAGCCACACAGTGGCCATGGCTTCCTCTTCTGTGGCCCCTAAGGACGCAGGTAACTAGATTTTCTTTAAACTAATTCAACTAAATTTAACTAAATTAAAAATAATAGTACTCAAGTTGTGAGAACTCTGAAGTAAACTGAAATTAATCAGTACACGAAGCATTGCTACAGGAAACCTCAGATTTTATCTTTCACTTGAAGTTTAGATGAATTTTACTTTTGACTTGTAAGTCAGGAGACCTCATTTACCCGCAATATAAAAAGTGAAAGTCACAAAAATTTAAAAAGACATTTGGCAGCAATTTCAAGATTTAAAAAACCGAGCAAAACCAGTAGCAAAACTAGAAAACGTGTGATTTTTTCTTTCGGTAAGTTTAGGGATTGAAATTACCTTGGAGCCTTGGGTTTTATTTCGCTCCCTTCCCTTATAGACGGTATGATAAATCACGATTTCAGTTCATGTATGTGCAAAAGAAAATCACTCTTGAATATCATTTTTATCCCGAATAGTTATATTGCTTATTTCAGCATTGACTTTTAATTTAACATGTTGCGACAATGAATAGCACAGAGCCGATTGAAGCACAATTAACAATTTGTACGCATGCGTACTTTTCCTGCATCTGTCGAATTTTTGGTGAGTTAGGTGGTTGCTATGACAACTTAAGACTCCAATCTCTCTCTTTTTGAACAGAACGCAATAGGATACATTAAATATTCTATTTTAATATAATATTATTCATTCTTCGTGGGCGGGTATTGGAAGGAATGCGAGAAATCGTTAGATTGTTTTATCAATAAAGCATATTCTACTGATGACTGTGCAAGTAAATCATGTCCTGACAGAGAAGTATGAGTATGTAGGGAACGCACCGTTCCACGATAGCATCAGAGTGTGTGGTGTTGTCTATAAAAACATTCAATGCCGCATCGGACCGGCAATCCGATCCGAGGGTCGTGAGTTCAATCCTCGCTGGGGGCTCATATTTTTCCGAGTCTTTATTTACACTCGATGAAGTACACATATTATTTCTAACTTTTCAAATGTTCGAGTTATCGAAGGTAATGAGAGTTAATTTTTCCCACAGGAGCCGAGAATTGGTTCGAGCCGGTTTGCGAAAGTTTTGAATATTGAGGGTTTGAGAAATCGAGTAAAAATTACAGTGTTAGAGTGAAAGGAAACAACAAATGGTTCGATTTATCGGAGGTTTGAGGAATCGGGATTTTACTATGATATCTTTCTAAAGCACATTCTCCACTCATCGCAAAAAGCACTCGCTGCGATCATTTTTACTCGCTGCGAAATTTTGAACAATAGGTTTTATTCCCAACGGGTACTCACTGGCTCGCTGCGAGTAATTTCTGCGATGAGTGGAGAATGGCCTTAATTAAGGGGGTGTTTACATGACACTAGGATCATCCTAGCAGGTGAATCATCCTACCTGCTATACATTTACTGCATTCTGTTTAGTAGGACGATCCTAGTACCGAAGTGAAGACACAAATTCCCATGTAAACAGAATGCAGTAAATGTATAGAAGGTAGGATGATTCGCCTGCTGGGATGATCTTAGTGCCATGTAAACACCCCCTAAGTGACATTACCATCTATGTTTTTGCCCCAAGGATGCAGGACTTTAAGATTCGAGCCATGCCGTCCAGACCACAAAATCGATGAAGTGATGTGGTCAGCCAATGTACCAGTGCCAGGGTACGACGAATGCCAGCATGAATGCTATATGAATACAAGCTGTCGATCGTTCAACTTGGACATGATAACAGGCCAGCAGAGAACGTGTGAGCTGAGTGATACAGACGACGTGAAATCTCCTAAAAAATTGATTGCGAAGGATTTACATCTTTATTGTCCTTTACATGTGAGTAACAATAATCCATAATAATCATAATTATTTGTTAGTTGTCGAGGGTGGGTATGCAGCACATGCGTGCAAAACGACTGCGCATGCGTGAATTTTCCAAAAGAAAATAGCACAGAAAATCAAACTTACCGGCAATGAGAGCTACAATTGTTGCTGTATATAGCTATTTCAATAAAGGTTGACGGGGCGAATGGCGAGTGGCAATCGGCGATTGGTGATTGCACGACCGAAAGGAAATTTGGGGTAACAAGAATTGCTTCAAGCAATGCTGGTACCATGCAGTAAAGACCTTATTGGACAAAGTGGTCGATAGGTGATTCATATCTCCACGCCGGATAGTGGTCTAATAGTGTGACCACAGTTCCTTTCGGTCGTGCAATCACCAATCACCAACCATCGCCATTCGCCGTCCACACCGTCAACCTTTTTGAAATAGCTGTATACTAATTTTGCAAAATTATATCATTCGTGAAACCCTATATCAGGAATAAATAAGGTATATTTCAAATACAAAATTGTACAGCTTGGGCTACCTGTGGTTTAACCTTGGCTTTCGTGACGCTGTTTTTCTCGGAGTGCACAAAAACTGAGAGGATGTAAACTTAAGGCATTTGAAGCATGCAAAGCTCTGCAATTTAAAAAAAAGATGAACGTTAGTTAAACAGCGTTTTGCACGCATGTGGGTATAGACTAATTACGATTCACGAAAAAGGTATATCGAGGCTTTGCACCATCACGTGACGGCAGCCATGACAGGAGGCAGGAAACAATAGAGTCTGGACTAATCTTGTTTACATGAGAAAGAGTTCAGTTCCCCAGGGAGGAAAGACTATTGTTGTGCCTCCTGTCATGGCTGCTGTCACGTGATGGTGCAAAGCCTCTATACGTATAAAGCTTGTGTTTACAAGAGACAATTCAATTTGCAGCGACGATTTTTTTTTCGCGCAACGCCTCATCAATTTAGGTCAAATTCGTTATTTCGTTGCAAGTTTTTGACATCAAACAAAAACTTGCAACGTGCTTCCGAAGCAAAACTTCTCTTCGTGTTTATTCTAGAATTATTGTAAACATTCCTCCAATCTCATATAAAAAATGTGCTTTTGCCTCAAAGGATCGGGTATGCTCGTCGGAAATTGTAAACTCCTAAAAGATACCGGAAGTCATTTAAGAAGGGCGTGGCTAGACGATTTTAACCCCTAAGAGATACCAACGATAATAAGCTAATGAGCATTATTATGATGAACATAAAATTGAACGGTCGACACGCTTTTGTTGGGCAAATGTCTTCCATTTGAGAACAAGATAATAAGCGATGGGCTCTTATCTTTTTATACCCTAAGAGAGAGACCAGAAAATGCAAAAACTCTAAATTTCAATTTTACCCGGGGGGGACTCCCATATATAAGAGGACGGGGATGCTCGTCGGAAATTTTGAAAATGACCCCTAAAAGGTACCTGAGTGGGAGTGGCAACAATTCATTTCTATCCCTAAAAGGTACCAATTCAAAAACAATGAAAGTAATGAAACACTTTGTGATCGATGTGCTTTGAAGATTCAATTCAGATCATCGAAATCGTCCCTTTCATGCTTATTTTAGGTAGTTTATTTACCCCAAAAGCAGTCCCTAAAAGGTACCAGCTATGTCTCTGGTAGTCCACTTAAGTCTGAGACACCCTAAAAGGTACCGGAGTGCAGATTTTGACCCCTAAAAGGTACGACGAGCATCCCCGTCCATTTACGATCAGAGTTCCCCCCCCCCCCCCGGGCAATTTTAACACCCTACTGAGATACCAAATCGCTGATTTTTACCCCTAAGAGATACGACGCGCATTCCCGATCCTTTTACGATGGAGTCTCCTCGCGGGATGTGGGTATGGACAGGGAGTATAAGTAACATAATCATCGATTTCAGTTGTTTGGGTCTTTTCTAGAATCATTGTAGACATTCCCCATGCAAGGTTGGTGAGATCTGTCAACACAACTTTGACAGAGATTCGCATGATTGCATTATTAATAAAGCACAATCAGGAGGCTTCGCCGAGTAATCACGAGTAATCTCGGTTTTGATTTATTTAACGAGGAGAACTGAATGCTTAATGTAAAGTGTCTGTCCATCCAACGTTTTTATCTTTTGCATCTAACTTTGAATAAGTTGAGAATATTGTAAATTAAGAGTATTTTATAGTTTCTATTTTTATAAACACGAAAACGGCTACACTGGAGTTCTGTAGAAACTTGATCTAGTGAACCAAGTTAATAGAAATGAGGTCCGTGGCTATGAAGCTCAATTACATAGAACAATGGTTCTATCTTTTTGTTGACTTTTTCCAACTGTGACCGTGCACAAAACAAAAGCATCCTACATACAATCATTTCAGAAAACGTTGTCATTGCTCGTCCTCGAGCCTACGCGACTTGACCAAGAAGGAGAATGGGTAGGAATCACTGAAGTAATAAATTATTAGCTTAATTATTGTATCGCCAAGGGCCGAGGATCGCCATACACACCGCTCGCCAGCGAAGGTCTGCGCTATAGGCTCGAGGGATGACCAATTAGATATGCATTTTATAGTCGCCTCAGTGATCTCTACCCATCATCCCTTTCGGTCAAGTCGCGTAGGCTTTAGACCGATCAGCAATCATGTAGCCGATGAAAACGTTAGAGTCTGGTCAACCAAGCATAAATGAAGGTAAAGCAAAAGATTGTGCACGTTGAAGACCCTTGTCAACATCCATGTTTGCGTCTTTGTTAGGCACTCTGAAGTTTGCCACGTTTCATAGTTATTTCCTCTATTAATTTTGAACAAACCCAAAGTCCTGACTTATGATATCAAAGGCAGAGTAAGTTCTCAGCAAAATGATGTCATAAGCGTTTAATTAGCCTTTTTGCACAGACTTTAAATCTATAGTCAAGAATACCTCAAAGACAGAAAAATGCAATATAGTACAGTAGGAGCGATCGAATCTCCTTCGACGTCACTCTACCCAGTTTTCTGGCACGTTATATTCTTTTAGGTGTAAGTCTAGTAAATTATTTAAATATAACAAGTCTTGACGCAGGAAAATAGCGTCAAGTATAATGGGCACATTGCGTGTAATTCGAATCGGATTGTACCAAATATTTTTGCTATCTAAAAAAATGTAAACAGAATTTCAAGTGTAAGTTTTCGATTTCACGAAGAGTCAGCAACTTTGCCGTTAATATAGCGGGATCTGCAATCAGCTATACTAGTCGTACTACCGGGATGTCCGTAATAGCGGGGTACGTGTCCGCAAGAGTTCATCAGTTCATCAGGAAATATTGGGTAGACATCTATTTTCAAAGTATTTGAATATCACTCCAAAACGAAAAAAAAGTGATTATCAGGTGTTTTTCTAGCTATAATTAAAGAATATACAATTTCATTCCGACACAAGATTACGGCATATACAGTTGCTCACCGACTTCAAAGCGGTGACCGACAGTGAGGGAAAATGCTATTCTTTCAATTTTAAGATATCCTAATATGAGCTAGGTCCGGAACATCAGAACGTTAAAACTAAAACCAGTAATAAAACATTTATACTTTTACCTAATTTGTCTATGTTAAGACTCATTTCTACCTGCTTTTAGTCCCAATTATCCCTTTGTTTACAACTCGACTTGTAACAGAGTAACACATCAATGTTGATTAATGCCGCCTACTATGTTTTCCGAGGTACTAAAAACTAATCGGCTATTAAAGCAAATTACAATTAAAACTGTAACTGAATTGTTTATGTATTAGAGACATAGCGAATAATAATACTTTTTGTCAATGGCGATATTGGCGACAATAGAACTGAGATCGATATCAGTCTTGAAATAATCAACGTGCTCATACCAATTTGAATAAAATGTTCTAAAATGCAATTCAAATCTTTTCATATCAATCACTTACATTTCCTCTAGTCAAATTTTCCATGAAAAGGCTTGCAATCACCTTACTTTCGTATCCAAAGACAATTCCGTTGATTTTTACGCCTGAATGGGTGCTCAATCTAATTGCAATTTAGCAATTCACCCTATCCCAAAAAATTCCGATCATGCCTAAGTCCCTCAAAACAGATATAATGGGCCCTTAGGCCCATTATAAAAACGCTGCTCCTTGAACTTAAAATACTACATTTTAAATATATTTAATAATGTTTTAACTTGTTTGAAGTTACATATAAAATAGGAGAAAAATGTTGGTTGGAATGCACTGGATATGCACGCCTTTTTTGTTAAAATCTAGACTCATAAGAACAATTTTAGAAATTGTAATAAGACACAATGGAAAAGGTTTAGTCAAAGAAATGATAATTTGTGTTCTTTATTACTAGTAAAGGATTTATATTTAAATACAATTGATGCGAATATATAACACGGTAAAAGCCAACCGAGAATAAATATGAAATTTAAACAAACTGTGAGACTAAATGAAGGGTTGAGCATGCTATTTCCGCACACTTTGGTTAAAACACCGTTGGCACTCATCAAGATGTCAGCCACAATTAAATAATAAAGCAATATACAATAATATTAATTGAAGCCTAAGATGTACGTTACGATGTCTACCGTACGCGTCTTCGATACGTGTAAACACGTCGCGTTTTTGACACGTGTAAACTCGGCGCGCTGCATTTAAGTCAAACCTTACTCTCAGTTCAAACAGACAAGTTACGCCGTGGGTGAAATCCAGTGCGCCATTGGCTCGCTAGCTCCTGTATCGTATCCAGAGTACTGAAGTACTTGGTGCATGTAACACCAATTATATGCAACACCATGCAAGTGTATCAAATATATTGTATATTAATGGATATATCATCTATTGATAAAAAAAACTGGTGTTGTATACACCAAGTACTTACTGTCCCAGGTCAAAAATTACCGCTGACATCTAATGTTGAGCCGTGGATCATTTCAAATTCATATTCTGTTTTTCTCAGAAACCCTTTGCGTTTTGCCAGAAAGTACTTTACTTGAAAACAATGGCTATGAAACTTTCTAATTAAAAAGTTTTCAGTAGCATGATTAGTTAATTTACGCTAGAAAATCCAGTTTGATACGCATCACTGTACCGATTTATTTTTTATTTTCAGGCTTTTCAGTAGAATATAAAATCTAAGTTTTAGGTGCATCAACTATAACCAGTGATCCTCACAATCTGAAAAATTGACTAAACCGGTTATCATCAGACTTTAAACTCGAAAATCTGGTTGCGATACTTGTTCTAAACCGGTTTTATTTTCATTTCCATTCTCTTCAGAGAATATTCATGCCCTAACCAATAGTACCAAGTTACGTCCTTACTAAAGTCACTTCCTGCACCGTTCAGATACAGGCCATTTGGGTTGCACTTGTGGCAGTTGTTGTGCCACCACCCACTTGGGTAAAGTTGAGAACAGCTTCTTGTTGTTGCTCCATCGTTATCACTGTCTTTAGTAGAAAACTGCATTCCTTTGTGATAACTTAGAGAATCACCAGCAGTTCCTAAAAAGGTCAAATGAATGTATACAATATAAATGTATAGTTATATCAGTAGTTATACATAAGCAATTTTTACATTGTAAGCAGAAACACACAGTCAATTAATCTCATTAAGGCTTTTTCCAGCCAAAAAAGGCATACTGTGGAATTCCTATGGTAAACATTAGATCGAGGACCATGAGAGGGGGGGGGGGGGGGGGGGGGGGGGGGGGAGTCCAGTTCCGAGAAATGCTTCGCCTGCCAATATACTTGAAAGGATTTAAAACGAAGGTACGTGCTAAAACGTTTGCCTTGTTACTAATGACTAAGCTTTATGTACATAGCCTCGTCTTGATACTTTTGAATGTGGCAGGTGAAGTGTATCTCGGAAGTCGGCTATTGGCAGCTGAACAATATATATAATATACATAGTATTTATGAAATTTTGTAACGTAAATTGAAATGTCTTTCCATTGATTAGTTGTAAACGTGATAAATATCTTTATACCTTATATAATTTTTGCTCGGTAGCCAGTTCCCCTGCATGAACCTCAATCCCATGCCTACCACAGGAAGTCCACACTGAGAAGGTACGCAGTGCGTACGAATCTAATAATAACAATGATGATGATGATACCTGTGTAAACACCCAAACTGAGGCGGTATTTATCATCTTCATCAGCTACGTGAAAAGAGTTGTATTCCGCGTACCGCGTGTTTCCCTCGAAGTCCTCCATGTCTAAACGCAGTCGGTAACTCCCTGTGACGTCATAGCATGTATGGTGTTCAGTCCCAGCCAGTACTCACCAAGCTTGTTCCCAAACCCATTTTTATAGTCGTTCCAGCCACGGTAGAAATCAACCGAGCCGTCTAATCTTTTCTGAATGACAGTCCATCCTCCACCATATGTTATCATGTCACAATAGACTTGGATCGGACGAGAAAAAGTTGGTGCAATTTGATATACTCCACTTTGATGTGCATCATTTACATAAAATTCAGCACAATTTGAATTGATACTTGGCTGTTGAGACAAATTTCATTTTAATTAAATCAAAACTTATGCAGAGTTCACTACACATGCATGTCGTTATTATTTCAGTTACTAGAGTGTCGGTTCATTAGAGCGGTTTTCGTATGAGTGGGAAACTGACCGTACCGTACCGTGACCGTGTCAGTACCGTAATGTCGACAAAAACATTCGAAAATCCTGCCGTAACCTTACCGTGCATTGACCGTAACTGGTACGGTCAGTTTCCCACTCATACGAAAACCGCTCTAATGCATTCAAAAGCAGCCTTACTTTTACTGAATAAACGTCGGTAACTTGTAACATTCGTACTAATCAAATAAATACAGGCAGATGGCCTCCGTCTTTCATTTCTGTAATTATTTTGACCCTGTTTTGTCTCACGTGTATTCAATCGATCATTGCTCGAGCGCTTGTCAGTATACCATCCTCGGGAACTCAGCATCAAAGGGGACGATATTTCTCCCTTTTCGCACAGCTGGGCCCCGTCAAGGATGAAACCTGACGTGGATTCAGAAAGAAAGGAAAAAAATCAGTGGCAGTGAAGCCGGAGTAAAACGCAAAAGACAAGGCGTGAGGGAGAACGAGAGGAAAAAATTAAAGAGAAAGAGAGGGGAAATGAAATAAAACAAACAAGAACAAATATATATTTTTCTTTTCCTGTGTAAAATAATAATCACGCTTTTCGCCGTCTTTCCTGTTTCGATCCTGTTGGATTATGGACATGTACTAGTTGTCAAAATGTACTGGACTTTTCTAAGTCGCTATATCGTTGATTAAGGCTCTTACCTGGAGAGAGATGTAATCAAACTCTTCGTCGTGTTCCAGTTCACTAGATGGAACGCATCCACTGTCCAGTAACAGTTCACAGGTATAAAGCCCGTTTCTAGGCGTTTTCTTGTAATTCACAGAAACACACGAATCTTGAAAACGAGTACAACGATGCACACAAGCCATTTGATTAGAAACATGCAATGTCGTTTTGGTAACACCTCGATATTCTCGGTTCTTTGTGACAAAGAAATGTCTCTGATGAAAACTTTCGGTCAAAAGTTGTGGAAATTCATCTTGAGGGTGGCAGAAAGAACGATGCACAAAAACGAATAACAAGTGGACAAGAAGCATCAACAGAAATAGTGACAGTGAACACATGACTTGAAGGTTGCCGGAATTTTGTTTGCGTGTTCCTCGACTCTGAAAGCAAATTATCATTTGAATTGACTTTTTGAGAATCGAAGTATAAGCAGCTGATGGATAGATTTTCAATTAATTTGACAAGTAATGAACTTAGACAAACTGAACTCAGTTGGAAATGTAGCCTCTGTTTTGCATAACAAAGAAAGCAATCAAAGTTATTCCGTTAAAACGAAACTCATGTTCCGGTCCCCTAACGTGAGTTGGCTTTATTAATTTAGTTATATTTAAACAATTTCCACAACATCCAATACTAGGGGACTTGCGGTTTCCAAGTGTAGACTTTGACAATGTAACTTTACTGATAAACTCGTATTCAGTTTGCTTAAAAAGGGTTAATTATGACGTTTGTAGCATTCAGTTTCCCGTTAGAATTTCACGCTGGTTTCCATTATAATGGTCATACCTTGTATTAATTTGTTGATTCTCGATCTCTACTAATCCACGAAAATATTTTCGAAGACTAGCTTATAGAGTGCGTGGTGGATTAGTGGAGATCTAGTCCAGTCCCAGACTCTCTTTCTTGCCGCTCCAGGACTCGCGGAGAAAGAGAGTCCAGTATAACTTGCATGCGCATGTGCAAAATGAGCCAATCAATTGATTAATTAGTATTTTGCGAGCTTGCAATATGCAAATGTCAGTGTTTGGTAGCAGTGGTAGTGATGCGTATCGAAAAATTCACAAATACGTCTTTCCCAACTGTCCATCCGTAAATAGCCTGTAACTGCTAAACTTTGGTAAAAGATTATAGTTGGTTTTTCCAAGTACATAGCTCACTGAATCAACAAATGGCTTTCCGAAATGAGACTGATATCGTGTATACTAAGTACTACTAGGTACTACTACTACTAGTAATTAGTGCTGAACAATATCAGCACTAATTACTTAACAAAAGAGAGTGGGCAAAGCATTCTGGTAATGGGGATTTTGCACACCTTGCGTGACATACACGAGGAACGGCAGACAGCATGTATACAATTTGTCTGCGCATGTCTGTGTTTTGGGCTTGAAATTCATTTGCATATCGAATGCAAGAAATTTTATGTTGACACGGAATATTTGGCTGGCTATCTCGTTCTTCAAAATTATGTTCGACAACCGAAATACTAAGACAACTGAAACATGAGCAGTCTACCTACCGCTAGTACGCTGTGGATAACTATCCAGATCGAAGGCACCCCAGATGGGAAAATATCACGCATCAAAGTCAGTAGAAAGTTGTGAGAAGGACCAGAACTCCGCACTTTCGAGTTATAATGTTGGCGTTGAATTCATGTATAAGGTAAATTTAGTAATGGATGTCATTACCAACATGGTACTGTTTGAATTGGATCCAATAAGAGTACTCTGGACTTCATTGATTGTTGAATAATTAGCCTGTTTACTGGAATGTCGTACTTTTTCGCGCAAAATTCTTGCAATTCATTCTGAAAATTTTACATCTTTGACAGCGCCCCCCAGCAAAATTATTTAATAATACGCTTTTCCCATGCTTCGTTCTTGTAAAACAGAGCTTTCTTGCTGGAAACTTCTGGTCCCTCCATGTGATTTCAAGCAATGTTTACAGTCGGGTTCAAGCCTTGTTAAAATTGACTAAATTCGGTAGCCTATATTTTATAATCTGCAACATTTATCTAGAAGTTAATGACCTATTTTTATACATGGTGAGGCATACAGTTTGGGCCGTATAAAGCAGCGTTTTATACTTTATAAAAGAGCAATAAATTCATCGCTGAAATTTTCATGCAAACAACGTGCTTGGAAACACGTTCACAAAAATGCTTTGGATCACATGTAGGGACCACGAGTTTGGACTAAAAAAGCTCAGTTTTGCAAGAAAGAAACGTGGAAAAAGCAAATTACTAAATAATTTTGCTGGGGGGCGCAGTCTCAGATGTCAAATTTTGAAAGTGAATTGCAAGAATTTTGAGCGACATTCCAGTAAACATGGCTAATTATTAAACGATCGATGGAGTCTAAAATACCCTTATCGGGTCTAATCTACACAGTAACTTGTTGTTAATGGCTTTCACTGCTTAACGTACCTTACATATAAATTTAGCGCCCACAATATTACTCGAAAGTGAGGAGTTCTGGTTCTTCTTACAACTTCCTACTAACTTTGACGCGCGATATTTTCCCATCTGGAGTGCCTTCAGTTTGGATAATTATCCACAACGCACTAGCGGTAGGTAGACTGCTCATGTTTCAGTTGTCTTAGTATTTCGGTAGTTGAACATAATTTTGAAGAACGAGATAGCCAGCCAAATGTTCCGTGTCAACATAAAATTTCTTGCATTCGATATGCAAATGAATTTCAAGCCCAAAATACAGACATGCGCAGACAAATTGTATACATGCTACGGCAGACGACAAAGAGGATAGCGTGACCTACTTTTTTCGCGCTTGGCGCGCGTTGCGCGTTTGGCACTCAAACGAGAGAGTGACTTTTCACATTTATAGCAAACGCGGCTTGAACCATCCTCGCCCATAACTTTGGTACTATTCTTCGAAACTACTTCAAAATTTTACTTCCAAGTTTTGCTCATTACTCTTTTCAAATATTACATTTTTGTTTCTTTTGGATTAATGACTCGTGGACGGCATATATGCAAATGACCTAATTTGAATGAGTCAGGTAAGTGAATATAATTTGGTTTTAAAAAGATATCACCGACAAAAATTGCTCTCTGTTCGCAGAAAATACCTGGATTCCGTTCTCACCCGTTTCATACTGATAAAATACCGTAGTTTCAGTTCTAAAATCGTTTATACCATCGTCAGTCACGTCCTGAAGTCAGTTTATAAATCAAGTTAATAATTTGGTCCAAAAAGTTCACAAACATCAAGATAAGACTCAGTGTACGTCTTACACCATTATTGACCGATATATTTATATATTTAAGTGAATACAATACTAAAAGGATTGATAAACTTTTAAAACAAACCTTGAGTTGTCGTGTCGTCTTCATTGCTGTAAAAGTGACGTTCCAAGTTCCAGCCAATTTTGCCTGGTTGTTGTACAGTTTAAAAATAGCTTGTACAATTCACATGTGAATATGTCAACTTTATAAACTAACTACAGTTTGAAAATTCACTGTTAAAACACGAAAAAATAAGCAAAACCAGTCGCATTTGGAGCTCTCGTCATGTCTTCGTCTTCTAGTTCTACAGCTAACTCGGACTTGAAAGGTGTGAAATTTTGGCGGGAATTCATTGGTCCTTGGCGCGTGCAGTATTTCCGGAAGTCAAGTTAACAATTACACCGGAAGTAACCAGCGTAACCAAAAACATACTATCTCCTATTTGCTGGTTTACTTATTTCCTTATTGTGGCCATCGCCACGTTAAAAAAATGTATACAACATCTCCATAGATCCAGAATATGTTATCAAGTCAAAAGGCTTTTCATTTCAGCTAAATATAGGATGATATGGTTGGCTATACCTCGACTTCGATCGTTGCGTTATTTCTGCTCGGAAAGGAACGTACGTACATGGCTTATTATGGCTAAAAATTGTCTTTCGTATGTGCTCTATTAAAATCTCCGTTCATATCATTGTGACCTCATCAGGTTTTCTTTTGTAAAAGTGTGTGCCCGCTGTTGTTAAGCATTGATGCACCTATTTCAAAAAATGTTGTCGGGCGAGAAGCTTCAAGCCTACGCGACTAGACCGCAAAGGTGTATGGGTAGTTGAAAAAATTTACTCTCTTTTTGGCATTGGTCTTTATTTAAGCATCAATGAATAAAGGACTTTGTTGTATAAGCTCAACATTAGCTGGTTGAGAATTGTCGTGTTGATATTTATTCAGTTTCATAGCTTTTAGTAATTCCTACCCATACTCCATTTCGGGTGAGTCGCGTAGACTTGAGTCTACTTGCCGACCACGTTAATTGAAATAGGTGAATAAAAATAGCCCGTAAAAACTCACTCCAAGCCTTTCCAGTACAATGGCAAAATTCTGGAGACTGTTCTAAGAAACCGTCCGATCTCTCAACCATCTGTTACGCTACAGATTTCCAGTAATTATGTATTTAGTCAATGTATTTTTCAGTAATTAACTAGTTAAGCATTTTAAGTGTTGTAACCTTGACCGTTTTGATTGTAGGATTTGTGTATTGTTTTGATCCTGTGTGACGCACCCTCTCTTACTATAACCCAAAAAAAGGACCAACGTGGTTTCTGTTTGACTCCAAACGTGATATAAACAGGAAATCAGATTTAGTTTAGTTTTTATTTAAGGACTGTCGATATTTGTTACACTCGCACACTCTTTAGTCTTTGTACAAACTAGCGAGGCAAATTTGGGATTCGACTCAGTGTTAATTGGAAAGTACAGCCCTAAGTAAGGAAAGTGGTCGAGTAAGGAACTCCTTCTGACAACCACTCCGACTATTCTCACTGCATAATTAATTAACTCAGAATATAAATAAGCCTACTCGATCTAGGAGTGGTCACTTCAAGATACGCCGGCACAACGTGAACTTTCGCGACCCCACCCACCTCCCCTGGTGGCGGTTGACCAGCCTATGCACTAGTTTTGAGTTGTGTTTTGCTAAGTGTTGGCCTCAAGCCGAAGGAGCCTAGCTCTAGATTCCTAATCAACGCTAGCGTGGCATGGATCAGAACCATTGAATTTGCTTTGTTATGTGTGCACCCTTTGTCTTCCCCCAGTGTTCCCCAAATCATTGAAGGGATTGTCTCTATAAAGACAATAGCGTTTTTTCGTTACCCTCCTTGATGCATGGAAATTGTCAACCAACCATTGCAAACACAGACAATATAGCTACCAATTTGCTATGTATCCTACATAGAATTGCCATTGCTTTTTAACCCAAAAGTTATCCCTAAGAGGGAATAAGTCTAGTCATTGAATCCGACGAAGACATTGTGCTCCTCGAAAGTAATAGCAGTTTTGTCATATTTCAACCAGAAACGTTTTCGTTCAGTTTATACCTTCTTTGCAGCATAAATTAGGGAAGCGTTTTCTTTACAATCTATAATCAACCCGCAGTCCGAGCCTCCAACGATCGAGGGAGATTGTTAGGCAATATAGTGGTTGGTGGTGTAGATTGATAGGTTTTCCAACTGCAAGTTTTTTCCAATTCGGAACTCATGGGCATCCTTTTTTCGGCCGTTTTAAAAATTAAAAAAAAACGTCCCACAGGAGAATACGGCAGCTCATTACACAAACCCGGAATTTCACCAGGCAAAACAAACTCAAAACTGACTTGCCAATATCCTTATTACATGCTTATTACCTCATCAGTCGCGGACTCCTCCCATCACTTAATTATACGATGAGTTAATGAGTATGCAGTGAGGATGTGTTACTAAGGAAAGTCTTTCTGGTTGGCCTGGTATCCCGCCTTGTAGTACCAACCCTTGCTTAGCTTGTAATTAGCTCTTGTTCAAAGTCTAATAAACGAGTTAGCAGAGCAGGCGATTCCTTACGATGTCCCTCTCGTAACACATCTTAGTGGCTTTTCAACACGTTTTAGAATTCGCTTCACGTTTGAGACTCCCACAAAAGACAAAAAGCCCCTCTGTAGCCAACTTGTGCCTCTATAAATCGATCACTAGGCTTTCTGATGTTCATAGTACAGAGGATTATAACGCCTCGCCTAGCTCAGAGGAGGATGGACAGTGGCGCGCAAAGGATCATGGTTCAAAATGAAATTCTAACTCAGTTGACTCCAACCATCGAGGTGATAACATCAATAGAGGCTCTCAAACAACAACACTATCGATCAAGAATATAGATTTTCGAGAATACCGACTTAGTAATAATACACTGTATATCGTATCGATCCATCATATTGTTATGATACACTTTTCCAGTTTTAATTAGTTTTTGGTTTACCGCGTTAGTTTTAATAATTCGGTGGTTTATAGTCTTCAGTGTGCTGTCATTTTGCTGACAAGAGTAATTTTAGGTTAGCTAGCTAGAATATCAAAGTATAGAATATCAAAGTAGGGAATTCCCCTTGGCTTTAAGAAACAATAGATTAACCTTGACATCTCTGGAATAATATCCTAGCTGACAACATTTGGCCTCCGTTTCCCATGATTGGCAATGTTTTCAGCTAGGATATTATTCCAGAGATGTCAAGGTTAATCTATTGTTTCTTAAAGCCAAGGGGAATTCCCTACTTTGATATTCTATACTTTGATATTCTAGCTAGCTAAACTAAAATTACTCTTGTCAGCAAAATGACAGCACACTGAAGACTATAAACCACCGAATTATTAAAACTAACGCGGTAAACCAAAAACTAATTAAAACTGGAAAAGTGTATCATAACAATATCCATTCGAATTGACAGCACCAAGTTTACCTTCCCTGGCGATGCCGGAAAGTCATCTACTGCCATTTCAGCTTTGTAAATATATTCGCCTCCAGAAAGGCGCCTTCTGGTCGTTCCATCGTGCGATACATCTATCCAAAAGTTTGCAAACCTTAACTCTCCATGTCTTGTTAGAGTACACAGAAGCATTATTTCTCAGATAAGCTATTTTGTAAGTTTTATCAGTTAGTTCATAGCTTTGATTCCTTATCAGTTATGAAAACGGTCGAGATACCAACAATACAACAATACAATGTCTTTATTTAGTACCACATATTTACATTTTGTACGTTTAAAAAAAATATTAGATTAAAACAGGATTTTTGGGTACAGGCCACCTATAATAACCATGTAAGGCTAACCAAGATAGGTGGCTTGCATTTTTATTTGCTTTGAAGCTTTATGGTCAATAACACACTGTAAATAATTAGATATTTTAACAAAGACAAAAACAAGAAAAGAAAGGCAATACAAATATACAAAGACAAAATTGCAAATGGTTTCATACATATAGATAAATGAAGAGAATGGATCAAACTAATATACTAGTAGATACGACGTATAATTTCATATATAATTATGAAATTACATATGAAATTATACAAAAGACATAATTGAATAAATTAAAGTGAAGGTTGACAGAACTTACTATCAACCCGATAGAAGAGAAAATCGTATTATATAATTAGGTTGATAGTACTTACTTTTATAGTCTGTAAAATATTTATTCAAAAATGTAATTTTCGTTGGTCCAATAGCGATATATAACTAATCGATGTAGGACTTGAGCACATCATTGCTAAGCATTTCTTTAAATTTGGATTTCGATAGTTTTTTTGTTGATTCACTAATTGAGTTCCATATTTTTGTGCCGCAGAATTTAATATTGAATTTACCATAATTAGTTTTAAGTATAGTATAAAGAACGAGAGAGAGTGTTTTATCGGATATAAAGATCCGAGCCGTAGGCGAGGATCTTTATACCGATAAAACACGATCTCGAGTTCTTTATACGGCTTAAAAAACTCCAACACATATTAGAGTAGTTCTCTAAAAGAAATTCAAAAATATGTTCATTTATCTTGGAGAAAATCGAGGTTAAAGTTGATGTAAATTAGGCCGAATCTTTATCAGATATAAAGACACTCGTCACGGTGGCGATTTTCATTGTGTTTGCCTTATGAATTATTAATGAGTTTTTTAATTTTTGGTAAAGAAAAGCTGTTTTTTGAAGCTTATCTAGTGTTGTAGCCATGTTTTTGGCTAACTTGCAAGAAGTACGAATCGAATGAACTTGGCAAATTTTTGGAGTCGTAATCATACATAAAGAGAGCTGTATATACAAAAACAAGATCTGAAAACTTAAGGATTTTTAATTTTAAAACTAGACGCACACGTGCGTTCACTCGTGCCTATGCCTGGAGCCCTTTTTAAGAGAGGCTCCATTGACCGGTTCCGTTCGTACTCTTCCCCTAGCCGTTTCACGCATTCTTCACCATTCCGGGAAATAGCTAACCGTAACAAATGACCTTTTTTGAATCGTCTAACTTAAACTAAAAAATATCTTGATTAGTCAGTTTGTCTGTCAACAGCTATTAGTGCCTTTGTCTTTCTATTATCATGCATAGGTATTAGATATCTCCAACATGCAAAAATATACCAGTTTTATATTCAACTTCTTATTTCACTATATATCTCAATTGTTTGCTGTAAAGACTTCTACAACGGCATATTTGACACAATAACAAATCGTGTATTTTTTCGTTCATGTTTCGGATGTTATATATATGAATAAAAGACGTTACGTGACCAAACGCGAAATACAAGGTCAATGGAATCTAGTTTCATGCCATTCCGATATTAAATTAAAATTCACTACAAAAACCTCTCAAGATCTCTTGAATGCTTGAATGAGGAATATAATTGACTTGCTTCTATGTATGTTCGTTTAGCAACATGTAGGATGAGAAATTCGTAGTTTTCCAGCTCATAGGAAATAGTCGTTATCGCGAGGGCCTCGGCTTTCAAGTACTCCATTTAGAGTTCGATATTTGGTCAAAGTATTGGAGATGAAGCTCAAAATAACAGCCCATCCTGAAGCTCTTATAAGTATATAGGTATTTCTCGAGTTAAAAGCTCCAAATTACATTGTTCTACTGCAGGAAAAGCCCGTCTCTGAAAGCTATTTTCTTTGTAGTCGGCCATCTTGCATTCCTAAAGTTCCTGGCTTGCGTTCGCAGTCGCTCAAAGGTGATGAATGAAGGGCATTGTTTTTACGTTCTTAACCAATCAGAAGTCCCTCAGGACGAACACAGGAAAAAAAAAAAAACATTTGCAGTTTATAACTCGTTCCCGGCCTAAAGGCCTGGGCACGAGTAAAAATGGGATTAGTGTGAGCATCGAAGTTACTAAATGTCATTACACGAAGTGTCTTCTTTTGAAGTATAAAGAGAGGATTGATAGTTGAATCATAAGTGTGACCCCATGCAACAATACCGTAAATTAGATAAGGATAAATAAGACAGTAATACAAATTCACAAGGATTTCCAAATTTACATAATGACTAGCTTTACATATAATACCAATATTACGTTTTATTTTACTCGACACAAACGATACATGAGACTTCCAATTAAGATGACTATCTAACATAATACCGAGATATTTTATTTCAGTTGCACGATCAATACATTTGTTATCAATTTGTAAACGTACGTTGTGAAGAATTTTTTTTTGAACTGGATGGAAAATGACGAACTTTGTCTTTTCGATATTCAGTAAAAGTTTGTTGGCACAAAGCCAGCTGTTTACTCGCTGTAGTTGATTGTTAACAATTGTTTCAAGATTCTGTAAGTTTTTGTTCTTATAGAAAAGATTTGAGTCATCGGCAAAAAGATGAAAGTCAAGTATATGGGATGAATTTTGAAAGTCATTTATGTAGAGTAAAAACAAAATCGGTCCAAGGACTGAGCCTTGGGGAACACCCCACAAAATACAGCTTTCCTCTGATTTTATATTACCAAGAGATACGAACTGTCTTCTGTTATTTAAATAACGGAAGAGAACCAAGATTGAGCAATTCCTCGTATGCCATAATGATTAAGTTTATTTAATAGTATTTCATGGTTAACTGTGTCAAACGCTTTGCTTAAGTCGAGGAAGATGCCACATGAGTACGCACCCTCCTCGACTGCACACTGAATTTTGTCAGTTATGGAAAGAATAGCTTGAAGAGTGGAGTGCTTTGGCCGAAAACCAAACTGTTTATTAAAAAGAATACTGTTTTTATTCACAAAGTCTAATAACCTGTTGAAGACTAATTTTTCAAGTATCCTATCAAAAATTGACAGTAGCGAAATTGGACGGTAATTGTTAACATCCAGGTGTGACCCTTTTTTGAAAACCGGGATCACACTAGCTAGTTTAAACTTTTCAGGGACTAAGCCCTTTGATAAAGATGAATTGTAAATATTCGCAAGGGCTTTCGATATTGATTTGCTGATCGATTTTAGTAAATATATTGGAATGCTGTGAGGACCGGCAGATTTTTTGACATTCAGATTGAAAATTTCTCTCTCAATTTCATTAATAGAAATTGGAGTAAATTGAAAACTTTGAGTTATGATCGGCGGCATGAAGTCAAATGGGGAGTTTGAAGTTTGACTGACGGAATTTGCAAGTGAACTTCCAATGTTTGCAAAGAACTCATTGAAAGCATTGGCAATTGACTTACAATTTGTAAGTTCAACACTATCGGCTGTAATTATTTTTGAAGGCACATTGGAATTACCATATGTGTAGCCAACAATTTCTTTGATACCTGTCCAGGTATTTTTAGATTGGATTTGTTATCTGCAAAATATTTTTTGTAGTAAGAACATTTACTTATTTTGATTAAGTGATTTAGTTTGTTTCCATATAATTTAAATTTATCATGATAGTACAATGATCTATTTTGTAGATATTTCCTGTATAACTTGTTTTTTACTTCGATAGAAATCCTTAACCCCTTTGTTATCCAGGGTTTGGACAATTGTTTTATCTCTTTTATACTTAATTGTTTTGACGGAACATGTTTATCAACGATATTAGCCGACAGAATAGAATAACCGATACTATACTATATACCGATATTATAACTACAGCGGAAATATAATGTTTGGCAAATTTAGCAAAGCTTATATGTAAAACTGATGCTGGATGAATCAGGGATTTTCTTGACGTAGGTTTATTGTATTTGCTTTTTGTAGGCTTCTTGCCTGGAATTATTAAATGTCGCCATGAGGAACATGCTTTCTCTCCGACCGGAACAAGATTTTAAATGGACCGGACTGCTTCTGCTTTGAATTGGAAGCGTTCATACTAATAAAAAACATAAAAGGAAGGCTTTTTAGGCGTGAATGAAGCTTCATAATAATAATATCCCTTCTAGTATTTTAAGATTTCCTTGGATTCTCCAAGTTTACTATTGGGAAACCTGACATTGACCTGAGTATGACGCGGTATTTTTGTCACCTTCTGGAACAAGATGGCAAATTTTCTTGGTTTTCAAACCGCTCTATCTCTGAAACCGCTGAGGGGGCAAATGGGGTCAACCACTTAAAATCAAAGTTCAGTTCTTGAACTTTCCAGATATGTAAATTTTGTTGGCTTATTCGCTAACAATATGTGATTTCACATGGTTTGAAAGTACCTATTCTGCAGAGTTTATCTCGGCGAGAAGTATCATGCGTGACTGAAAATGATGACAAAAGTTTAATTGAAAATGGCTGTGTTTTCACTAGGACATTTTACTAGCTTAACATTCCTTTAGGTGTTTGTGTACAGACCAACTTTAGACTAGTGCAACTTTTCCAGTGTTTTCACTAGCAAAGTTTGTGGTGCCATTACATAAATGGATCTAATTACCAACGGTCATTTCCAAAGCAAGCAGTCAAAAAAATACAAAGTTTAACAACTCTCCATAAGAAATAATGGTCTATTAAGTTAAAAAGGAGAAATTATTCTTTAAAATATACAATATTCTCTTCTTTAAGAACGATTCTAGGGTTGTCTGTTGTATGATAACAGCATTAAATAAATAATGAGACAGATATCTGTCAACTAGCGTGCTCCCATTGGTTGTTTGAGCTGGGAGGACAAGTTAAACCATCTTGCTAGGTAGTCTTACTTGGACGCGATTTCCGGTGTTTTAGCGACAATTTTACAAGTGAAAACACTCTGCATTTTTAACTCGCTTAACGTTTTCTAGGCTGTTTTCACTGTATTTCCGGAGTTTCTGAGTTAAACCTATCACTTGTCTTTCCGATATTTAATGTCAGTTCGATTCCTTGATAACTCAACATTGATTCTGAAGACTTAAATTGCAAAGTTTCAACTAAATTCAAAAGAAAAATTCCGTATTTATCGCCTTTGTATGTATTTCGAGTGAATAATCTGTCACGCCAGAAGCGACCTTGAAGGAGCAAGTTTGATTGGTCTAACGTATCACGTGGGAAGTGTCCATCCTCCTCTGGTCTAGCTCAAAATCACAAACATTCCAATTGCAGGTGACAACCCAGCGGGGACCCCGCATTGTTTAAGAGGTATAAGTTCGTCATGATCCTACTCTGTTAGCTTAAAGATGTCTTCATTGCTCCGTGCAGCTTTTAGAGTTTCAAGTCTAAACCACTGTAAGAACTTTCTAAACGTTACGTGGCAAGATGGTGTTGTTAGTCAGTTTCCCAACCTTTGGCTGCGAAGTTCGGTGAGAGACCCAAATATATTTGATGCTAACACATTCATTTACGAGCAGAAAGATTTTGCTCGCTTCGTAACCAAAGAGTCGCCGATTGTTCACGCTGAAAATAAGGATGGAAGTGAAGTCATATTGGTTTACTGGGACGATCACCAAACTGCATTCAATGTCTCTTGGCTGCGTGCTAGAGACTCGATCAACAGTGAGCAGCTAAAACCAGATCCGGTCTTGGCTTTGTGGGACGCCCAATCGAAATTGTCTATCACGTACGACTTTGCTGAGAGGACAGAGAAGCTTTATTCCTGGATGACTGATTTAAGGAAGTACGGAATTGCTTTCTTCAAAGGAGTACCTCCTAATGCTCAAGGTCTGCAAGATCTTCTCGAGACAGTTGGTCAAAGAATGCAGAGAACCCATCCTGTTGACTATCTGACTATCAACGTCGACCCAGCTCACACTGAACACGTTGATGTTCACATTTATGGCCCCAACTCGCACCCAGCTCACACTGACACCGCTTACTATGCTGCTCCAGCCAGGTTGTCCGGTCTACTCTGTTCCTATTACGCTGCTCCTGATTCGGATACAGAGAATTACTTTGTCGACAGTTTAAAGGTAATCGAAGAAATACGTCGAGAGGAACCAGAAGCATTTGAACTTCTCAACACCTTCCCTGTACGCCTTTCAAGGAGAAGAATGAGCGTCCAGGAAGCCTGTGAACCAGAGAGAGTTGGTATTTACAACTATGAAGGTCTGCTGAAAGCACCGCTTATTGGTTATGACCAGAATGAAGAGCGGCTGGCCTTAAGGTTTACCAACAAGCAATGTGGAGTTGACATGGAGTCCTTCAAAGACCAAGCAACAATGAGGCGATTTTACGAGGCTTTTATGCTGCTGGAGACCAAGCTGCACGATCCAAAGAATCATCAATTCCTCGTCTTAAAGGAAGGTTGGTGTGCACTGTTCAATAACTACCGAGTATGCCATGGACGAGATCGTATTCATCCCTCAACCAAGCGCACTTTGTTGCTTTCATTTCTAAGCGACACTACATGGCGATCTCGATGGCGTGTCTTGCATGGTGAAAAGTCAGGTCTTGACCCTAAATGGCTATATGGTTGCTCGGATCAAGAATTAGAGATACTTGCAAACAGATTCGTGGATCATTGACAATAACTGTTACATTATTACCATGACATGTAGTTTTGATAATGATAATGATGATTTTGATGATGATGATGATGATGATAATGAAGATTAATCTCTATATAAATATTTACCTTCATTAGTATTCTTTATATAAAGAATACTAATTAGGGTGACTTTATCAGAGACTCATACTAGTGTTACGAGAAGGACTAGTCGGGATCGCCTGCTCTGCTAACTCGTTTATTAGACTTTGAACAAGAGCTAATTACAAGCTACTAGCAAGGGTTGGTACTACAAGGCGGGATAGAGCCAGGCCAACCAGAAAGACTTTCCTTAGTCGGAGTGGCTGTCAGAAGGAGTTCCTTACTCGACCACTTTTCTTACTTAGGGCTGTACTTTCCAATTGACACTGAGTCGTACCCCGAACTTGCCTCGCTAGTTTGTACAAAGACTAAAGAGTGTGCGAGTGTAACAAATATCGACAATCCTTAAATAACTAGACGCACACGTGCGTTCACTCGTGCCCTGGGAGCCCCTTTTAGGAGAGGCTTCAATGACCGGCCCCGTTCGTACTCTTCCTCGAGCCGTTTCACGCATTCTTCACTTAACCGTAACATAATAAAGACCTTTTTTGACCTTTTCAAAGAATATCTGATTAGCCAATTTGTCTGTCAGCAGCTATTAGTGTTCGCCTTTGTCATGCATGGGTATTAGATATTTCCAACATGCAAAAATATACCAGTTTATTCAACTTTTTATTTCACTATATATCTCAATTGTTTGCTGTAAAGACTTCTACAACGACGCTTTTGACACAATAACAAATCGTGTATTTTTTTCGTTCATGTTTCAGATGTTTTATCCATTACGTGACCAAACGCATCAGGTCAAATAGAGCCTTGGTTCCATGAAAATATATAAATGTGGAATTGTCTGGCCAGAATGTCGGTGTTACAATTCAATACAAAAACCTCTAAAGATCTCTTGAATGCTTGAATGAGGAATATAATTGACTTGCTTCTATATATGTTTGTTTAGCAACATGCAGGATGAGAAATTCGTAGATTCCCAGCTCATAGGAATTAGTATTCACCAGCATAAGGGCTATTACAAATCCTGCATTCTGATTGGCTCCCTAACCTCGGGCTATTGGTGATAGCCCGAGTTGAGAGGAAGCGCGAGTTTTGAAAACAAAAACAATGGCGGTCGCCTCGCGTTTTGCCGAAGTTTCGAAGTTTTCATTCACCTTTGGCCCAATATGTTGGTGAATACTAAAACAATTAGACCTCTCGGCCTCATGGACTACGAGTTTGAATAGCCCATTCGGCCTACGGCCTCATGGGCTATTGACTCGTAGTCCATTCGGCCTCGAGGTCTAATTGTTAAATAGTCTTTATCGCGAGCCGCTTCCTTTCAAGTACTCCATTTAGAGTTCGATATTTGGTCAAAGTATTGGAGATGAAGCTCAAAGTAACAGCCCATCCTGAAGCTCTTATAAGTATATAGGTATCTCTCGAGTTAAAAGCTCCAAATTACATTGTTCTACTGCAGGAAAAGCCTGTCTCTGAAAGCTATTTTCTTTGTAGTCGGCCATCTTGCATTCCTAAAGTTCCTGGCTTGCGTTCGCAGTCGCTCAAAGGTGATGAATGAAAGGCATTGTTTTTACGTTCTTAACCAATCAGAAGTTCCTCAGGACGAACACAGAAAAAAAAAAAAAAACATTTGCAGTTTATAACTCGTTCCCGGCCTAAAGGCCTGGACACGAGTAACAACTAAACTAAATCTAATTTCCTGTTTACATCACGTTTGGAGTCAAACAGAAACCACGTTGGTCTGTTTGGGTTATAGTGAGAGAGGGTGCGTCACACAGGATCAAAACAATACACAAAATCCTACAATCAAAACGGTCAAGGTTACAACACTTAAAATGCTTAACTAGTTAATTACTGAAAAATACATTATATTGAGGTTAATAAATACATAATTACTGGAAATCTGTAGCGTAACATACTCCCCTTCTTAATTTTGTGCATCTCCCGATGCACTGCTCGTCTTCAGTAGACATGATGCAAATAGTAGAAAAACAACTAGTGATTAAAATAAGGTTGTCTTGAATAATGTCTATCAATTTGCTTAAATTTCTCTAATTGTTCAATCAAATGTCTAATCTTTTCTTCGCATCGGTGTATTCTGTTCCAAGTATAGTTCAAGTCGCTTTTAAGTTGATCTGCGGTCGCATATATAAGTCTTCTGAAGTTCACGTCGCTGAACTCCTATTACATTCTCTTTATCATCGATGATGTTTTGAAGCTCGAATACTCCTCTTTCCTTTTCGTTGAGTTCTTGTTAATGATTTTTGGATGTAGTCTGGAGACGTTTTTGTAGCTTTTTAATTTCTTTGTTAGCAATTTCCAGTTTCTTAGCCAATGTAGAATTTTCATAACAATTTTCAATAACGAAGGAGGCAGCATGGCCGAGTGGTCAGAGCGTTGGTCTCGCAATCTGGCGGTCCCAGGTTCGATTCCCGCTCTGGCCACTAGCTGAGACTGAATTTGTTCCGATTTCGATTAGTCCAAATTCAGTTTCTCGGCCATGCTTGTAATATAGCCAACTGGTTTGCCTCCTTGCCAGTTGGGATTCTTAATCCATTTATGTTTGATTTAAATGATTTAATTAGTTAGGATTTGTAAATTGAGCTGAAAAGCCCTGTTGAGGGAGTCTCAATCATGTATGTATTTGTATGTATGTATTCATGTTCAACTTTTGGGATAAGAGATTCGACTTTGTTGTCTTCAACATCACAAACAGGCAAAAGTACTTGTAACCTTTTCTTTCTGTTGAATTCTTTATTCTTTGAGCGTTCCTTTTCCGACACGCAGATCTCTGTTTCTTTGCAAATGGATGTTCTTTGCTACTTATAATTTTCATCTCGGTGGAAAGTCAGATCAGTAAAACGTCAAGTCCAGTACAAGGGAATCCAGTTAAGGTTCTCCTTGTTGTAATTACGAGCGATAAGCAGAACAGTTAGGTTCTCCACCAGTGTTACGAGAAGGACTAGTCGGGATCGCCTGCTCTGCTAACTCGTTTATTAGACTTTGAACAAGAGCTAATTACAAGCTACTAGCAAGGGTTGGTACTACAAGGCGGGATAGAGCCCGGCCAACCAGAAAGACTTTCCTTAGTCGGAGTGGCTGTCAGAAGGAGTTCCTTACTCGACCACTTTCCTTACTTAGGGCTGTACTTTCCAATTAACACTGAGTCGTACCCCGAACTTGCCTCGCTAGTTTGTACAAAGACTAAAGAGTGTGCGAGTGTAACAAATATCGACAATCCTTAAATAACAACTAAACTAAATCTAATTTCCTGTTTACATCACGTTTGGAGTCAAACAGAAACCACGTTGGTCTGTTTGGGTTATAGTGAGAGAGGGTGCGTCACACAGGATCAAAACAATACACAAAATCCTACAATCAAAACGGTCAAGGTTACAACACTTAAAATGCTTAACTAGTTAATTACTGAAAAATACATTATATTGAGGTTAATAAATACATAGTTACTGGAAATCTGTAGCGTAACACTAGTCTCGCAGCAGATCATTGACTGACCACCAAAGGTGGTCGAGCGAGGCTCTCGGTTGGGAAACAAAGTGATCAAACATGCTTAACATTTCTTAATATTTATGGGTCCCGGGTTAAGTTTAAGTTAAGATTAAGTTTCATGTTTAAGTGTAATAATCTCAGTTTGTAACTTTGGAGGCGACGGCGACGGCCACTCGGAGTTTCGCTACCGTTGTTTCTCTTTGTTTTCCTGCAATAAACACAAAAATATGATATTAAAAGACATTATATTAAAGTTTATATGTCTATATGTTTATATATTTACGGTAATATTGACGGTAGCGAACACACTGCCTCATGGTAGCGAACATACTATCATATGGTAGCGAAACGACTCCACTATGGTAGCGAAAGTACTGGTAGCGAAAGTACTTGGTAGCGAAAAGACCGGTTACCACATATATTAGTTTATTTGCTTTTAAAATATGTGATTCCTTTTTACAGTGCTGGATTTATGATTTAGTAGGTCACTGCTATAAGTTTAATGTTTCACACAACATTCAATAGAAATGTCGATTCTTTCAAATGTTTCAGTCAATTTTTTTGACGATGCCTTGTTCAAGCTTACTTGCAAATTTGGATTTTCCATCAACTTTTCCACTCTGTTGAACAGGACTATATCCTTCTCTGGAATCCACCTTCTCTGGATTTATCCATCGGCGAACAAACTAAGCACTGCATTTTCATACTTTGACCCGCAAACCAAAGTCTTTCGGATGCAAAAATGGCGATTAATGGCCACTAGTTATCAGCTTTGCTTCTGGAACTTAACTTCACAATAATTCTTGTACTTTGGTTTTCATTCTCGGCTTCTCCCCTTGCCTTCGGGACTTCGATCCATAGTTCTTTGTTGGTTCGCTACTATGACCAGACTTCCTTGGTATTTGTGTCTTACATTATTTAAAAAACAGTCTTGCAACAGCTAAAGTCACTTCGGTAGCCGCCATCTTACATTTTACCCAGCATCTCCTGCAATACGACTGTTCTGCAATACTGATTGCAGAGTTGGGCTTCCTTCCTTTCGCTGCCTGCACTTTTCAATAAAAGAAAGAAAAATGAATGGGGAATGAATCCGTGAACAGGAGAGTTGGTAAGCTTGAATGCCATACATTTCTAACATCCATGAAACTTACTGAAACAAGAACTGCTTAATATGTGTATAATTTTCACACCAAGCTTGACTGTGCAAATAAACGAAGTTATAAGTCATATTTGTAAAGATAAACTCCATTAAGATTCAATTTACGAGAAAGAGTAATTGTAAACTGAAAAATACCTTAAGAACCACGGCTCAATGTGAATATAATTTAAGAATACAATTTATAACTTATATGATTTGAGCAGTGATATTTTTTAATATAGTACATTATTAAAGTTTAATATTGTCAGTAGAAATCCTTGTAATACGTGATTGGGAAATGATAAAATTTACTGACTTAAAGAAAAAGAAACAATATTGATTTTCTTGAAATGTTGGACTTTGAATGTCCAAGTGTCTAAGTCTCAACTGAATATTATATGGACCTTCAATTTTCATTCTTGTGTTTGTCTCATAATTTGAATTATTATTCTTCCTTGCTTTGATCTGTATATTTTGTAAACTTCCAGCATCCAAAATCCTTATCTTAAAACAATATAATAAGTTTCCATGTTGTCATAGACATGAAGTAATTCAATCTCAGACAATTTGAAATTGATTTTTGACATTTTTAATACTAAGGCCTGAATGAAAGGAAATTAGGAAATTAGGAATTAGATTCAGAGTTAAGAACTGTAACAAGTAAGTGTTTATTGCAGGTCTTCAGTGAGAATATTTATGGCTCATTACCTCATGCCATGCATCTTTAAACAAATGTTATAATTTCTTACATCAAATATATCAGATATCCATAATATATCTTTGCTACATCTTCGTGTAGGGGACACAGTCTACATGATTCCACAAAAACATAAATACTAAGGGTCCAACTTAAACAATAGAGTGCAGTATACAATAGATTTCAATACAGCAAGAAATCGTACCATGTATATGTTCAGTAAACATTTCTGTAAAAACCCCTGCATCAACATTTTCAAACTTTCAGTTGGATTTAGTTTTTCTGAGCCATCCATCATATGTAAGGAAGGAAACAGACTTCCGCAGACCTTCCTTGTCCCAGAAGTGGACAAATGTTGTTGCTCATTGCCCCTTTGCATGATTGGTGGATCAGAAAAGCCCAAAAACTGAAATTGTCGGTTGGGATAAAGTAGTTTTGTAGTAGTATTGTAATTTAATCATTCAATATCAAAAAACTTTTACATCTACTGACATGTAAGAGTGATTTTTGACTTCTATACTTAAAGTGGCTTATGGCGGCTTGAAGCGGCTTAAGCCAACTTAAGGCGGCTTAGGGCGGCTTAAGCCTTCTTTTGGACCCGGAGTAGGCCTTGGCTTTGTGGGACGATTGTTCACGCTGAAAATAAGGATGGAAATGAAGTCATATTGGTTTACTGGGACGATCACCAAACTGCATTCAATGTCTCTTGGCTGCGTGCTAGAGACTCGATCAACAGTGAGCAGCTAAAACCAGATCCGGTCTTGGCTTTGTGGGACGCCCAATCGAAATTGTCTATCACGTACGACTTTGCTGAGAGGACAGAGAAGCTTTATTCCTGGATGACTGATTTAAGGAAGTACGGAATTGCTTTCTTCAAAGGAGTACCTCCTAATGCTCAAGGTCTGCAAGATCTTCTCGAGACAGTTGGTCAAAGAATGCAGAGAACCCATCCTGTTGACTATCTGACTATCAACGTCGACCCAGCTCACACTGAACACGTTGATGTTCACATTTATGGCCCCAACTCGCACCCAGCTCACACTGACACCGCTTACTATGCTGCTCCAGCCAGGTTGTCCGGTCTACTCTGTTCCTATTACGCTGCTCCTGATTCGGATACAGAGAATTACTTTGTCGACAGTTTAAAGGTAATCGAAGAAATACGTCGAGAGGAACCAGAAGCATTTGAACTTCTCAACACCTTCCCTGTACGCCTTTCAAGGAGAAGAATGAGCGTCCAGGAAGCCTGTGAACCAGAGAGAGTTGGTATTTACAACTATGAAGGTCTGCTGAAAGCACCGCTTATTGGTTATGACCAGAATGAAGAGCGGCTGGCCTTAAGGTTTACCAACAAGCAATGTGGAGTTGACATGGAGTCCTCCAAAGACCAAGCAACAATGAGGCGATTTTACGAGGCTTTTATGCTGCTGGAGACCAAGCTGCACGATCCAAAGAATCATCAATTCCTCGTCTTAAAGGAAGGTTGGTGCGCACTGTTCAATAACTACCGAGTATGCCATGGACGAGATCGTATTCATCCCTCAACCAAGCGCACTTTGTTGCTTTCATTTCTAAGCGACACTACATGGCGATCTCGATGGCGTGTCTTGCATGGAGAAAAGTCAGGTCTTGACCCTAAATGGCTATATGGTTGCTCGGATCAAGAATTAGAGATACTTGCAAACAGATTCGTGGATCATTGACAATAACTGTTACATTATTACCATGACATGTAGTTAAATAATATTAATAATGGTAACTGATTTCATGTGTTTTTACAACAGTTACAAATTAATTTTCTCTTAGATAATTACAAATCTCTCTTAGATAATTGTATTAGTTTACATTTTTCGTAAGCAAGAGTTTAATTGACACATAAATAAAGTTATTATTATTATTTCTTTTATTTCACAGTGTAATACTGGCTGCTTTACTTTACTTTACTTTACTTTACTTTACTTTACTTTACTTTACTTTACTTTACTTTACTTTACTTTACTTTACTTTACTTTACTTTACTTTACTTTACTTTACTTTACTTTACTTTACTTTACTTTACTTTACTTTACTTTACTTTACTTTACTTTACTTTACTTTACTTTACTTTACTTTACAACCTAAGCTAAATGTGGTATACCCTGTCTAAGACAACAAGCCCAAATGCCATATACCCTATTTGGGTGCACATACCCTTATAGCAAATATATGGGAAATTAATCATCCGCCTTTTTACTTAATACACCTTATTAGAATTAACACATCAATCGAAGAGCTTATTGAGACCACCTGCTGGGCGATTAATGATGCAGCTGGAAATTGTAAGGTTTTTAGCCCCGTGTTGCATTTTTCATTGTGAAACTTACCCAGAACATACTGTCTGCACGATCATTGCAGTGCATGATCGTTTGCAGATAGTTGCACGCATCCACAAGGTTGCAAATGTATGATATTACGCGTTTAAAATTGCAATTCACATGTAAACTGCGAACGACTCGTAAACAATTAAAAATGCTAAATCAAGCAAGCACTGATTGATATTTACAGGTATCAACACGAGAAGTGTAAACGGAGTTTTCGGAAAATGTCAGCTTTGGATAGAGTTTAGGAAAATGTGCGTTTTCGAATACTGTTTCAACCTATACTGAAAAACATTCATTTATAACCCGTTCAATAATCTTTACACAATGTATGTAAAACCTTTTGTCTTGTGATGACGTCAACGACGAGTAGGGGTTTGTTTTTTGTTTTTGTTTTTGTTTTTGTTTTTGTTTTTGTTTTTGTTTTTTTTAGTTTTTAGTTTTTAGTTTATGCATTTTTTTTTTCCACACAAAGTTTATAAGGACATCTCAATTGATCTACAAATGAAAAAGAAATACCTACCATTTTTATATATACTATATACTTTCAAACGCGAACTGCGACAGATCTAAAAATAGTTTGAAAATTGAAGAACCTACTGTCAATTTATCTCTTTGTTGAAGTCACATAGTTATAATTAGTTATTGCATTCTCATTAAAAGGTACCATGTTCGCTGGGTTGTGTTTTTCATGCTCTTAAATTGTCTAAACACATGCAATCTAACTTTTTCTGTAACATCGCGCACAACACAGTTATACCGTGTGTCCACCCCTGCAATGTTGCGCGCAACACAGTTGCACCGTGTGTCCACCCTGTAATGTTGCGCGCAACACAGTTATACCGTGTGTCTACCCCTGTAATGTTGCGCGCAACACAGTTGTACCGTGTGTCCACCCTGCAATGTTGCGCGCATCGTTGCAGCAAAAGTTGTAGAATTAGAACCTGATCGTACTGCAACTGTTGAAGGGGTGGACATAGTACAACCTTGTGTTGCACGAAATGTCACAGAAAAAGCTGCAGCGTGTGACTGGGCCTTAATCTATAAATCGTTTACGTGAACCGTAGTACTTGGGCTAACTCTTTTGCTTTTTAGTGTCTTGAGGAAAAACAAAAATGAATACAGTGTTATCCTGTGTCAACAGGCTCTTATTAGAAAAAAATGACATCAAAACTGAAGATGTTTTGGCACGCGCGGTACGTGAATGACGTTCATGCTTAATCGACTTCCTCGTGTTCGAGTACTTAGTTATACACCTTTAATTAAAGACTAATTAAAGATTTATAAAGTAGGATATTTACAGAAGACAAACAGTTTTAATTTAAGAACACTGCATGTCTTGAAAAACATCACTGTGATAGCATAAACATGGCTGTTCAGTATCAGTTCCTACTTTCATTATTTGCGTTGTCCAAAATCGTTGCTACAGAGCCAGGAGTACAAGGTAACGTTAACGGTTTTTCCTTTGGAAACTTTGTTCCGCACGAAGGGTTCAAATTATTGGGAAATCCTTTGAAAAAGATTCACGTAGAATCCTTGTTTGACTGCCTTATTGAGTGTACTGCAAATACACCATGTTTGTCAACAAATGTGAACACCACACCAGATATCCATGATTTGCTCGAGTGTGTTCTCTTGGATATCGATCGACACGAACATCCAGACAACTGGACTAAAGTGGCTGGAGTTGATCACTATACCATTGCGGTACGTAAATAACCTTCCTTCTTCCTTCTTCCTTCTTCCTTCTTCCTTCTTCCTTCTTCCTTCTTCCTTCTTCCTTCTTCCTTCTTCCGTGCTTCCTTTCTTTCTTTCTTTCCTTAAATAAATATTTATTATAAGAATATATCATTAACCCTGAATATGGTTGCAAGTAATGATCCGTCTAAGAAGTGTAGTACTGAGTAAACGGCAAGGGATACAGAAAGGTGCTTGTTGTGGTATTGTTTAAACCGTTCATCTTATTGCTCAAAACACATATAACTTTGTAGAGAAGCAAATATCTTTATTGAAAGTTTTTAACTCAAACGAAAATCTTTTAAGAAACGAATTTCAATATAATTAGCAAATAATTAGGCTATGATTTTTGTTATTTTATTCTTTTGTTTATACATATTGTTTTTTATCTATATATTATTTATATGAATATTGACTCCATATTCTCAAATATATAAGTTTTAAAACTTAAAATGCAAATGAGATGACGTCAAAGAATTAAGGCATTTGGACTTTGTGTTATTTGCTCTTCGATTGAATAACCAACTTTTTGCCAAACTGCAGGTTTTATATCTACAGAATTGATTTACAAATGGAAACATTCTACTATTTTGGATTGAATCGTTTTTGTATAACAAATGATGCCTCCTTTGACGTCAAATTAGCATAAGAACATTTAAAACGTTCATAACTCAGAAATATGAAGTCCGCAATTGGTAATAATATTAAACTGTTCTAGTCATCACTTAATAAATATATCATTTTTAGAACAAAAAAAATTGCGTCATAAACCGAAAATGTTTGGTGAAAACATGACTCAAAATTAACTTTAAAATAGCCTTTTATTTGGTTGTGACGTGTTATTTTGCCACTAAGAGATAAAGAAAAAAGTTAACCTTTTTTGTGACTTGGAATCTGTCACACTTAACAAAAAAGAGTATTGACATAGTTGAGTAATGGGCTCCTGTTGAGGTATATTGAAATGATATGACCATAAATTGATAGTCACGTAATAGGACAGACGATTTTAGGATCTGAATGTAATGAAACGATTTCAGAAATAAACACAATTCTTTGTTTATCATAAATTATCCTTTTTTCAGACAAAATGTGACACTTTAATACCATGTAAGAACAATGGAAAGTGCATTCCTAACACACGACAAAACAGTTATCGTTGTGAATGCCTTCCGGGAACAAAAGGAAATCATTGTGAGATAGAAGGTACATTTCTAGTTTCCCTCTCAAAAAAGATGTAAAAAAATAATTAATGCAATTTTTTATTATTAATGTTGTAGATTTCCGCGACTGCGCACAGCGATTTGCTGCTGGCTACAAGTACAGTGGTATCTATAAAATCAAGGCCCCTGACAACACGAAGCTGAATGTTTACTGTAGTTATGACAACGGAAGCGGTAAAAGAAGTTTTAATAGTTTGATTGATATCACCAAATGAAAACTGAATGAACACTAAAGGCAGTCAGAACGCACGAAATACACACAGACAGACAGACAGACAGACAGACAGACAGACTTGACCCACTAACTGAGTGACTGACTGACTGACTGACTGACTGACTGATTGACTGACTGACTGACTGACTGACTGACTGACTGACTGACTGTCGACTGACTGACTGACCGCCTTTCAATTGACTGTCTGTCAATTCATTTGAGTGACTTTTTTCTAAAAAAGCCAAAATATATTTATTTGACCGAAAACGTGAGATAGATTAACTTTATTTCTTTGTTTTAATAGCTTGGATGATGGTGTTCAAGTCTGTCAGTGGTCAGCCTCTATCACAAGGTCCAGCTAATTTGTGGAAATCTAGCACCTCACTTGAGTCATCATTGTCAAAAAGCCGAATGCATTACAAAAATCGCATCGTTGATCAGTGGGATGCCTTTAAGCCCAAGAAGGTCAGTTTGTAAAAGAATGATGCTACATATATTTTGAAACGGGGAGTAATGGCTATTTAGACAAACAAAGCCCAGAAAAATAGGACCGTACCAAGAGAGATTTCTCTGTCGCATTCGATATAAAGGTCAGGAATTTTCCGTCAAAGACTCATCGTCGAGTCTTGTTTTTTTTTGTTTTTTTAAGATTTATATACCGCAAATATCTATATGTATATAATCAAATGCGGTTGAAATGAACTGAAATGAAATTAAGTATAATCAAACATAAATGGGTTAAGAATCCCAACTGGCAAGGAGGCAAACCAGTTGGCTATATTACAAGCATGGCCGAGAAACTGAATTTGAACTAATCGAAATCGGAACAAATTCAGTCTCAGCTAGTGGCCAGAGCGGGAATCGAACCTGGCCGGGACCGCCAGATTGCGAGACCAACGCTCTGACCACTCGGCCATGCTGCCTCCTCCAGAGTCGCAGATAATATGAAAACGCAAATTGCTGTACGTGCTCTAGAAAGAACGACCGTGCTCTAGGCGTATTTTAGTGTGTTTGACCCTGGGTCCATTTTTCTACCTGTCTTTGTTTTCTCAAACTGGTTTCTCAGTCCATACCATGGTTTCTCAGTCCATACCATGGTTTCTCAGTCCAAACCATGGTTTCTCAGTCCATTCCATATTTTCTCAGCCCAGTCCACTGGTCAGTGTTTTCACGGGTCCAGGGTTCATGTTAAGCCGGAGGCCATGTCAGCACTTAAGTATAACACGTTTTCTTACAAATGATGTCCAAACTACAACAGAAGAACCATGCATGTTTTGTTTGTGTATTTTGTTTAACGTTGATACCCAGAACCCCTTTCGGGGTAGTATATATATAGTTTATTTGTCAACACATAATTGAGTTTGTTCTGAGGAAGGAAGAGTAGTCATCGAAATTTGATAGCTGGCAATCAGTTTTTTAAGTATATATTTTCCTTTTCAACTTAGGTAAAAGCAGTAAGTCGATGGATTTCTTTTCTTTCAAGGGGATGGGGGTAGGGACGGTGGTGTTGCTGGGACAGAAACAATTACTATTGTTAATGAACTGTTAATATAAGAATTTAATATGATCGGAGTTTTGATTGACAGAAGATGACCACGTTGAGCTGCATCCTTGTACTAAATATGGAAGAATTCTAGCTCCTCGACTCACTATAATTATTAACTTATTATTAATTTCTGACCAGGTCCGACTGTCTTTGTACAAAAACAAAAAGGAAGTTCGTCGATTGATTTTCAATGCCACAGAATCCAACAAAATCAACTGGTTTTCACTTCAGCGATTGTTGTCAAGTCCTTGGCTAGATCTCTTCTCTCAGCCAATCAACATATTTTCCATCACGGGAGATGTTAGACCCTACCTCGTCCGAACGTTCATCATAAACAGTGTATACCCCGGATGTAAGAATGACTATGGGTGGATGATGCTTTCGGAAATGCCCGGTTGTGATTACGAAAAGAGAGTGGTTCAATTCTCGATCCTCTTCTCCCCAGGCCCCACTCGTGTTCATTATAACTACTCAGGTAACTCAATTGGGCCATTTACACCAGACCAGATAGGACTCGCCTTACATAAGCTTACATTAAACGTGCCACCCCTCCGTACAAACAGCACTTTTAGTCTAAGACGCACCTTATTCGAGCCTTATATATAGAGGAACATCTCAGAACGCCACTAAGGTGCTCGATTGCAGAACCTTTATGCAAATGTATGCAAATTAAGCACACCGTTCGTCGTTCTATAAAGAAATATATTACTGTAATTACTTTTTCCGCAATCGCGCATCTCACTCGGATGATCGTCGTACGTTTTAGGGTATTTGAATATACTTTGAATTCGATAACCTGCTATCAACAACTTTGCTAAAGAATGAGGCCACACGTGCGTAAACAAACTATTTTTCAAACCATCCTGATCTTCCTGATCTTCTTATTCATCCTAACTTCTTCTTCCTGTGCGGCCTCTATTTATCTGTTACTTATTTGTGTCTGTTTGTATTTATTCAGATTCAAGTAATGTTGCTGACATGATGGCAATTTATGTGCTTTAGTAGTGACGTCACGATCGAATACCATGCTAAGTAAGGTCTTTCAGACACTGGTTCTAGCTTCATCTGAAAAGAAGAAGGAGTGAAAGGCTTTGTATTAAATTGATATTAAACTTCTAAAAATGTAACATTTGCGAATGCTAAACGTTAACATAACTGCACTTCAAGTGCTAGGAGCAATTAATGATTAGGTACAAGGATCACCTTGCAGGGGTGGGGTCGCCCGCCCACTTTGAAAATCAAACCGGAACTTAGGGAACAAGATTTTCATTACTTGCACTGACACAACAAGGCAACTTTGATTAAACCAAGTAGAAAGCAGCTAGATGTAAAGTTAATGTTTAAATAAACTATTTAATAAATTTGAAAAAAGTTCTTGTTATTTATCTATTTTTTCTTTTACTTCGAGCAGGATAATTTATCGTTAGTTTAACAGGAACAAAACTGGAAAATAGAGCAGGTACTGACACTCTCTTGAGCAGGCGCCCATCTCCCATTCTCACTTTTACAGTACAATATTGAAAAGGGTTTTAAAAAAAGGGGGGAAAGCTATTTTTGGTGAGAACCCAGTGTAGCGCACGTCATTAAACATTTTAGGTTGATTCAATAAGTCGAAGGTTCTACCACCACAGGAAGTCCAGGAGCGAGCAGCATCGGCAAAGGGAAAACAAAGAAAGGAGGAAAGTAAGAAATGAAGGAAGGAAGGAAAGAAAGAAATTAAGGAAAGAAAGAAAGAAAGAAAGAAAGAAAGAAAGTGAAAGAAAGTGAAAGAAAGTGAAAGAAAGTGAAAGAAAGAAAGAAAGTGAAAGAAAGAAAGAAAGGGGCTGAAAGAGAGAAAGGAACTGAAAGAAAGAAGCACAGGAACCCCAAAAGACGATAGTATCTGAGCCGCGAAAATGTTGATCAGCAGCTATCCAATATGGCCGACGACTGACACTTCCAAGTGCTACTACAGCTTGTAAAAATATTCATTTCAGCGTTTCTTTTTGAAGGATTCCATTGAGACTGAAAAGGAAAGGACTTAGTTAATTATATATCCTAACGAATGCTTTGTAAAAGTTTTTAAATCGCCATGGCCCTTGTTCTTGGGGTTGGAGTTGGATTGTTTGTGCTGATGTTTCTATGGGTACTTGGGATCATTGGCTGTGTTGCATTATCTCGAGCTACTGGAGGACTAAAGTAAGTTTTATAAAACCTTTATTGTGCTGTTAGTTTAATTATTGAACTATTAAATTTATATTATATTTAATATGTCAAACAGAAATGCAGTATTTGGTATTGGAGTTCTGTTGATTGTGATCACAGTTGTCATGTTGTTTTACCCAAGAAAGACAAAGGAAGAAGAGTTAGCTGGAAGTTCGTTAAGAAAGGTGATAAAAATCATAGAGCTGTAATGAAACTTTAGCTTGATTTTGGATAGCAATAGAGCAGATGTTTCACTATGCGATGTATAGAAACTTTTGAAATTCAATAATTTTTGAGGTTTTTATTAATTAATTAATTAAATTAATTAATTAATTAATTAATTAATTTATTTATTTATTTATTTATTTATTTATTTATTTATTATATTATTTATTTATTGTTTTTTTGTTTTTGTTTTTTAGGTTGAAGTTGACATGATGATCATTCCAAGAACTGTCCTTTTTGCTTTCATCTGTGTGTTTGCTGTTGTGGCCTTTGTCTTTCTGCTTATTTTTCACTGGATGGAGCCAATGTATTCACCTGCCTTATCATCAAGAAAGACCTATGCTTTTTAAGTCGGACTAAAACAAGAACATAGAAAGACAACAAGATAGGATGCCTGTCTCAGGTATTCCTAATTACAGGAAGCCCAATTGAAAATCTTCCAACATTGATAGACTGATCAAGATCTAGCCTCTACTACAGTTTGCATGTATGGGTACTGACTTTCATGTGGGCAACAAACAAAAACAACAACAACAACAACAAAAGAGGAGCCCAAGTTTATGGAAAGAACTAAAGACACAAGATAAAAATATGAATTTCCTTGATCATCTTTCTATTTTGAAGTACTGTGAACTATTTCAGTAGCTGATTACCAATGGCAAATTGAACAACAAATTAACGTTTTTTTCAGTGGTATGGTAGAGCTTTTTTGTACATGTATGAGTGGGAAACTTACCATGCCATTCCTTGACTGTGTCAATTAATGTGGTAATTTCTATAAAAACATTCAGGATTCCTGCTATAATTGTGCTGTGCCGTGCTGTGACTGTGTCATGTTCCCAGTCATGCGAAATCTGCTTTATAACTGTACCATCTGGTATATCAGCCACAGTTTTTTTCTAGGTCATGGACCAAACTTTTACTGTGCATTATTAGTTGCAAAAAGACTCAAAAGGATATATTAAAATTTACCAAAATTAAAAACCAACTGGGTGCCAAGTTCTCTTTAAGATCCAATTCACCCTTGGCTAGCAACTCAAGCCTAGGTGCAAGAAACATACACACTGAATCAATATCACATTTATTGCAGGTGTGAAAAAAGACAAGCACTTTTAATGTTGCTTATGCTTATGTAACTAGTGTGAACCATGCTTAGCAGAGATTGTTCAATAAACACTTACACACTCATTTTTATCACATTAAGTTTCTAGTTACATTTCACTTTCAAGTTGACTAAATTGGAAACTCCAAAAATTGATTTTCAAGAGAGGAATGGAAATAACTACAACTACCCATGAATACAGATGTGGTTCGGGGTTAGGTTCGGGATGAGGGTTTGTATTAGGGGATTTTCTAGTAACCATCCCAGTCCGGATAAATTTTAAGTCATAACCATTTCACTTTGAACAAAAAGTGTACTCTAGCAAATGGGTCTTATTGGTGTGATATGTGAGTTCCAGATTGGAATCAAACCTGTGACCTTCCAACTCTAAGTGAATGCTCTACCTCTGAGCTAATTGAAACTCATATGGTGAGCTTGTGTTAAACTGGAATCCATTGAAGGATAATGTGGATATTTTGATTAGAATTTCACAGTGGTTTGTGTATTCCTATTTTAACAGTAAATTTAATTATAATTGTGATTTTTAACTGGGTTTAAAATTATATTAAAAACTAGACTGGTTTGCCAACGAACACCAGTGAAAAGTAAAGGAAGCTAACCAACTTCTATTTTTAAACATTACAATTTTGTTTGTTTTGTTTTGGGCTACCTGTGGGGGCAGGTGTTGAGTTGATTGTCCTGTTGCTGTTTGCAAATGGCGTACGCTATCTCGAACCCGGAACTGTTGACTTTAAAGTTTTCTGTTATCTAGACTGATCCAGAAGCCAGTACACACCAAATTTTACTCATTGAACTCCAGAGAAAGTTGCACACGATGGATAATATAGTTGTGGAGTTAAGAAACACATTATCGGACCATTTTGTCAAAGCGGAAAACGACAGTGCCGGTGCTTCAGTCAAGACAACTGCTCCTCAATCAGAACTCGATGCCAAACCTTTAAGAGTGAAGAAAACAGTGACGTACATTGTCTGTGCTGTGGTCATTAAAGACGGACGTGTACTCATGATGAGAGAGGCAAAGAAATCTTGTTATGGCTTATGGTACCTTCCTGCAGGTCGACTGGAGAGAGATGAAACTTTGGTCGACGGTGTCAGACGCGAAGTTTTGGAAGAAACGGGACTGATTTTTGAGCCTACTTCTCTGTTCAGCGTTGAATATGATACCTTAGATTGGTTCCGTTTTAACTTTACTGGTAGAATAACTGGAGGGAAACTTAAGACTTTGGCTAATCAAGACAAGGAGTCGTTAGAAGCAGGCTGGTTTACTCCGTCCAATATTTTCAACAAGTTGCAACTGAGAGCTCGAGATGTTTGTCCAATCATTGAGACAGCGATTCATTGGAAAAGTACAAAAATGAGTGATCCTCTTTTTACTGCCTTGCCTCACCAAAAGCCCCACAGTAGAATTTCATATCAAATTATTGTGATTTTGAAAGAGGAAGCTACGATGAAGGTGCTTATTGACAAAGAGAGTTCAGTGGGGTTTTTGGAAATTACTCCCCAGTTATGCAGGGTCGCTGTGAATTTAGGGAATTTTGTGAATGCTGTGGTTGGAAATTCAGGAACAGGAAAAAAGAACACTAGAGTACATGGGATCATGAGAGTAGAGCATAATGGTGGGCCCTTTGGAGTTGGTGATGGCATTCAAATGACATATCTAGTTGAGATCACCCCAACACTGCCACCACCACCACCATCATCATCATCATCTGCAGCCTCGACAACAGAGAATATGAGTGGCAGATACAAGTGGTGCCCAATTGATGATGAAAATCTTTGTAGTAAATTGAGAAAATTGTGTGAAAATGGCTGTATAAAAAGATATGAATTGTAGAAAATGAAATTGTTAATATATAGCCATGCAAAGAAATGGGATTGAATTTCAGTAGCAAAAATATTTCATAAGTGAGAACAGCAAATAAGTTAAATATTTTTTAAACGTACATATACACTTAGGAGCATATCATTTTCTTTTTACTTAGCACAATGCAACAATACTTTTGCTGAAAAACAAAGTTTTATGAAATAACTGTAAGCAAAAGATGTCACTCACTTGACAGATTTTTAGAAATTTGTTCAGTAACTTTCTTTTGTTATCAAAACCAACACTATCAAAACAGAGAACCAAGATTCCTCTGCATTTTTTATTTTTATTTTGTTTTTATTTTATTTTATTTTATTTCATTTTATTTTATTTCATATGTTATTTTTATTTTTTGTATATCCAGGTTGTAGCTACTTGCCTTCATTGTTAAATTAAAGAAGTAAATTCAGACACACACATAAAAGAAAGAAAGGAAGAAAGAAAGAAAGAAAAAATAGAAAACGAAAAGGAAACGTTCTTTCACCGTACCACAATCTACCTGTACCACAAGTAGTGTATCCACAGGAAGCCCATCCTCAGAAATAAAATTGAAAATTGTTTTTACTGCATCTGCCTACATCATACTGTTGCAAAAAGGAATCTTTCGGTCAGTCAACTTGATACTTTTGATTCAAAATAGCACTAAGTTTTGTTTGTTTGCTGTTATGATTTAAAAGAATAATGCCAAGATTAGGATAAATATTTGCATTGTAAACATCCTCGAACATTGCGGGCTCAAGACTATATGGGACTGCCATATGACTGCCTGGTCTACGTCTAGAAGAAACTAAGGTAAATTGATCACATTCTACATTAATATTTCCCTTAAAATATGAGCTTTGAAATGTAGATTTTTACTTGGAAGTTTGGGAATATTGCAAGCTGTGGTTATTGTCTAGATTGTGGTTAACCCATCGAGTTTAAGCTCTCAAGCGACAATTAGTTGATAAAATTCTTACCGGATCTCGAAATAATTGGGCGATTTTTAAAGAAATCTAAAATCTACTAAATCACTGTAAGCTTAATATCCATGTATCTTATTTATTTTCAATTTATTAAGGTAAAATTTTATTCCATGGGCTGGCCAGGGATAAAACTGAAATTATTCTAGATTTTGAAAGTGAATCATGGTCTTTTCGATTGACGTATTCGTCCTTATGAAGCGAAAACGTAATTAGCTTATAACAAAGGTAAACTGACAGTGGAATTTTCAGTAATTTTTTGAGGAAAAAATTGAGAGCTTTTAAAACATAAATAAATTAAATTTCTTTGAGTATTTACATCATAATTATTAATGGACAGCTTGCAAATGAGTATTATAAAGTGGTTAAAAACAAAAAATGGCTTAAATTGCTAGCACTTGACTTTGTGAAAATAGATTGCGCTGATCTTTAGATAAGTTATATCAGAAAGTACTCAAAAATGAACATTGTTTGAACTGACCTTTATTATAAGACACACACACCACAATCACGATGTATTTTAATTGATTTGTCTAGTTGTTTGAAGGGCATGAGAGTGCAGAGGACAACTGACTTAATGTGAACGTGTCAGTAATGTACTGTTGTCGGTAAAAACATTTGAAATTCCAGTCATAACATGCTCTACTTTGACAGTGCCAGTTTCATAGCCTGTAATTATGTAGAGATATATCACTATATCACATAGTACAAATAATGATTAATTTGTTGTTGATAATATGTTATATATATGTGATTCTGTAAAAAGAAGTTGGAGTGATTAATCTGATAATGAATGGATGCATGGAACAATGTCCAAATGAACAAAATATTAGAATGAATGAATGAATGAATTCAAACACTTCCTTATTTCTTCGTGACTTCTTATTTATAGTTAATATATTGTTAAGTATATATGTAAATTTATTATTCTCATCATTGTAAATATTATTATACTATTTTCACTAACTTTGTATCCCATTTTCCCTCTCTACCATTCCTTTCGTGTGATTTTATAAGTATACCTGGGTGTAGGAGTGTTTTGTCTTAACCCTTTGGGTTGTAACTCTTACTCCCTCCATTTATTATTATCATTATATATATATCATATTATTCAATACATGGTAAATAAAAACCTTTGAACCTTTGAATGAATGAATTCAAAGCATTGACCAAATTATTAAAGTATCATTACCTATATTGATAAATGTGATGATGATAGATAAATGTGATGATGATTCAAATCAAATCAAAATTGATAGATAGATGAATCAGAATAAATTAATGAATTCTATAAACATCATGAAGCAATTAAATTATATAAATATTTGTAAATGTATAATATCATTCTGTAATTGGCATGGTCTGAATGGTGATGAATAAATAAATGAACCAATTAAATAAATGTATAAAAAATCATCTGGAATAAATAAATGAATAGATAATTGAGCAAATTATAAGCATATTCCTATATGTACTATTTGTAAATAGCAATTTATGATGATCTATTAATTTCTGGCTTGGAAAGGTATAGAGGGTAAGTGCAGTAGTTAGCAAGGAGCGATCAGGCAAGGAAGCAATATGGAGGTAACCATGGCAACAAATTCAGCGGCAAACACCCTGCACCTGTCACACTGATTGCTCATTGGAAGTGGACTGACTTTCTAGTTGACCCCGAAGGGATTGAGAGGGATGGGGGCAAATTGGCAGTGAGAGCAAGTGAGTAGCAAGCAATCAGCAAACATGATGCCATCATGAGGGAGCAACTTACCAAGGCAAACATGCAACAGTTGGCATACATATTCAAGGCCGGATCCAGGGGGAGGGTCGCGGGGGTCAGGACCCCCTGTGTTTATCAATGAATATGTCATGAATTTGCGACAGCAGTAATTTTTTTCTGTGAAAAGACTCACTTTTAACATTCATTGAAATAGCAATGCCAACCTTCTACCCATTCAGTTGTAAATATAATATTTTTTTTCTAATAAAATGTGTTAAAAAATCACTAGTCTAGCAATTAATGTCATATTTTCAGCGAGATTCAATGGCTTAAGACCTTTTCGTTTGGGTTCCCTGTTTGTAAACGTCACGTGACCCCCACCTTTGAAAAATCCTGGATCCGCCCTTGATATTAAATGGCTTACTGTATTCCCAGTTAACTTTGATTAATGAATAATCTCATTTTAATAATGAATGAATGATATGAATGAATGAATGAATGAATGAATGAATGAATGAATGAATGAATGAATGAATGAATGAATGAATGAATGAATAAATATAATATGGAGCAAAATGTAAAAATGTTCTAGTGCAAAATGTGTATTACATGGCCATGATTATCTAATAGTAAAGAAAGACAAATATTACATTGAATGAGATACAAAATCACATTTATTCTTAAATGACTATCTATTTTAATTGTAGCTTTTGAATTTAAAGTTATTGACTTTTTTTCATTTCATGATCATGAATTTATCATTTATTTATGTATTTCTTTTTTTATTTATTTATACTTTGTATTTTTTTTCTTTGTTCTTTTTGGTATTAATTATACTGAATGAAATCATTTTCAAAAAGTAATTCATATAAGACAATTATTTGCCATGGGATTTTCTATAAAGAGTGCTTTTGGCACTGTCTTTAGTTTGGCAGGCGGCAGCTGGTTTTCTGAGTATATCAGACTTTAAAATGAATATTCATAAGAAAGTCATGTTAATTGCTTTTCTTGAAAAAGGAAGCAGTGAAATTAGAGCAATTACTGTAGTTTTACAGATTCCCTGTTATTACCAATGCCTTGCTGTGTAGTCTAGGGACTTAAATTGCATATGAATTTCCTGCAAAATTGAAAACATGAATAATCATCAAGAAGAAGAAAATTATGGTTATTGAAAACTACTCTAAAAGGGCAGTGATAAAGAACCATTTGGGCTGTTTAGATTTCTGTCCTCAAAGCTATAGCTTTGTTTGCTTTACTTATTTACAATCTCTTCTAAAAGTGTGAAAAAGTCTTGCTGTATTCTACCTAATGCACCAGATAATATCTTTTTCACTGAAATTCTTTCAAAGGAAATTTCTGCATTTTTTTCTTTATTTGTTTTAATGCTTTGTAAAAATTGAGTATTGAAAACTTTTTCACTGTTAATTGTTACCTGAAATTCACTTTTGTTCATTCATCATAACAACCCTTGCCTTGTCATTATGCAGCTTCTATAGCAACCAAATTCAAATGAAAAAAGCCCCATATAATCTACTTTATAATACGGTGGCAATTTCATTACAGTAATCACAAAAGTGAGCAACCATCCTGACCTTTAAGTCTATCAATTTCAATTGATTTTTGCAGGTACTTTGGGACACTCTTGTATTTAAAAGCTGGCATAGTATCCTGGTCTCCCAGCTGGGTAGTTGGTCTAGTTTATGAATATGCTAATCATGTTTCTATTTCATTTCATTTCAGACATATACTGGTAAGCTAGTGCAAATGAAAGTTCTCTATCAAAGAAGTTCATCTCAAACTTTGTCTTCAAGATTTTAAGTGACTTCATAATTTTTATGGTAAGTAAAAAATATAACTTTAATTTTTCAGGGTTCAATTTCAATTTTATTTTTTCTTATATTGTTTATTATTTTATCTTTCATAGAATATTTATGAAATACCAAACTGACTCAAAAACCCAAGTCCTTCTTAAGGTTTATAGTGATACAGAAAAGCAGTTATTTTTATGAGGAATTGTAAATGTTTTAATTTATTTATTCATTAAGTCTTGGTTTAAAAATGTAATTTTGGCAAGAAAACTTTTTTTCCAAATGTACTTTGATGTATGACTGTACTCCAAGTATCGGTTTCTATGAACTACACCTTAAATGGTTGACTTTTTTCTCCTTTTTTGAAAATTATTTTTAATTTTGTGGATAATTTAATGGATCATAATTATTATGCTTTCACTATTTACGATTTGACACTAAGCCTTGACAACTACTCAATTTTCTTTTATAAAATTGAAATTATGAATATTTCTAAAAATACTCTTTTAATTTTGGCTATAATTCAAAGCAAGTGTTGTTTTGCTGTCTCCTACCAGTTGGTCACAAACTTAGTTCATAATATTATCTTTTGGAAGTGTGTGAGTTAATTGATTGAGTAAGATATTAGCCATAAAAAATAAGTACATCCACATACATCCACCCAACATTGTAATATATCTTTTATTAATATGAATTTGAATTAAATTTGCACTAGTTTAACCTTTTAAAAGTCTAGACACCTTTCTAATCCCCCTGTCTCTGTTCTGAACTTTACATGTTTATAAGGAAGCCATTAAAAAATATTCAGGGAGGAGACAGTTTATAGGCTGTAGTTGTAAGATGTCTTTTGTTAGCTTGTTGGGTTTCCTGTGCTCAGCTGAAGCTCAGCACATGATGGGAAGCCTAGATATCTCCAAGGTTTTTTCTCTTTTAATTGAAGTTCTTTTACCATTCTCACACTTCATCAGAAATAAAGTAATTATAAAATGCAGAATACTAACTCAGGAGCCCATGCTCTGATCTACAATTATTTGTATATCTGTTCTTGCAGTCACTATGAGTAATCCTGCAGCTATTCCAACACAGCTTGTTGATATTCAAGGTGATGGACGCTGGAATAGTATGGTAAGTCATACACACAATTGATGTTGCTGCCACCATATGATGATGATGATGATGATGATGATGATGATGATGATGATGATGATGATGATGATGATGATGATGATAGGTTGTTATATAATGCAAAACAGAGCTCTGGCATTCAAAGGTGTAGATGATAAGGATTGCTGTAAAATTGTACATGTTACAGTATAATGCTATGAATGTAAGATTGAATGACCCTCGTTTCTTGAGCTTCTACGTTTAATAAACCCTGTTATCTCGAACTCTGAAGAGCAAGAAAATGGTCAATATATTGGGGGCTCAAGATTAGGAAGACCAAATCTGTGTTTCAGGGGTGGAGGGGGTGTATCATTATAGAAATCGAAAACGTATTGAAATATGGGTACAAGGTCATCTTAGGAGGGGGTACACCCTCTACACTCCTCCCCTGCACCCCTCCCTTGTCTTTGAAACTAACTAAGGTTTTTGGAGATAATTGATTTGGAGATGGTGGGACTGTATATACTTACTTCAAAAAGGTTGTCAGAGCCAAAGGCGATAGGCGATAGGCTGGGTCATTCAATGACTCATAGTTAGGGTTTCCTATTTGTTTTTACCATTTGAAATATTATAGTATTTAGATATTTATATCTAACTTTCGGAGCAGAACGAAAAAAAAACAAGAGTTTATTTTTATTCGATCTTGGTTCTTCAGAGTAGGGAGGACCTATGTCTTATCTCCTATCACCTTTGACTCTCACAACCTTTTTTGGAAGAGATATATGCCTTATTTTTCTCAAACATGACGCATGTCTTTTGTGAAACAGCATCAGAGATTTCTACGCCAAGGGAAGGATTCAGCATGTCAAATCCTTTTTATTGGTGACTCTATAATTAGGAACATGGAGGAAACAGAGGTGAGTTCCTAGTAAACTAGAGATGGTGGCTGGAATCTGTGTAAGCAAGAGATTCCATTTCCCATGCGTCTGTACTCTAATAGATGCACAGATGACGTCACTATGTGGTGAGACTAAAGCATGCCATGAGACGAAGTCGAGTGACGTCACTGTTCTCACCACATTCTGACGTATTCTGTGCATCTATTAGAGAAAAGATGCATGGAAAATGGAAATATTTCAACTAATCAGAGTGCGCATAAGATTTTTTTATGTGCTCTTGACGAATCATATAGCCTGATTTCCAGACAATAGGGTCATTCGCTCCACACACACACACACCTTCCCGTCTGTTGTTCTGACCACATTCTGACGTCGTATCTATTAGACTACAAACCCATGGTAATAATATTCATTGAAACATTTCAACCAATCAGTGCGCGCGCAGGATTCACTGACGCCATCTATGCGCTCAACCAATCAGGGCGCGCGTAACATAGCAATTATATAAACTATTTTTTCCCTTGATATATGACAGGATTGGGATCAACTTTTCAAGCCATTAAGGTCGCTTAACTTTGCCATCGGAGGGGATTCTACTGAGCATGTGCTATGGAGAATTCAAAATGGAGAACTGGATAGAATATCACCTAAGGTACGTCGATGACGTCACAGCTTTGCTCCAGTCCTCGCGAGGTCACACAAAAAGTGTTCTGAAAATGCACGAACGTCTCAACTGCACAATAACTCGAGCACTATTTACAATTTGAAATTTTTTTACAATTTTGATTTGAAACTGAAAACGCATGCAGTCACATAGAAACTAAAACTCGAGAAATTAAGAATAAACGAGAAACAAAACAATATCAAAGCAACTTTGAATTACCTTACTTTTCTCCATTAAAATCAATGAACTATTATACGAACAACTGTTCATCAAACAAAGAGTTTCAAGTTTCAAGTTTCAAATTTTTTTTGACATGTTTACATAAATATATATATTTACAAAAGTTATAAATAATTCAATATGTGGCGAGAAGGCTTGACTGAAACCCCTAGGCTTATCGTTGTATCAAGCCGCCTCTAAAGAGAATTGAATAGTCACAAATACTCCGCTTTATAATGCAGAGGCTTTCCAGTAGTAAAACAAAAGAAATGATGTCATGTGTCAACAAAAGAGGAAGGCATTTGTTTTACTCCTGGAAGTCTCAATGTCAATTTGAACGCTGTCCATTGGGCCTTTGTTTTATTGATCTTCAGGTAGTCGTACTGTTGGCAGGAACCAACAACCACAACAACACTACCGATCAAATAGTGGAAGGCATAGAAACCATTGTGTGGACAGTACACGAAAAATTACCGTCATCAAAGATTCTTGTTTTGGTAGGAATTGACTGTTCTATTGTACCGTAGCCGCATCCAATAGCCGAGTTTAATTCTTTTCTAAAGCTTGGGTAGCTACATCCACCCAAGGCGTCTGTGATGTTATAATCGAACAAAGACTAAAGACGTCCCTTCTTACTTTTCCCTTAATAGTTTTGCAAAACAATTTCATTGCTAAGAAATTCATATGGAAATTTCATTACTAAGATACACAGTATGGAGAATGTTTTGCCACTTCACTCAAACGCAATTGTTGCGAAATTAGAAACAAAATTCCTGGGTTAACGTCACCTCGTTTGCATTTTCTGATTTCAAATGCTTATAACTCAGAAAGTAGACATCCTCATTCACCGGCGAATATTGGATATGATCATCTAGGTTTTCAGTTGATGAAGAAGTGATTATCAAAATTTCAAATTAGGGGTTATGGGTACTTTAGTAGTTCCCTTATAAATATAAAGATGTAGTATCTTTATAAAGATGGAGTCGGATGCCACACAGTTCATCTGATATCCTATTTTCTGTCTACATCCAGGGTCTTTTACCACGTGGCGAAAAGCCCAACCAACTTCGCGAGAAGCACTTTCAGATCAACCACGCCCTTTGTGACGTAGTGAGCGCTATTCCCCAAGCGCATTTCATGGACGCTGACCCAGGATTTGTCAAGTCTGATGGTTTGATTGATCATACAGATATGTTTGACTATCTACACCTCACCAGAAAGGGATACAGGAGATTTATGAAGAGAATTTATGAAATGGTTAATAAGCTTTTAAAGTATAATTAAGATTTTATTGGATTAATTCAGTCATGCAAGATTTAAACATTTATGGTGCTGTATCTATTTTGTTGGTAGATACAGACAATGTAATGTTAATGAGCTACTTAGAGTAGAAAACACAAAATGATAATCAGGACAGAAACGTGCAGACACCGCGGTAAAATTTACCACGCATGCGCGACTTATGCAACGATCCCACTGAAAACATTCGGTCGTTTACTTTGCCGGCGAAAACTAAGCCACAGAAACCCAAGTTAGTCCCCAAAAATCAATTTGAGGGCATTGCAGTACATACTGTTGCCTGCCTTTTGCACCAAGTACTTTCCTGTTTGCACCAATGCTCAAAATTAAGCTTAAAGATATGACATGGAAAAGTCTAGCTGTAAAAGCCAAGACGCGGATGAGCGTAAGCCAGCGAAAACTCGCACATGGCGTTTTGCAGCGGTATCACATGCATCCTGCACTTACACGATTTTTGCCAGTTTAGATTTTTAGGCTTTACCTTATCGATTTCAGCCCTTTCAGTGAAATTCAAGCTGTTACTTTCAGTTAAGGTGCGGCAACAAGGGCAACAAAATGGTGCAACCGGTCGCGTAACATTATTGTACGATGTAGACGCCCTATTTTGAGACGAAGAAAATAGTTGTAATACGAGCAACATTTACTTTGCAACTTGCAACGTAACATTGTTGCTCGATTAATTGAACAAATCACAAGTGATTTTCCATTGTCTGTACTCTTATTCACAGTGAATTTGACCTCAAAAAGTTTTCAAAACTCAAGTGGAATCACGAGCGCATCTCGTTTTCAATGCTTTTAATCTTTCGAACAGGGTAAAAGTTTTTGAAAAAAGTTGCAAACCGAACGAGCGCGCGTGACGAAAGCGTCAGCACCATTGTCTAAACTTTTATTGACAATGGTTTTCAACCAATCAGATTGCGAGATTTTGCTCGATTATATGTACCTCCATTATATGTAGTTTCAGTAAAATTTGAACTGGCAAAAAAAGCTGCACCACACCACTGGCATCACAAACAAAACTCAATTCATTCAATTCTAACTTTATGCACAAGCCCAATAGATTTTTATATATTCTTCTTCGTTTTTATTTATTTATTAATTCAAAACCTACACTGTTCGACTGGATTAGAATAATTCCCAAAAATACCGAATATTAAATATGGAATAGGTTTTTTGAAGGATAACATCCTTGTAAAACTAAAATATTGAACTAAATTTGGTTACAAAACAAATAAGCCAAATAACATAATATATGTAGTAGTGAGATACTAATAAAAATAAAATAGCTTGTTTCGTTTCCTCGTAATATTGGAATCACTGCTTATTGCAAAATCTCTTTTTCCTATTGCTCGTTTTCACTTATATTCCTTTGTGAATCGAAAACCTGACACAACAGACGGTGATAAGAAATCTCTTGTTAAAGTTCATCCAAGATGGCTGACATGACATAATTTCCACTTAAGGTGGCCCGTACCTATTGATTTGTTTGTTGGACATGAATTGCAATCGCGTCCTTTTACATCAAAACCTTGTCCGATTTCTGAGAAATTTGCAGCCATTTGTCTACAAGCCTTGAAATTTGTACCGGTAATTATTTTTCTGCGAATTAGATCAAGTAATTTGAGATCTCAGACGATTTTTAAAAATGGCTTTTTGAGAAAAATTGGTCATAAATCCAAAATTCCAAGGTGATTTTTTTTCCTATTTCGTCAATCAAGTATAAAGGCATAGAGGACTACATACAACATGTATCGTGCCAATTGGTGCCTTAGAAGTTGCGATACAAAATTTGTGCTGCCTGTTACGGCGCAAAATTATGTAGTCAAAACTACCGCCAAAATCTCAACAAAATTTCAAAAACAGCGAGAACTATATCTGCTGTAAGAAAGACAAATACCTATTGTAACTTGTGAACAAAATTTGGAGAGATGAGAAGCTAAACGCCAAAGTTATCCTCAAGCAAACTTGGGGAGTAATTTTTGTGACCACGAGGCGAGCGTTGCGAATTTGTATTACTTCGACTTCTACAAATTCTGTGGAATTGTTTCGTGAAATTTTCTTGGTATGGGATAGAACAAGATGTTAACATACCTGTTGCCAAGTGTCGTTGTGTTTGCTGCACTAGGTATAATTCAGTAAGCTTCAAAAGTAAGCAACTTCATCAAGTCGACGTTTGAGCTGCCAAGGTAAAACCCTCACGGTTTGTTAATTTATTCAAAACGACACCTTACTATCTGTTGCAAAATTCCGCACGGGATCCAGACTTTTGGGAATAAAGACAGTAGTTCTCTGAATACAATTGCTTCTGAGTCTAAATCTCGTGTGGAATTTTGCAACAGATAGTAAGGTGCCGTTTTGAATATATTAACAAACCATGAGGGCTTTACCTTGGCAGCTCAAACGTCGACTCGATGCAGTTGCTTACTTTTGAAGCTCACTGAATTATACCTAGTGCAGCAAACACAACGACACTTAGCAGCTGGTATGTTAACATCTTGTTCTATCCCATACCGAGAAAATTTCACGAAACAATTCCACAGAATTTGTAGAAGTTGAAGTAATACAAATTCGCAACGCTCACCTCGTGGTCACATAAATTACTCCCCAAGTTTGCTTGAGGATAACATTGGCGTTTAGCTTCTCATCTCTCCAAATTTTGCTTACAAGTTACAATAGGTATTTGTCTTTCTTACAGCAGATATAGTTCTCGCTGTTTTTGAAATTTTGTTGAGATTTTGGCGGTAGTTTTGACTACATAATTTTGCGCCGTAACAGGCAGCACAAATTTTGTATCGCAACTTCTAAGGCACCAATTGGCACGGTACATGTTGTATGTAGTCCTCTATGCCTTTATACTTGATTAACGAAATAGGAAAAAAATTCACCTTGAAATTTTGGATTTATGACCAATTTTTCTCAAAAAGCCATTTTTAAAAATCGTCTGATATCTCAAATTACTTGATCTAATTCGCAGAAAAATAATCACCGGTACAAATTTCAAGGCTTGTAGACAAATGGCTGCAAATTTCTCAGAAATCGGACAAGGTTTTGATGTAAAAGGACGCGACTGAAATTCATGTCCAACAAACAAATCAATAGGTACGGGCCACCTTAACAATCTCGAGAGTTTAAATTTTACGTTACATTGATGTAAATTTTAAGAAATCTTCCAAAATGAAAGCAGATCTGTGCTAGGACAGTATAATTTTATAGACCACTCCATCAAACACAAATGTCATCCAAAGATCTTCAATGTCGTACAAAAGGCTTGGTTACCTTTCAAGGTGGCTGCCACTCTACTTAATTGTGTTTAAATAGCCTGACTTTCATGAGAAAGGCTTGGCTACTTGGATGGATGGATGCCGTTTTGTTTGAAAATTAAAGCCTCACTTTCATGTAAAAAGGCTTGGTATTTTTCACTGCTCTCAATTTTGTTTGAAAAGCCTCGCTCTCATTTAGAAGGCCTGGTTACATTTCAATATGGCTTCCGTGGATATGCTATAACTCATAGGGCAGTTTGATGACTGGCTTTAGGACTGTGGTTAAACTGCTTTAAACCCACTCGAAAGTCCTCATAAGAGTCCATCAGTCTTTTCTTAGAAAAATTCGTCGCGATTTGAAAAAACGCTTTTCTATATTGCACGTTCATGAGGGCGTAAATCACAAAGTTACAACCCGAGTTTGCGTAAGCAAGTGTTAGTACAACACGTTGAACCCATCCCTGAAGGAAATCATCGCCTTTAAATGCTCGTATTGTTGTTGTCATGAAGAAAGGAAGCCACATCACGAAGAACACGCCTATCACAACAGCCAGTGTCTTTACAGCTTTGATTTCTTTTTTAAACTTTGAAAAAGACGATATATTCGTTGTGTGTAGCTGCAGGGTGTTTATCCTTCTTGTGTTGCGACGGACCTCTTTAAAAATCTGCACGTAAGCAAATACGAGTATATTTGTTGGGACAAAGAAATAGAAGAATAACAGGAACACTGTCAGTTCAGGATCTTTTTTCCAGTCGATTTCACACTCGGCCATTTGAGGGTTAAAGCGGTGTTTTGCGTATTGAACTGGAAGTAGAGGGATTAGGGCGAGAAGCGACGACTGGAGCCATATATACGAAAGAGCTATCAGAACTCGTTTTCGTGTAACTTTAGTTGTGTACGACAGAGGCCATTTAATAGCGATGAGCCTCTCGATGCTAATAACGCAGAGGTGGAGGATTGAGGCGCCGCATAACAAGACCCCGCACATGGAGGAAATCTCACACCACGTCTGTCCAAACACCCATCTCTCCTTGAAAATGGACACCACGACAAACACAACACGAAGAATCGCCACCAGAAAATCCGCTACAGCTAAACTACACACAAAGTAATTGGTTAAGTTTCTTAATTGTCGAAATCTCCAGAAGACGAGGCAAACAAGGCTGTTGCCTGTGAGTATTAGAACCACGATCGTGCTCAGTAGACCTCCAAAGATTATGGACTGGGTGTGGGGGATTGTAATTTTGAACGTGTCTGATTTCATTTGAAGGGTTTCGTTGAACTGTATTTTGTTGCTCATCTTGTCAATAAATCTTGTTTCATCGAATCCTGGTCACTAGGTAGAATATTATACACGAACTGGTCGAACCTAGGACACCAAAAAATAGAATCAGATATATTGATGAGTAAATTTTGATTGAACTAAACTATCAAATTAAATGCAACGAACTGGTAGCTCCTATAGTGGAGAACTTTGTTGAGCAAATTCAAAATCATGACACTTGTGTTTTTGGCTCTACGCAAGCACTCCTAGTGACTTATCAAACAAACATCGAAGATGACCAAGATCTTTTAAGGTTTGCTCTGCATGTTTTTATTATATTCAATCGTTACGACATCTCTTTATTGTAAATTTATCCGGGGAATTATAAACATCGGAGCACCTTCGGGCTATTCTCCCCTTTTCGGGGCTCAATCACTCGGTGTTGTATCACCTTACAAATATCGTGAACATATAATAAAAAGAAGAGGGCCGAAGAGGGCCTGGAGCCCTGCGGGACACCACAGTGAATTTTAACAGTTCAAAGGAACCGACTACTGTTGGACCGACATCAGTACGCTAGCCGCCAGATTGATGAACGCAAACCTAGTCGGTTTTATTCATTGATCTCACTGGAAAACGTTACCAACGATGATTACTATGTCTTATTGCTTGCGGCCGTTTGATATTTTTCGCACTTGAGATTTGTCGGGTACTAAGCACTAGAAACGCCAGTAAAATATAGTGTCGATTTTAATTCAATGAACATGAGCCCGTGGTAGGCTTTGTCAGCAGCTGTATATTTCACTGGAAAACCTTGCAAATGAACAGTTCATCACTGATCGAATCTCCGTCGGCCATAAGTTGCTTGCGGCGCAAGTTCATCGCCGCTAATGACGATCAGTTGCTAAGCGCATATATGATAACGGTCCGTAAAATAATCTCTTTTTAATTATAAGAACTCTAAGATTAATCAGCTAAAGTTTATCACTTGATATTCTTTATGTGCCTACACTAAGCTGTATTGGTCGCTAACTTGAGTAAAAGGCTATGTAGAAGCATCATGCTTTTATACTAATACTCATAATATATAGTATTTATTTTAAATTCACTGTCCAGCTTTAGCCATACTTGGTGTAGCTCATATCGAATCCTTTCCCTTATGTTTGAAATTAAAAGTAACATCAAATCCAAAAAGGGTCCAATAATGAATACCCAAAACTGATTTCTTTCTAGTGGCGTAGCCTTGAAGAAAACGTTGTCTTAGTTCGACAAACTTGACAAAGTGTTGATATAGTACCAAAGATAAATCCATTTGCAGTCACAGAAACTAGCAAGCAAACTAGTTTGGATTGCGTTGGTGGACAAAGATGCGATAAGGACTGAATGAAAATCTGTAACACTGTATAAAAAGAGAGTACTTATACATTACTCACGTTTTAAGCCTTGGACGGACTCTTCGTCGGAGTAAAGAAAGCTTCAAGAAGGGCCATGGCTCCAGTATTGTACGTAGCCTCTCTTGTTGTACGGCGTTTCAAATTTCCATTCATTCTATATTCACACTCGCTATCACTTCAACGTCTCTAGGGATTTTTTGAATGCATTGAATAGACAAGAAGCAGCTCATACAATGGTTTTGATGAGATGATAGCAAGACCAGTTAGCAAACTCAAAATCATCCGCATCAAACAAATTCAACTTACAACACTGTTATAATGATAAGAAATAAGAATAATCTACTTGTTGCTGCTGATATTAAAATTACACAAGGGTGTTGAACAATTCTAATCAGAGACCAATTGCAAAATTACAAGAAATGTACAGAATTGACTTACCCAAACGTCTCGACGTGATTCAAAGTCATGGAAGTGTTATTGTAATATCAGCAATTTCCAGTGCGCATTTTCAATACCATGCACTAGATGATTAAATGCGCCATTCAATCGATCGATTAATAATATGATTTCCTACCATAAAGAATCGACCGATAATCCGTCACCTTGACACCCACGGAGAGAGCGAGCGAGTGAATCAGAGGTTGGGAAATCCCAATCTTAATATTTCTCGATTTTTTATGTCTCTACGTGCATGCACGAAATCAAGCTGTTATCAGCTACGTTCGTCACACACACAGTACGTTAAAACCTCCATTTAAGTTGCCTTCGTTTGTCTTTGTATTCTTTAAGAGCACGGAAAGAGTTTTCCGGTCTGTCAATTGATAAAAAAGACCGAAAAGAAAGATGATATTTTGATAGCTGAAAGCCTTTAAAGATGACTGCTAAAATAAGAAATTGAGAACTAAAATAAATCGAATACATTGAAAATCTTGACACTGGATCGATCGATTAAGGTGATTCGTGTAATTTTGTAGGCGTACGTCAATTCCAACCAAATTTCTCATTTTACAGTGAATTGATTTTGATAGATGAGGTCATTATGAACGTGATGCAAGATCTTTCTTTCTTTCGGTTTTTTTTTTTTTTTTTTTCTTTTTCTTCCTTCCTTCCTTCCTTTCTTACTTTCCTCCTTTCTTTATTTTCCTTTTTCCTTCCTTCCTTTCTCTCCCTTCTTTCATTTATTCATTCATTCGTTTATTCATGCATTGATTCATTGATTCATTCTTTTTTCTTTTTTTTTTCTTTCTTTCTTTGCTCTGTCTTTCTTCTTTCTTTTGATATAATTTCTAGGTCTCTCAATATCCACGAAAGAATTGCATTTCATGCTTAACAGCTTACAAGATCGTGTCCGGTTTGCTAATTACTAGATTTATCAACTCTGCTGCTGCGATACCTCGCCGAGGTGGGACTGATAAGATCTTAAAATGGCCGTCTCTTCATTTTACAAGGTGTTAAGTTAATCCACGAGTCTTTTGATCAGTCCCCCCCTCACTAATCTATGGATGTACGAGTCTTGATCAGTTCCCCCACTAATCTATGGATGTACGAGCTAAAAAGACTTTTAAAACAGTACATGACTTAATAACTCGTAAAACAATTGAAACCTTTCTACAGTTACCAAACTACTATATTACATCGAGGTTAATGTTAACCGAGCATTTAAACAGACCCTCTTTCTTTTTTTTCCCAGCATTTCAATCTGTACACAGTTATTGTATTCATTTCTCTGGGTGGGTGAGTGGGTGGGTAGGTGGGTGGGTGGGCGGTTTACTAAACCTCTTTCTTTTGAAAATAATGTAAATCAATATTATTATAACAACCGCCGATTTGACAAAAAAACCTGTGGAAATTGAAATTGAAAGTCTTTCCTTTGCTCATTCACGACTCTCTAGAGTGTACTATTTTTGAATAGTAAATAAAAGATACAGAAAGATCAAAACCATGATCACATTAGTGCGTGAATTACATCTGGCTGTTTAAATACATTCACCATTGGGAACGCTACCTGTATAGATCACCTTATCTTTTATTTTGAGCTAGTCTCTAAGGCCTACTCCGGGTCCTTAAGTTACCTTAAAATGTCTTAAAACGCCTTTAGTTACTGAATGCTGTAAAACGCCTTAAAATGCCGTAAAACCCTTAAAATGCCTTTAAATACTCAAAGTGGCCCAAAGTAGCCTTATAGAGTTACTGCAGCTCATAGAAGAGTTGAAGTAACTCATATTGTGGTACAATTATTATTTTCCTTTATTCTTTTGTAAGGTAATGTACGACAGTGAACAAAGGAAAATTCAATTTGACAGCCAGTTTACATGTAAAGTGAAGTTAAACCGGTCCTCACATTTGGGCTTAGTCTTTCCTTTTGAACACTAAAAATATAAAATGTTATGCCCATTGCTTATGTTACCCTTGGTTCATGTAAATGGAGCCAGCGTTGTTCATTTGCGGCTAGTGCGCGGCTTTCTGATACGAAGGCTCCAGTCACCTCACACTTGTTTCGACTTCTTTCCATTCTGTGTAACTTAAAATAGCTTTAAACACTCTTAAGACGAAGAACTAATGGAAAAATAGAGTAAAGAGCGCGCCGTCTGCTTTATGGGAGATCAGCGCCGTCGAGCTGAAGGAACTACCGCCGCTAAAAATATAGTGCTTTATCTTATAAATGGAATCTAACAGGAAAACGTCACGGCCGGTTGCAGCATTATTCTGAAGATGACCTACTTCAGGCTTTTTATTCCGACGAAGGCCCAACACTTGAAAGTTTAAGTACTCTATTTATTCGGTGTTACAGGCTTTCGTGCAGTCATTATTGTATCTGTATACCCACGCAGCCTAAACAAGTTCATTTGCTTGTTTCCGTTAACGTTTGTATTTCTACACATGTCCGTCACTGTATCGTTAGTATTTTAAGATGTACTTCCACGGGTATATTGAAAGCTAAAATCGCCACGATATTTTGATCATATTGTACTTGTCTTTTGTAATTCATTATAGATCGAACTCAGTATCATAAAAATGACCAGATGTTTCCATATCCTCTAGGACCTTTTTTAGTAACAACAATTTATTAAATTCTCTCTCTCTCTCTCTCTCTCTCTCTCTCTCTCTCTCTCTCTCTCTCTCTCTCTCTCTCTCTCTCTCTTTCGTTTCTTACCTTCAAATTATTACCATCGCCTCAAACAAGCAACTTTCGATTAATTCCTTCTCGGTCTTGTTCCTTTACATGCAGCGTAATATTTGCGAGTTTAGGGACACAGGAAAATCTGTTTTCGGTTTTTCAAATGTGCTCTTGAAACCTTTGAAGCTTTAACTGTTAAAATGAAATATATAAATACAGTGTTTCCGGATTGTTTATATAGGTGATTCAAGTTCTCCACAATTCATTTACTGCCATCAAAAATCTGGGAAAGCAGCATATGGAGTTCTGACGGAAAGTAAACTAAAGAGGCTGTCCAATGATAACATCAAAGGATATGCAGCAATTTTGGGATTTTTAAATCTACATTAAACTGTCGATGGTCTCCATGCTGAATAAACGTTTCTGCCCATTTCCTGTACTTTGATTGTTCAAGAAGTTTAATTTTGACAGCCGCGTTTTAGCTTATTTAAGTCTTGATGTCAGAATGGAAAGGTGACTGACACACAGACACTTACCTATTTCTGTTGTACTGCAGAAAAAAACTTCGATAGGATCATGAATGAGTAAATTATAATATTTCGATTTTCCTTGCGGTTCCACGGTGATTCGATCAGTATCTTCTGAAGAGCGTTAACCTAGCAATTACTATTGAAGGCTTTTTAATCTCTCTTTTTTCTGATTTAAATTGCTAATGTAATTTTGCGAGCAGAACAAGGTTATTGGAACAGATATATTAGTCACATGTTAAGAAAATATGACAAAATTCAATGATGAAACTATAATATATGAAAAGAGGATAAAAATGGAGAAGAGGGATAGAAAGGGAGAAAAAAGAAATAAAACAAAAGAAAATTAAAAACGAAAGATTAAAAACAAGGGAAATTATTTAATACTTGATCCGCCATTTTATCATTTCCTTCCAGCTGCGCCTTTGACGTAATATGACGTAACTAGCATTGAAATGGCTTTCTTACACAAAGCGCTGGTTTCAACAATCCAGATATTGAAAACACTTCTTAACAGATGTGAATCTTTATTACAAAGCAGCATGACGTAACGTGTTGTCCTGACAACGGTAGTGTTACATGTATAATCAAACTTCCTGTATCAAAATACTCTGTGATCAGAGGTTCCTTTTCTAATCCCTTCGTGGTGCAAGAGGAAAAATAACCCCTGCTGGCCCTCGCGATTTCCACGTCCACATGTGTGCATGTAAAAATTGTGGTTTATTGGAAAAAACCTGTTTCAAAACCAGTTTTATATGCAAACGTCATTATGTTCATGACAGTTTCGCTCACTGGTTCATGAAAATGACGTTTTATGCGTCATATTTGCGCATGCTCAGCAGAAATAGTCGCAAATCCGGAACGAAAGAGGTTTTCCCCCGCTGGCTTGCTCGCTAGCAGAGGGTTAGTTATCTCATCAGACTTTGGAGTGATTTCGGGCAGCTGAAGTGGAGTAGATAGAAACCACACGACCAGACTTTAAACCAAGAATCTTCCTAATAACGCGATTAAAGATTTCGTTTCTTGCAGCATATATCCAGGGATTGTACGCCGAGTGGCTGTATGATAACGCTAGCGTCCACATCCAATAAACTCGCATCTTTGTTGCTTTGCAAGGATCCGAAGTAGTCTCAATATAATCAATTACTGCCACGATCACCACAGGAAGCCCAAGCAAGGAATAAATCCCAATGACGAGCCCTATAGTTATAGCGGCCTTTTTATTGCGTTCCGTATGTATTCTGTCAAACAGATTCACTGCGATTTTCTTGACTTGGGATTTAGCAATCTTGTAGATTCTGACGTAACAATAGATAATGACTATATATGGTATTACCATGACAACCAAGGCACAGATGACGAAAAGTCTGGAGATATCCTTGATATCCGTAAAAAAGAGACGAGGGACTGAAAATATTAGCGATAACAACCAAACAATAATTATTGCGATGAAACTCCTTCTTGGAGTTAATATATGAGGGTATTTATATACATATTTGATCGATATAAGCCGGTCAATACTGACCATACCAAGATTATATGCCACTGAAGTAGCCATTTGCAAACTCAGGAATTCTATTGCTAACTGTAGTGGATGGTTATCTAGTGTCCACAAGTTCATGTCAAGTTTTACGATCCACATTGGGATAAGAATAGCGTTTAAATAAAGATCACCAACAGCTAGCGACGCAACAAAGTAGCTTGTTACCGTCCTCAATCGTGGAGTCTTTGCAATAGCAAGAAGAACCAAGCTGTTCCCAACAATTGCCACCAACGCCATGACAGCGCTAAACGTTGACGAAACAGCAACATTCGTTCGATCGATGACATAACTGCAGGATTCAGATCCAGTCCCTTCAGAGTCATTCATCGTGGTTTATGACAATTTCCTTGGATGTGAAACACGGCGATTGAACTGTTAGATGGCTCAGTCCCAAACGCAACTGTAATACATGTAGAAAATTTGCCTCCAGCCGTTTATTTCTCAACCAATCCACTGTAACTCAATTATCTGATGGAAAATTTGTCTAAAACGCCAACTGGGGATGATGTAAGAACATCTATTGAATTAATCTCTCTACCTTTTTTCATCAACTTTCCGCTCAATCAAATGTGTACTGCTATTTCAACCCAGCGGTGCAGAAGGAATGCTGCTTGATTAGCTATTGTTCGTTAGTCCACCTGTGTTGAAAAGAAATCATTTTAGAACCCAAATAATGCATTGTGTGAGCGTTTTGTTGTTCTGTATGTATTTAATTTCCTCTGATTATAACTTTTCGCAGTCACCTGGAGGGCTGTGGATCTAATAACGGTTGTCACCTTGCTACTTAACTTTTTCAATTTCATTGCAAACATATTTAAAGTGAATATGAAGACAAAATTGTTTTTGTGTTTGAAATACAAGACTCAGAAATCTGAGGCGTGAAGGGCTAAGATTGACGATTCTATACGCCCTCAAGGCTGTGGCATCTGAGCTAAAATGACGACATTAATTTGGTTGCAGAATATCAATATAGTACAGTGGATAGCTAGTAAGAAAGGCAGTAAGAAATGAAATAAATGTTTTCTCCCTCTACAATAATCATCATTGACAATAATTAAATGTGCGTAAACAACCTCTCGGTACCAAGATGACATTTCCACTAAACTTGAGGAATTCACTTGACCATTTTTGTAGTGAAATAGCACAATTTTAGCTAATTTTGAGGGCTCGTAAAATTGTCATTCTAACCGTCCCAAGAATCCTCAGACTTTTGAATAATACATTTCAAACAATACGTTTTATGACCTTGCAAAAGATATGTCGCTTTATAGACAATTCAAGCAATACAGATAAAAAGCCAAGCGGTGCATCTTCAGTGCACTGTGGTATATGATAAAAAGCCCGGGAGTTGGAAAACTTGGCTATGTAGAACAACTTTAGAAAGACGATACGTAAGCAAGTGTTTATTTTTCGTCCCGAGTGCTCTTCAACCCCCAGTGTGCTACACAGACCCAGAAGTGGCTGTTCAAAAACGTTTTTAATATATTTTTTGACAATTTTGAGCGGGCCTCTTTGGTGTCTTGGTGTCCTTTTGTGAATTTTTGTACTGACATTCATGTGTTTTATAGGGTTTAATTAAGAGTTTTAGCCCATTAGGCTCACTGCACAGTGCCAGTCCTAATTAATTAAACCCTCTCGCCTTCTTGAGCAATTTAACCATAATTTGACAACGCAAGTGCTAAAATGGATGATCAAATTAATTTCCTCCTTGAAAAGCACAGCCAGTGAAGGATATATAAGCTCTCTTTAACACTTGTCTTAGAGGTGGAACAACACCTAATCATTCATCATCATGCATCACAGTGTCCTGATATTCTAAAATGTTGATATTATTCGAAAAAGTCCATTCGTAGTCCACTTTCACATTGTCCTATCGATAAATGTAAATTATATAAAACTGCACATTTTCATCGTGATTGCTGATCAATTGGAAATTAAGTAATGTATGTTTGGAAATTGGAAATTTAACAAAGAAATGTATGGTGGACGGGCAAGTATGCATGCACACACACCATTTTCTTTGTAAAATCCCTTAATTCATATACATTTAACTCGTAGTTTTCCCATTTTATAAATAAACAACAGCAACGAATCTTTGCATTTATGCGGGTTATGACAAATTTGATGGTAAACTCATTTTCCAATAAAAATTTCACCACATTGTGAAAATAGTCAATTATCAGATGTTGTTTTCCCTGTGAGATGAAAATTCATCGCTGAATCAAGTGCTAATGAAAACATAAACTGACAAACCTGTCTTCAATGCCTAATTTTGTGACGGATGTGGTCGCTAATGATAAAAAAAAGAATTTTATGACTTGGACGGCAGGGCCCGCCGAACGAGTAATGACGTTTTTCTATTGCTACAGACAAAATTAAACTTATGAGTTAATGATCACCATCACTGACACCCATACTCAGAACTGCTTGATGAGTAACGTGGAACCTCTCTTTAGGGACACCTCCCTAATACGGCCGGGTACCCCTCTATACCGGACAGGTCGGTCCCGATAACTGAAGTAAACAAACACCGACGTCCTTGTCGATTAAACCTCTTCATAACGAACATCTTTGCATTTCAGACTGTAGCTCCTAGTGATGATGACAGTGCGATTTCTTCCGTTTGTTTTCATTTGGTATCGTTCTGTTATTTATTCAAATAGTTATTTGTTGTGATAATATGTTCAGCGACTTCAAAGATAAACAGTTATCATTTTGTTAATATGATAGTGAGATATAAAATAAATAATGATAACTTCAGAATGAATTGCTTGAGGCCTTCTTAAAATGAAAACATGGAAGTCGGCGCGAGCTGAATAACCTGCCGTGTGTTCAAACAAGGTCATTGATAGAAAATATGGAATTGAAGAAGCAAAGAAGATCTGAGATTCGGATCGAAACAACTGTAAATGTTTTAAATATGAAGGCATAGTGAACCAGTGAAATAAATATTAGTCATCCATAGCTTGTAAACCCATGATATGAGTATCCTCAAAGCTGATGTTAAAAATGTTTCCAAATCTGTTTTCAATTGAACATGCGTTCTGTTTACATTTGAAGAGACTGGTGGACTACTATGTGTTTGAACTGGCCTGGGTAAATAGAATTGAGATTGATTTTTTACAAATTGAGAGGTTTTCCACTAAGCAGCCGAGATGGTATTAAAAAATAGCTTTTTAAGGAGATTTAGCGATAAATAGAAACTTAAGCTTAATTGAAATTTAACAAATTAAGAACTTTTCGCCAAGAGATGGATTAAAAATGAAGGGGATTTTACAATAAGAAAATCAGAAAATAATCAAACAACAGGTGTTTTTTAGTTAGGGGAAAGTGAAAACAAGATTCTAGATCGCCAAAATTTTCATACGAACGGAAGGTTTGCGACAAATTGGATTCCACATAACATATATGAAATAAAAATATGTACAGGTCAGTGTCATTCTTGCAGTTGTAACCAAAACGTTTAAGTGCCTGCGACTGGGACATTTTTTTAGTTGGCATTACTATTACGATACTGAAGAAACAGCATAATTTTAAACCCCAACATGTCACGTCAAACGTCAAACTAGCTTTTTTCGGAAAGCTGAACAATTCTTACAAGCTGAGATCAGACTTTTGGTCGCGTTTAGACAACAGAATGAAATAAAAGTTTGTCATATTAGATCGTTCGTCGTCTCAAGATATAATGAAGTGAATGAAGTGAAATTGGAAAAATCCAAACCCGGACGAGCTAGGTTTGAACTTGAAATTTTTCCGAGTTCACTTCCACTTTAAAGTCTTTATGATCTTGACATATCACCCACTAGATGCTTGGATTCTGCATTAAGAGAAAACGTGTATGACAGACATTTATTTATTTATTGATCGATATTGATGATCAAATTTTAATCAAAGTTATTTTTGACGTTATATTAATTAATATTCCATGAGGTGAAGCTAGGATGAGTGCTTTACAAACAACATGCTTGTCATAACTGTCAAGACATGTATTTTCTCGAAAACCTTTAGTCCACCATTTACATTCACAAACGTTTTTATATGATTAAATAAAATTTGTCCTGCCATTATAATCTGCCTTTTAAAAAGTGAAAAAAGAAATTTCAATTCATTTTGGTGCATTCTTTCCACGCTTTCCGCTTATTGGCCGCATCTTATCTAGCCGTTGTTTACCCGAGTGGCTTGTAAATATCATACTTTCCAAATCCTAAGTTAAAATTTATGCAATCTCCTATAACAGTTTACAACTGAAAAGAGCTGGCTTGTAGTTTTCGAAACAAAAACAAAGACTTTTTGAAATCAGTTTCGATAGCTTTTTTATCAGATCGTAACTCTTAATTTGAGTTCAAAACGCATCTTTTTGCTACGGTCAGGACTTGTCGTCTTACCACACACTTTGTCAAAAAAGCGCTGTTTCACTGTGGATAGGATTAAAAAGATATACGTTTTCAAATAGTGTGTACAAAGTCTCAGTTTAGCCGCTGAATATATTAGTTTAGTTAATTTGAAGTTTCATTATTTAAGCCGTTATGCTATGTTTTTTCAGCGACTCATTCTAAGGCACAACGCTACTAGTGTCAAATCTCGAAGTCAATGCTCAAATAATAAACACATCGGCAAATACGAAATTAAAGTCATTGTAATATCATTTTCAAACTCAAACTTCAAGCTGCCGGCCCTCTGACAGGTCTTAAAACAACGAAAAAAAACTAACACTTCATTACCTTAAATACTGGCTCCTTCCTCGCCTCAAATTTGTTGTCGTGGTTTTCAGTTTTTCGTGTGAACGATGCTGAAGACTTTCCCGATCGAACTAATTTAGTAACAGCAGTTTGTTCTATAGTCCCTTCAAGATCAGTCAATCATTTCCTCTACTTTCCGCCCACCCTACAAAGTGAAAGATAATTGGACTTGCGCAGTCGGTGTTTATTTGTTGCTTCTAATGGCTTTGTTTCCTTTACTCTTGGGGTCATCACATACATGACACAACATTGATTTATTTGCTTAATGTTTACAAATAGTAGTGAAAAGTTCAATATAGTTTTGATTCTTTATGAAAAGAATTGCAAAAATACAAATCATTTGCTAGTGAGCTGGCTTTGAAAATACGTAAACAGGGTTGCTATGGCTACAGAAGTTATTATAAACAACCGTCTTGACATTCATTTGTTATATTATGTTTTAAAAAGAGCATCTGATGAGACCCGAACAATTAACTTTCTTTTAGCAAACTTAATTTAAGCCGTGGGGTAGGAAATAAAGATTGAGAAAAGCTTATTAATTGTTACTTCCCTACTTGAAGTGAAGGTGAATTATGGCTTATAATTAATTCTAGGTACTCAAGCTAGGCAAATATACATGTAGAACTCCTAGTCACCTGCCCTTCCATTTTAAAACACTTTGTTTGCTTGGTTGCTTGCTTGTTTGTTTGTTTACTTGCTTGCTTGCTTGTTTGTTAATTTGCTTTTGTTTGTTTGTTTGCTCGCTGCTGTTTGTTTTCTTGTTCGTTGGCTTGTTTGTTTGTCTGTTTGTTTGTATCATTTATTTGTTTATGTTTGTTTTGTCTGCCTGTCTGTTTGTTGGTTGGTTGGAATGTTTTGTTTGTTTGTTTGTTTGTTTGTTTTGCTTGTCTGTTTGTTTGCTTCTTTGTTTCAGCTTGTGTTTGTTCGTTTGCCAGTTTGTTCGTTTGTTCGTTCGTTCGTTCGTTTTGTTTGCTTGATTCTTTGTTTATATGTTTGTTTACATGAAAGACAAGTTTCCATTAAACTTTTTGGACAACTCATTACAAACAAACACGTTGCATCCCGTATTTTCTCCTAACTTTCATTAATTAAATATTTTTCTGATAACGATCTATTTGTCATGATATGCAATTATATTCTATAGACGAAAATGAATGGGAAGTCATCAACACTCTACACTTTCACAAATTAGTAATAGTTTACCATAAAATGAGTCATTCAAAAACTGATCTTCAATGAACATGCATTTTGAAACCCACTTAATTTGAGTTTGAGACCTGCATGATTATGAATTTGGTATGTTTTTTGGACTTCAAACCTTCACAGTCGACAACAACAACAACAACAACAACTTTTATTTACACAAATACAATATTATGTTTACAACAAATATAATATAATATATTAATTACAAATAATTGAATAAATATATAGTAGAAAAAAAGGGAGAATATAATATAATGTTAAATTGAGGTTTTGTGCCTAGGGGCTAAGTTAACATAAAAGTTTTCTAGTTAGCCCCTAGTTGTACTTAATATAATACCAGGTAAAATCTGTTGAAGTGACAATGGATTGGAGCGGCCTGATGTTGATATTTATAGACTGAATTGTATTTTTTACAATTGATTAAGTAAAAGAAACTTCTCAAGATTATCTAGTTTGGAAAGAAATGGCTTCAATTCATTCCTGATAAGGTTTAAAACTTCATCCTTGTCCAACATTTTGTAATGTTTGCTTAGCGCCGTTAAAACACGTCCGCACGGAACGATGGCATATGCTAATGTCGTAGTTAAAAAATATGCTAATGTCGTAGTTAAAAAAGAAAAATATTCCATCCATTTTGCCTCATTTTAACATTACTTGGCAGTCGTTAATTGATAGAGTATTTATAAAACTAAACTTACAAATAGCGGCAAATCCCTCATGTAAGTCAGAACGAAAACTCAGGACTTATTAATTAAAAAGTATAAAGCTTAAAAATGAGCGAAAAATTTGACATTCCTATTATTTTCCTCTCATTTTTTAGACTGTATATCCTATTTAATTTCCGAGTTTCAAATATAATGAGTATTTCCCAAGAAAGCGTCAAAAGAAAGAATATTTCCATTGGTGAATTAACAACAGGGAACCAACCTACCTCTATGAAGTCTTGAATACTGCCAGAACATTACATCATAGATGTCAAATCCAATAATCCAATACAATATTATTAGGACCACACACTTTGAGACAACTACCAATATTCTCAGAACCTTTTAAGATGCGATTCACTGCTGTTTTGCTTCAGTGCAGGAAGAATTTTGAATTTTAAACTAATGGATTGAGAAAAAGGTGACAAACTATAATCTCTCAATGCAAAAACAAATTAAGGTGTCCCGAACCCATTTATTGTAGAGATGGTGATATTGTACGATGCGCGCTCTTCATCAACCAGCATTCTACTGATTTCTATTATCTACAAGCCTTACAAGCTCTCAAACAATAATGTTTGAATTTGACTTAATTATATATGTTATTTGTGTCTTATCGAAGTAAAAATCCTTGAGCAAAGAACGGTTTTTAAAAACGTACGCGTCACTTTCACAAAAATATATTTTTAAATTTGTACAAAGTTTCCAGAATATGGTATTTTTCTTCCAGGATTTTCTACTTTCAATATCATACGATGAGTGCTTTCCATTTCTTTTTCTAAGACATGCGCTTTCATTACGTTTTATACAGTTTCGCGACCGATCGAGTGAAGGTTTTGTTTATTTTGAGATATTAAAAAGTCCTATTATAACAATTTCTCTAACCACACATACAATCATCGACAAATGTAAACTTTTACTAAGCAAAGGTCAGCAGGTGTTTAGACATATTTCAAAATTATCGTTTGGGAGTAAATATTGCTGATAACCATATATAAACTAAAAATTAGCTGGTAAAACTCCAGAAAAAGAAAGAATTGAAAGAACAGAAAGAAAGAAGCAATGAAGATAGAAAGAAAAAATGAATAAATGAAAAGAAGAGATAGGAAGGAAGAAAGACAGAAAAAGGGAAAACGGAGGAAAGCAAGGAAGGAAGGAAGAAAGGAGTTAGGAAAGAAGAAAGAAAGAAAACAAAAATGTAATTATTTATTTTCTTTTAATTTATGAAATTGACATACGATTGAATATATTTTTCGTCTTCATGGGTGATATTTATACCTAACTTTTAAACAACGATCGTCATAAGGATCTTCCTCGGTTTTACATTGCTAGATTCAGACACTTTAATTCCTCAGGTTTTACCGTCATACCACAGAATGCAAACATGTCGTCTCTACAGCTTATTCTCAGCCGAGAAGGGTCTAACATCCATCTTGTAAATATGTCTGCAAATGGACAAAACCAAAGCTCAAAAGAGTCTATATACAAACCCTTTCAGTTGATTTTGAAAAGCCTACTGGCAAAAAACGACTATCTAAATGCTGTAGCTACAAGGCACTACAAGGCACTGTGGACATAGAGAATGTATTGTATATATTTACTCATCTAAGCACCGCCCCGATTAAACGACGCCCTTGATTAAGCACCGCATTTGAAAGCAAACTTTTTAATAGCCGCCGTCCCCGAATAAGCGCCGAATGTATTCACACAATACAGCAATTATTCGAAAAACTATCCGGCTATCATCTGGAATCATCTGGAATAAGGAAGAAAATAAGTACAGTATAACTCAACGTCGAAATTTTGTAATACTGATCTGTAATTTGGTTTCTGAGGATGGTCAGTATCTAGTCAAGTGTGGGTGAACACCGCTGTCCGGCTTACTTCCACTGCTTCTGTATCTGTCTCGTTTAGAATAATAATGCCGTTTTAAATGAGAACGAAATTCTTGAATCCTTATAGCATAGATCCAAGGATTTACAGCTGAAGACACAAACGATAAAAACGCCACCCAGAACCAGGCATAGTCGATCTTCTTTCTCGATTCACATGCATGCGACATGAATAGTTCGGCTATAGAGGCTCCAAGTGTTGGTAACCATAGCAACACGAATAGGCCAACCACAATCGCTACAGTTAACGAAGCTTTTTTGTTCCTGATAGCCATCCTGGTTTGTTTCCGAGTGAGCTCAGTTCTTAGCGATTTTTCTGCTCTGAATTTTTGCCGCTTTGTAGATATGAAAATAACAGTGTACTATGAATATCAATGGAACCTAGTACGGTCACTAAAGCGGCTCCAAGCCACAGCTTAGAAAGATGCTGGGGATATCTCTGTAGCCATAATCTCAAAGACGCAAGGACAATGGAAAAAGCCCAGATAAAGAGAACGAGCCCAATAGCTCGTTTCCTGGATAAAAAGCGCTGGTAATGAAACACTGACTTGATCGCGATATATCGATCATAGCTTACAGCACACAAACTCAGCGATGTTGCTGCAGGTCATTTGAATCCATACAAAGTCTGCAGGTGACTGACAGCCAATGGTTGCTCTGCCATATTCCCAGTAGTATTTTAGCCACTAGAACAGGGTTCATTACAAGCCCTACTAGTAAATCAGCGGCCAGACAAAGAGGCGATTAAGTAGTTTGAAACCTTACGCAATTTAAGCTGCGAGATTATCGTCAGCACAATTGTGTTCCCGGCGAGAGCTCCACCAGCGGACAAACAGTTTAAAACTATTAATGTGATGGAAGCAGGCAAATTCATCTCACCTTTGCAGAATGTGTCGTTGCTGAAGTTTGAGCTTTTCATAGTAGAAAATAATATTTTTACGGTTGCCATTCAATCATAACGCGCTTGTCAATGAATCTTTTTCCTTCAGATTCAATTAGTGAAGCTCTGCTGTTAAAATCCTTTCTGAGCAATTACTTGTAGTCCCACATCCCAAACCACGAAATTCTTTAAAGCTAAGAACTGAAATGCTTTTCACTTGGAAGCCAACCAATGTTTTTCATACACTAGGAAGCCAAGTAAATGTTCTTCCGTTGGGAAGCCAAGCAAATGTTTCCCGCCACTTGGAAGCCAAGCAAGTGCTTTTCACTGGGAAGCCAAGCAAGTGCTTTTTTTGGTGAGGTCAATTAAATGTTTTCAAATGAGAATTGAAATTTTAAGAAATACGCGGAAATAGAAGGCCTTGATGACTGCTTGTCCTCAAGAGCGGAACGCTGCTGTGAAATTATCACCCAGGAAGTAGAAATTTATCGTGTTTTTATACATATAGGATATGGGACTTTCGGAGAGAGAGGCTTGACAATATGAACGTGATAAATTTCTAATACAAGATCTCGAAGTGCTTTAAGGCAACTGATATGGACTAAACCGATCTATTTTCGCATTCAAACTGCGTTACGTGCCATTAAAACATTGTATGATAGAGTTGTGAGGAAGCACTCGTTATAAGTGTTCTCCAGATTCAATTTTTGATTAAAATATGTCAGTCAGTTGATTAAAATGTCACGAAAATGTGTGAACTGTTCTTGGACATACTCCACAAAAGTTTTAACCAATCGGCGCAAAAAAGAAAGCAAACTCCTTTACGTTGTTTCTCACTTTGGAATTTCATTTAGATTTGAGTGATTAAGAAATGAAAACTTACAATTGCAAATACATTGTATAATTGAACCAAGGAGATCTCCCTTGAACAAGACTTGTACATTTTTCTCATTTTTCCCCCGCACACACTGTCGAGGATTTCCCAATTATCTCAGAATTTTGTGGTGTTAATTTTAGAGCGGAAATTGCAATACACTAGTTTGTTTCCACGTACTGGGTTGACTTTGTTTAGAGTTCTAATTGAAAAACGTAACGTGATCTTACTCGGTGGATTCAGTGAATATCAGGCAGATTTTTGTAGATAGATTGTTCTCGATCTATTGGGCAAAAAGATTTGGCATTTTACATGCATGGAATTTAGATAAATGCTCTGTCAAATATAAATCTAAAAGTCTTAGATTTAATCCTTGATGAACAAACCTTGAACTGAAGAAGAGAAAGTAAATATGATGAAGATAAAACTAAACAAGGAAAAGTGCAGTCAGTCATGTCAAGGAGTGATACCTTTGAAAGGACATGAATTAATGACAGCATTTATGTAGTGTGCTGGCCTGAATGGCATAGTATAAATCCCCAAAGCTGCTATTATTCAATATGTTTTCATTGACTGGCAATGATACATCGAAAACTGTACGTGTAAGCACGATAGCTGCATGTGCTATACCAATGCTCTTGCTACTTGGCTCGATTAACAACAGTTATTCCAAGCAGCAATTACCTCTCTTTTATGTTTAATTTTTATTGTAATTCATTGATGTAACTCCGTAAGGCAAAAATAACTGAAGTTGTTGTTGTTGTTGTCAAAACAAAACTTGTGACAAAACCTTTTCAAATTACAGTAAACCTTCTCAGATATGGTTTTTTTTTTCTGATCAAACGATCATCTCTCCAAAAGTACAGGGCATTATATCTCTAAGTGGTATTCACAAAATGTTAGTGACATTTGACATATTATTCTTTGACCCTTGCGCTTGGATAAACAAATATTGAGTTTAATAACCCAAAGATGTCTGCGATAATGAAAGTCTAGATCCCTGTCGCCTAAAATATATGTGCGCGCATGAATGATAGGCATCATGTAAGTGTTTGGTCGCGAATGTTGAAGAACAGAAATCATGAGAACTGTAAGAAAGATCAATACAGATAATTCGACTTACAATTAAATAATAATCAGTACAAAGAAAAGTAAACTTACTACTTTGGCTAAACAATCATCGGATCAAGAACGCATAATCCCAGGCCTTCTGGTGTCTGCAGTATATTCGTTTAAAAGCAGAACCCATTCAGTAGCGTCTATATTGTTGGGTCTGAAGTTTAATTTGAACTATTATATCATTTCGGAAATACATTAGTTACATGAATTAATGAAAGGAAACATGTACGACACCGTCAATTTCTCGAAATTGATAAATTTCTTTGCTATCGTCTTTCCTTGTTGATCCCGTTTTTATCTTTAGATTTATTTTTGTTATCTGTATGGGGTAAATTTTCAAAGTTTGTAGTCAGTCAACACTACAGGCCGTTGTTTTGATTACTCACCGCAGCAAAGATGATACGATGCCGTGTAGTCTAGTTAGTCTCCTGTGCAGCTACAATCAGTTTTGCTTCGACAACTTTTTTTTGTCTGATTTTGCAACCTAAATTTATCTATTTATTTTTAATCCAAGCTTTCGAGCTAAGCGCCCATCTTCGGGGATGTGCAAAATGTTTGAGACCATCAGATCAAGCTAGTGTTCGTCTTGGGCAGGCAGACAAGTCAGCCTTGGCAGATCATCAACAATGACAGGACACCCATTAGTCTGAAGTCGCCATAATTGCTAAAAAAATCCAGATATAACCAAAGGAAATGGGAAGAAGCTTGGCACATAGCTAAAAATAAAGAGACGCTTACAAAACAGAGACAGTGGCAGGATTTTACCGGCACAACATTACCATCCTCTTATTGAGAGACTATAAGAGCCATTTATGTGTTTTAGTTCTATTCCTTGCACATTATTTGCGCGCGCACTTTATTGTAGTAGTTTTCTATCATTGCATGATAAATCAAACATCTTGTACATATATCTTGTTCCCTATTCAATGTTGTTTCGTGAAGGTTCAACTGTCGAGGCGTCCTTGTCCGAACAGCACACTGAAAACACCGAATGGAAGGGGAGCGAGGGAAATCACAGAAATGAAGTCAATGCAAGCAGGACGATACGGTTAAGTATGTTGAAAGTTTTGGTGCATGACCGCAGAGTGAACAGAGATAGAATAGCTAAGACCCTCCCCCCTCCTCCTCTCCACCAATCACAATGCTAGTTATGCAGGCTAAAAAGTGGCCACGAAGGACTAGGCTGGCACCATGGAGCCACGTGAGATATAAGGTGTTCCGCATACGGGATTTTGCTAGCAAATTTTGAAGCTGTACAAATCCTTGGTTCTAGCTAGCTTTTACTAGCGACTCAAGCATTAGCACAAGCAACATTCGCAGACAGAAATGTAGAGTACAAACACTAAAAGTGTGCAACATTAATAGTACTAAATAGTGCTAAATTATGCAAATTCTTTTGTTTTCTATTGTTTAATGAGTGCTATTTAGTATTAAATAGTGCAAACTTTTGCACACTTTTAGTGTTTGTACTCTACTGTTCATTAGCAGTGCTTGTCTTTTCACTAGTGACATAAGCACAAGCAACATGCACAGACTCAGTAATGTACTGCTCATTAGCAGTGCTTGTCTTTTCACTAGTGACAAGCATAATCACAAGCAACATACAGACTCAGTAATGTACTGTTCATTAGCAGTGCTTGTCTTTTCACTAGTGACAAGCATAAGCACAAGCAACATACACAGACTCAGTAATGTACTGCTCATTGGCAGTGCTTGTCTTTTCACTAGTGACAAGCATAATCACAAGCAACATACAGACTCAGTAATGTACTGTTCATTAGCAGTGCTTGTCTTTTCACTTGTCTAGTGACATAAGCATAAGTACAAGCAACATACAGACTCAGTAATGTACTGTTCATTAGCAGTGCTTGTCTTTTCACACCTATATGATAGATACGATACTGAGTCTGCGTATGTTGCTTGCGCTTATGATTCCCAATCGAAAAAACAGCGTAAGTTACAACAAATATTGCACATTTTCGACGTAAATCCCTTAATTGGAAAACTCCTTAATTTGTCTAAAATCCCAACAATAACAATAACAAACAACAACAATATGAATAACAATTTTGCAGCCCAAGTCTTACAATCATTACATCATTTTATTCTTCATCTGTATAGTTTCCAATCTCCTCTCCCCCGTTTATAACACAGGAGTACCATAATATTGGTTACGAGCACGTTAAACTAAGTAAGGTGCGCACCTCCTGTCCAGGTGCTGAAGCTCTGTTTTATCTGCAGTATGTCGCCAGTCAAGCATAATGTTGATGTCATTGTGGCCCATAATTCCTTATCGACAGGAGTGCATGCGTGATACGTGTTAATTTTCATGACGTCAATTTGCTCAGCCGTGAATTATATATCTCCTAGTGATCCGTTACCATAGAAACATTCAATTTCGTGAATTTTAATTTTGTCCAACAGTTTTCGTATGATGTATGGATGACTTTCAAAAATAGCGGCCTAGTACATGAGAACGAGGCCGCAGAGGCTTTGTTACCAGAAAATAAGCGTGACGAGACTTTAATTAATTGCTATCAAAGACGATGTGTTCCCTTTCCTTTTGAAATGTGAAGCAGTTGACAACCGATTGTTTCACAAGACTTATTGATTGAATTCATTCCATGTATTACCGTATTCACTCGTTTTAGCGCCGCCCCCGATTAAGCGTCGCCCTTGATTAAACGCCGCACCTAAGGGCAAGATGAATTAAGCGCCGCCCTCGAATAAACGCCGCATTTGTTTATACGTTTATTCAAAAGACTTCCACCAGACTGTCGTTTTGAATAAGGAAAACCAAGTGTGGTATAACTCAACATTGAGATAGTGTAACAAATAGAGGTTTTGTACATCTAAAGCACGTTTATGGTGTGGTGAACATTTGCTTCACTGATGAGGCTTATGATCTTAATAAACGCCGCCCCCGAATTAGCGCCGCCCCCAAATAAGAGCCGCATCAGAAACCCCCAAAAATAAATGAGACGAATAAATACGGTAAGGCATTAAAACTTTCGCAATCTAATAAATTCTTCGCAAAAAACCTCCTAGGTACACATGTTTCGGGTGAAATGGGAGAAGGGGAAGGGAAACGAAGCTAATTAAAAGAAGCCTTTGCGCTCCGATTGAATTCCGTTAACTAGCGGCAAAGGCGAAAGCTTTTAAATTTGACCTTGATTCACATCCTGTCAATTTTTTATTTTATCCACTTTGCATTTCGAATGAGCAAACATTTAAAATAAAACGTCTACAAAACGGAGATTAACCTTAAAACTGCCAGTGTGTAAGACAAATTCTCGTCCATTTGATTTTAAAACACGTAATTGATATTACGTCACAAGTGACGTCACGACTTAAAAGCGCTTAGAGATTATATTTCCGAGAACTGAAAGCCTTGAAATATCTTTATAACAATATTATTTGGAGTTCTGCCTTTTGTGAATGTTGAAGATTCAACGACACAAACCCTGACTTAAGCCGTTGTGTACAAAGAAAATTGAATCTAAATAATAAACCTCCTGTATGTCGACCGCATTAAATAGCAAGTCTAGGTGATCGCTTAATGGAGGTAGACACCTACGAGAGGCGACAATTAACAATAATAATTTTAGTAATTTGAGCAGGAAACTCAGTTTTAGCGTATTTATTTTCTCAAATCTCTTCATCGCAATTGTGTAGAAGTGGATTATATTCACGATTCAAGCCAGTTTAAAAAAACCAAAAACATGAGGACGTGCCACACGTCAAATTATCCGACCAAAATACTTTAATATGTGGGTTGACCAGCATGTCCAGTCAGGCATACAGACGTGAGGTTTGTTGGACAGCTGAACAGGATGAATGGTTTGGGCCTTCCGAACCCCACCTACACAGTTTATTCGATTATCAACTTAAAGGCAATCAACGACCTTTAACAGGCTATGCGTTGGTGTACTTAAATTTGTCCCAAACTAAGTTCTGCATGTTTTTAACATAGCGGAACTTCTTTATTGTGGACAGCAAATGGTTAAAGAAAAGTGTCCGTAATACAGAGATGCCAGTTTTATAAAGGTTAAATGTATTCCAGATGTCAGGACAGGAAGGCCAGCCTTATAGAGAAGTGTTCGTTGGGAGAGGTTATGCTTTATATCATCATATATTACGCGCGCTGTGATTGGTCAGGAGTCGTGCATGTGCGACGTCTCAGAATCTTACGCGCAACCTGATTGGTTGAAATATTTTGAAAAATATTATACAAAACAAATAGTCCCATATTTTCTTTGCGTCTGTTAATTCTCTAATAGAGGCACAAAAAATGCCAAAATGTGGTTAGAACAACAGTCACACGACTTGAATTCGTGTTTTTTGTTTCTTTTTGTTGTTATTATTATTGTTTTTTTATTTGTTTGTTTGTTTGTTTGTTTGTTTGTTTTTGACGTCATCTGTGCATTTGTTAGAATACAGACGCACGGAAAATTGGAATCTAGTCTGGGCCATCGCGGTAAATTGTACGAATTGTACTGCATGTAGTACTTTGAGAATCATGAATTGAAACTATTTCAAGTCAGTTCAAGGGACTTAGATGGCTTTCTTAAAACTAAGGATTGAAATGCAGATAAAATGATTTGTTGAGAGGAAATCTTCAATATGACACATATGAATTCGAAAACTATTGTCAAGTCCCCCCGAGACACCCCTCCCCTAGACATTTGAATAACTGACAGGTGTATACTATGTGACCTTCTACATGGTATGTATTAGACATGTGTGTGATGATAGTTCAAGTCAAGTCAAGTCCCTCCGAGACACCCCTCCCCCAGACATTTGAATAACTGACAGGTGTATACTGTGTGACCTTCTACATGGTATGTATTAGACATGTGTGTGATGATAGTTCAATATTTAATTTAACACTACGTCATCACCGTGACAACACTTTGCTCTGTGTAATCAGTTGTTGAAATTTGACCATTACATTTTTCAAACAAAACTAAATTTAAAAAACCCGAAAATACTGAAATATTAGAGGATATTATTATACGAAATCCCCTATTCCCCTATTCTTCGACAAAACGTTATCCGACTTTATGAGTTAGCAAGTTTTTGAATCGTATACCGGCGTACATTTCTAGTTTAATGATCAATTTGTTTTACTAAGTAAACGGAAACGAATTTCTGTTTTTCGTTGATTTTCATGTACAATTCGCCGTCATATATGAATTAAATTCGTTCACGTTTTCAGACTTACGACTGAGTTTTTATTAAAAACCCAAACATTGAAAGTGGGCCAGCTTACATCGTACGCACACTTCTTAGTACATCGTACACGTATACTTCTTAAAATAATGAATGTGATAACTTTTCAAACACTTTAATTTGGTTCATATACATCTTTCGAAGTTGATTTCACTGGAAAAGGATTCAAAGATCTTCAGTTCACCAAGTGTTATTCAGAGTTTGTCCATACGTTGCGTACCAAAGCTAGAATAGGCTAAAATAGCTCACTAGTTAGCGTTCTTCCGTGTATTCAATCTTATTCAATAAAATTCACACGATTATTCGAGTTGATTAATTAGTAGCTTTGAACAAAGAAAAATCATAATCTCTTTTTCTTCTTAAAATTTTAATGCTTGAAACTTTTTTCCTTTTCAGAAAAAGGGCCAGACGACCAATTAAGTTTTCCATTATAAGAAAAACTTGCTCCTTTAGACGACAAATAAATCGCCATTTTTTTCGGCATTGTCAAAACCACTAATTGTCAAGGAAAAGTCGTTCATGTAGATACGGCTTACATAATTTACAAGGGAATACATAGGACCTAAAGAAATAGAAGTGTAAAAGTACTAAAACTAAGAAGTTATCGTATTCCTTTGAAAACCAAAAACCCTTGACAAACTAAATCCAAGAAATGATAATGATTATTGAGATCATTAATTTTGTACAACTCGCAGTACAACAAGTACAATGGAAATTTTTGTGTTTTTCCAACAATGGAAATTTGGAAGGAAAATGTTGGAAATTCCTACATTCGGTCCAATTCCAACAGCTAGCCGTCAGAAATTGCATTCTCCAACAGTTGGAAATTTCTGCTAAAGATTGCATTTTCCTAGATTTTCTAACACTAAGAAATGGTGCAATATTCGAAAAATCACATTATGGTTCAAATTAGCGAAAAAAATAATATAATTTTTGTTAAAACATTGAGAAAAATTTCAAAATTAAATAAATAACTGAGAATTGAAACCATATCTCTAGCCCGGGTTTAGCCGTGCCATATTCTTTGCTTTTAGAAGAACGAAGCTGTTAAATTGAAACCTTAAATTGGCGATAAGCTTTCTGTTTTTCAAATAGTGTTCTTATGTCAACAAATAATATTTCCATTATAACTTTTAATTCAGAACAATTTCCTCGTTTTTATTATCGAATAGAGAACCCCTTCAGTCTTTTGTGAATTGTTGAATGCTTACATATTGCTTTTCATAGTAGTAATTTTGTCTTGAAATTTACCCTTGGAAACGGTCAATAAGGTCTTATACTGCTCAAGATATTCAAGTTTTTGTTACAATAAACAGGTGAAAGGAGTAACGCAGCCGAACCTTCTGGATTTCATTTTTAATTTCGAACTTTATATTGCAGTAAGATTGTGACAGTTAAGGATTATATTATCTGTCAGTCTCTCCGGGATTGTACCATAAGGACTGCTCATGCATATTGAAAGACTTTATCATTGACTTTTTTTTTAGAAGTTCATTTATTTATCTGGGAAATAATTCCCATGTTGACACTGTCCTGAATGGAACTTCAGTAAGCGAATAAACAATCTACATTTCCCAATAAATTTTTCATTGTGGCTTACTCCGACAATAACTACTGAATCACCAAACCTCTTGTTTGAATAAAACCAACTCTTAAGAAACAAAAAACCCTTTTTTGACATCCTTCCAAATGCAGGATTGACGACATTTATCCATCGAGGCAAATTAGAGAGGGCCAAGAGGAGTTTCATAGTGAGTGAAAAGTTTGTTGTACGTCACTGTCCGGCGATGGATATATTATGTAAATTAGGGACTTGTAGACTGTTCGAATAGCAGCTGTAGTCAGAGGGAAAAGTCATTGGTTTAGTTCGGTTAATAGATCGACTCGCTGCCTTAAACCTTGGTATTTAACGCGTTCGTCAAGTGCTAGCGCTTGAAGCTCAGCCACATTTTTTGCGCACTTGAAGAGGTTTTTCTTTCAAAGATGAACCGAACCGACTGCCCAATGTTAGAGAAGTCAATTTCGTTTATAGTTTTGGCTGTTTTTAGTTCACTATCCGGACTGGTTGCAATTCTTGGAAACACATTGGTACTCTTAGCCATTTATACGACAAGAAATCTTCGAACGACATCGAATTTGTTTATAGCGTCCTTAGCCGCATCAGATTTTCTCGTCGGCTCTATCATGGATCCTATACTTGCAACTCGGAGTGTTAAGTACAGTTATTTTGGGAGAACTCTGACTGATCCGGATGATCCATTTAAAGTAACAATCGATTTTTTATGGATCCAAGCTGTGGTTGTCACGACGTTTGGTTTGATGGCAGTGAGCGTAGATAGATTTATTGCGATCACCAAGGTTTTTGTTTACGATGGTTTTCTAACTACTAGACGGTGTGCATATTTGATTAGCTTCATCTGGCTGTTCTCTTTTCTGTTTGCCTCTACCAGACTAATGATCCCAAATGAAAACCTTTCAATTCTATGGGTGACTACAGCTATAGTATCTTGTGGTGTCCCTTTTACAGTGACTTCATATTGCTACCTAATGATTTTCAAAGCTGCAAGGAAACAGCTCAAACGAATTGTCAACGAAACAACAACTAAAAGTTCGAGGGAAACAAGACGAATTGAAGAGGCACGCCATCGCAAAACTGCATGCACGATTGGTATTGTCATCATGCTTTTTTTCTTTTTGTGGTTTCCCAGTCTTGTAGTTGCTGCAGTTAATTTAACACTAGAAGAAGGCTGTACCAAAATACAATTCTCTCATAAAGTTTGGATCTGGGTTGAATGGATCGCATATTTGAGCTCTGCAGTAAATCCTTGGGTGTACTCAATGAGGAGCGCCGAATTTCGAACGGCTTGTAAGCTCAGTTTGGGGCTTCAAAAAAGCAGGGTTATCCCCGAAGAAATGATTTCCAGATCCAAAGCAAGGCCAAGTGTAATTGCTGTTGATGGCGATAATGCTACAAGTTTGGAAGCTAAGAATTCGACCATAGTTTGTCAAAACACAGTTGTTAACCAGAAAAAATCAAACTATCTCCTCCCTCCTGTAGTATGACGAAAAATCTTATTTTGCATGTAAATTAAATAAATGTAAAATAATTGTAAATCCGTTTACATTTTGAGAGAGTAAGAAATGTAGTAATTATATTGCTTGCTGGAGGATTCTACGGCGCCACTACAAATTAAGGTGTTTTGACTCTTATGCAATATAATGAGTTGCATGCATTTATTTATTTGATTACTCTTTTCATTACCTATCTTAAGACGCATCTACACAAAGTATTCCTTGGCAAGTTAAAATGGGAGTCTTTTGGTCGTTCATGACTGGCTTCAGAAATGCTTACATGTACAGCTTAAAATGTAATCTTTCGAAATCCCACCGAAGTTTAAATATAGCTGTCTGTTTTACAAACAAATTATACAAACTCGCAAGAAAAGTTTTAATTTTCGGCTATGTAAAAGGGAAGTTTTTATCGCGAGTGAAAAAACCATGAATAAAAAGTGTATTGAACTGAAGAACACTCAAGACGATTGTTAACATGTACACAATGTGCTTGCATTTCAAATTATCTGGATTTCCATTTGTTCAACCAGTGGGAATGATTCCATATGCTTCCTTGCTTGCAATTTTTTGCGGGTAATATGTCCTCCGTTTTTAAACTGAACTTTGAAAAGGTTGTAGTTAGTATCTAAAAACTGAACTACCTAAATTCATCATCTACAGCGGATAATTTATTTTTCCACTTAAATTACACCATATTCTAATCACGAAAGACCCGAGGCTATGAATATGCACCTATATACACTGCAGATGTTAAAACGCGAAGCACTGCTAGAAAAAGATAATCATACGAACAGCAAAACAGTACACAATTAAAAAAAAACTTTTTTGGTAAAGAAAATATAGGTCTTTCTGATTTTAAAACTATATTTCCTACTACAAGAGAAATTTGTTGTTCTCATTTTATTACCCTAATTTTGTACTTGATATAAAGAAAATATAGGTCTTTCTGATTTTAAAACTATATTTCCTACTACAAGAGAAATTTGTTGTTCTCATTTTATTACCCTAATTTTGTACTTGATATAAAGCCCTTAAGCCCATAGGCGTGATACCTGTGGCTATACTTATAAAGCGTCACAGGTGGTACTATTGTCACTATACTTCCTACGTACTTAACGTGAGATTATCCAGAGAAAAATGTACAACAACTAGAGAAAAATACAACAATCGAAGGATAAAGCATTCTGGCAAAAATTTAGTAAAATTACTCTGTGCATTCATTAAAATGAACAATTATGGTCGATAATTAACAGCTGGATTCTCGTCACAGGCCTCCATCTGCTGCTCTCAAGATAGCATTGTAACAGTAAATTCTAACACTGATGAAACGGCCCTGCTCCTGCGCCAATTTCCCGCAGGAATTTAGTCTCTGTCTTTATCTTTTGAGCTGCAGCTGCTGCGCCCACATTGCAATTGTCTTCTGCATCAATTCAAACGTGTTCGTGCGCTAATTTTTACGCATCCACCCACGGCTATAACTGCTGCGCAAAATTTCCAATTTCATTCGAGCAAATTGTTTTGATGTTCCAATTGCCTTCTGCATCAATTCAGACACGAAGATATTGTTTGTGCGCCACTTTTCCTGCTGCAGCAATGTGCGCAACCTCGGCTACAATTGCTGCGCAAAGTTTCAGCTGATCGGGAGTACATAAAGAACTTGTTTGTGCGCCACTTTTCCTGCAGCAAATGAATTACATTACGTGTGCACCCCAGGCTACAATTACTGCGCCAAAGTTTCATTTGCTTTCTAGAGCAAATGTGGCTGATCGGAACATCATTGAAGGACTTGTTTGTGTTAAATGTAAAATGTATTCCCGGGGTCTCAAACTGCTGCCTTACGCCCGCTGTCTCATCATGACATGTCCATGCTGACAGACCATGAAGCTCTTAACATAACAAATTGGTGTAGTTACATGTATGTTAATTATGTGACGTTTTTGCCTCGACATGAAGCGGTCCCTACTTTTATTGTGACGTCAGACCGACTTCAAAGCTTGTTTCAGGTATGCGACGTTGTGCGCAAATATGCTCCATTGTGCTCTCTTAGACTCTGTTTTATTGCTAACTCAACTTTTCTTTTCAGGAAGTAAAAATTAATGTCTCTCGGGATCGTTTGACAGAGACCTTTAGCATCGCGTTGACCGCAGACGGCAAACCGCAGGATAGAGTACATTTCGTATGACTGTGAAAACGGCACCGCACGGTCACGGCACGGTTATACGGCAGAATTTCGAATGTTTTTATAGATATCACAGCACTGACACGGACACGGAACGGCGCTGTCCGTTTCACACTCATACGAAATCTGCTCTACCACGTGACATTGCTCTTGCCGTCACGTTTGCAGTTAGTGGTTCGCGTTTCAACGTGGAGAGAACCTTCTAGCGGTAAGTGATTTACCTCGAGGTTTTTTGGTACTTTAAATTTTACTAACTCGCGTTTCAAGCTAAGAATTAGATTTTTATATTTGTCCACTTTGAAAATATGTGAGTTTGATTCAGGAACTAGGAATTATGTATGAATTCTAGACAATTAAAGTGAAGTTAGTGCAAGAACTGGAAAAACAAACATGGCGGCTTGAAACTACAAAACGCAAGCATGCAAATAAGTATGGAAATTTCAATGTTCGTTTGAATTCTAAAAGAGATTTTTAACCGTATAACCGTGTCGTGACCGTGCGGTGCCGTTTTTACAGTCATACGAAATGTACCCTATTAGTACAGTAAAATGGTGCAGAATTGTGCAAATTTGTGTAACAAGCATAAAATTTGGCATACCGATAGAGGTTAATGACCTGAGTAATTCTAGAGGTGGATCCACGCCCAGAAATCAATTACTTACAGATCGATATTCTTGGAATTAATTATATCAGAAACAAAGATAAAGAGCATCTAATGTTAATGCAAAAGGGTGCAATTAAGGATAGTGATATAAAGGTTGAGTATGCTGAGTGATTTTTTATTGAGAGCCACGCCCTCTGAATGCCACTTGGAGAACTATAGATATGGAATACATTATAAATGTTAATTGATACAAAAGATTTTCCTCTTGGGGTGTTCGTATGAAATCTTGCATAATGATAAAGGCTTAGTCCCAAAGTAATCCTAGATATGGAGCCACGCCTAAAAACAAGAACTTCCAGTTTTATAGCAATGCCGGGAATATATCATTAAATTTTCGAGCAAAATATACCTTTAATTTTAATTTAAAAGCGAGGAAATATCATTCAAAAAGTAATAAGCATAAAGCCACGCCCTAACAGAGTACTTATAGAATTTGAGTTATGGTATAATGTATATCAATTCATATAAAAAATTGATTACTTAAACGAAAAGTGGCGGCATAAAGAGACTGCAACTATTTATCTGTAAGTACTTTTATAGGGCGTAGCTCTATGCTAATCATATCTTGAATTCATTTATTTTATTACGTCCTTCACTATTACGGTTATATACTAAAACTAAAGGTATATCTTGCTGATTTTATATAATGATATATTCCATTACTATAAAACCGTAAGTACTTGTTTTTAGGCGTGGCTCCATATCTAGGATTACTTTGGGCCTAAGCCTTTATAGTGCAGGCATATCGTGCACAAAAAGTGCAGAATTGTTCAGTTTTTTGCTACAAGCATGAAAATTGGCACAATGATAGAAGACAACATGCTGACTAATTCCTGATATAGCGCCACGCCCAAAAATCAATACTTCCAGTTTTACACAAGTGGAATTAATTTTCACTTAAAATTAAATACAATTGTTGTATTAACTAGTTGGTTCATGAAATGTGATAATTCTTTATGAGTACTGTTCCTTCTACCTAACTGACTATAGTGCCCCACCCTATTCCTTGTACTTCCAGTTTTATGTTAATGGATTTAATTAAATTCAAAATTACTGAAAATAACCGTTTTCTACAATGCTATCACTACCAACTAATCCAAATTGGTCTAATGATGCATGCCCTTTTCATTTCACATGCACTGCCACACCCTAAACTTAGTACTGCCAGTATAGATACATAGGAATACCTCAAGTCTCTCAAGTATCAAAATTATTCACCTTGTTTTAAAGTCAAGGAGATAGAATAATAGACGGATATGATTGAAACAACGCAATTTGCATAACATGCAACCATGGCAACGCCTTTTCAAAAGTACTTCCAGTAATAGTACATTGTAATTGATTATTGGGGTTACTGGAGTTTATTAATTTTGGATTATGGAAAATCTAATATTTTTTAAGGTAAGAATCTTTGACAAGGGAGAGGGCTATTGCAGTTCACTCGTAGCAATCACTGAATTTTATTAATTATTTCAATAACTTCCCAAACGAATTAATTCCATTTGCAATCGCCTCCACAATCAAACATGGCTGTGCACACAAGCTGCAATTTTGCACATTTTTATCTTGCTTACATTTACATCTGGTCAGGTGGCTATACATTTCCAAAATCTATTGCTTAGTTTTCCCACAACTGCGTCAATTTAATCTTTTTGGTCCGCCTTTGTCTACTGCCAAGTGCGGCGCAGAGAGTAGCTGCAACGACTGACCTGGCTTGATAAGCGGTTAGTCTCTTAATGTGATTTTGGCAGAGTGCTGCAGATGGGATGCTGCCCCCATTGACTTGGCTTTTTTTTAAAACATTTCCTTCTATGAAGTCAATAACTATTTGGCAAAAGTTAGTTTAACTGTACAGTAGTACAACAAATTGCTGCAGTAGACTGACATATATTTCCAACAGATCTTTACATACAGAATCATTCAAAGGCCGTTTAAATGTTGTTTTTACTTCTGCAAACAATACCTTCAAGTCTCCAAGGCAGAGATTTTCCCGAATATAGACATTTCATTGCAGCCCGTGAAGACAAAGAAATGAAAAGTTGAAGTTTTACTTCGAAATCGCGGGACGTTGGTTCTCCAGGCCTATTCCAGGCCCTAAAATCGCCCAAAATCGCCTTAAGTTTTGAGTATCTTTGGGGATAATTTTGCTAAAATCGCCCAAAATTATGGCGATTTTAGTGCCCGGAGAAGGCCTATTTCCAGAGCCAGAGGCTCGTGGAAAAAGCAATTGAAGATGGGCCCTTTTCTCCCGCTCTCCACCGATGCTCCATTTTAAGGGTATTTACAGTATATTAAAGCTACACGCAAAGAACAGAAGTCGAAACAAGGATAGGAAGTCACTGATATTCGATGGGGATCAAACTTGGGACCTCTCGCACTAACAAACTGTGCAATCCTTGCTCCTAAAAGTCGTGGAAGCCATGGAAAGCAGGAAGTGCAGCTGCTTTGCTAGGGCCTAGTGCTCTGAAAACTTCAAGAACTGCAATATCACAATCCTTACAAATGAAAAGAAAAGCCTTGAGTCTGATTCCTCTTAAGTGCATGCTGCCAATCCAGTGAATTCCCGTTCTACATCACATGCTAATCCTTGTCCAAAAGAAGAAATCAAGTGCATGTTTCCAGGCAACTTGATGACTTTCATTTGCAAATTTCAACTAAAAGTAAAAAGCTCTCAAAAACCTAAGGAATCCAGGGAATTCCCGTTCAACACTAATTTTTCTCCAACAGAAGAAATCAAGTGTTTCTTGTTGGGCAATATGATGGATTTGCAAATTTCAGCAAAAAATAAAAAAAGCTCAATACCCTAAGGAATATTTCCCAGTTCTACACGCTTTGGTTGACCATGGCTTTGTTAACTTCTAGATATGGTCTGTGATTTGAGGCTATCAGTGCCGCAATATTCGCTCCACATTACATCAACCCTGGAGACATTCTGTATTAAACTGGGTCTTCACAGTCATGTGTAATTGATCAGGCTATTGTGAACGGGTTTCCTTTATGTGGAAAATTATAAAATAGTGAGAATTATTGATTGTTACGAGGGAAGTGCAATAACAGTGGCCTTTATGCAGGAATCCCTACAGAAAGATGTCAGATTGCCATATACCCAAACCTAATTCCAGATCATCAATTCCAAAGTATTATTACTGGAAGTACTTTTTGAAAAGGCGTTGCCATGGTTGCATGTTATGCAAATTGTGTTGTTTCATCTCCTTGACTTTAAAACAAGGTGAATAATTTTGATACTTGAGAGACTTGAGGTATTCCTATGTATCTATACTGGCAGTACTAAGTTTAGGGTGTGGCAGTGCATGTGAAATGAAAAGGGCATGCATCATTAGACCAATTTGGATTAGTTGGTAGAGATAGCATTGTAGAAAACGGTTATTTTCAGTAATTTTGAATTTAATTAAATCCATTAACATAAAACTGGAAGTACGAGGAATAGGGTGGGGCACTATAGTCAGTTAGGTAGAAGGAACAGTACTCATAAAGAATTATCACATTTCATGAACCAACTAGTTAATACAACAATTGTATTTAATTTTAAGTGAAAATTAATTCCACTTGTGTAAAACTGGAAGTATTGATTTTTGGGCGTGGCGCTATATCAGGAATTAGTCAGCATGTTGTCTTCTATCATTGTGCCAATTTTCATGCTTGTAGCAAAAAACTGAACAATTCTGCACGATATGCCTGCACTATTATCTTTATGCAAGATTTCATATGAACACCCCAAGAGGAAAACCTTTTGTATCAATTTCATGTATAATGTATTCCATAGTTATAGTTCTCCAAGTAGCATTTAGTTAGGGGGCGTGGCTCTCAATCAAGAATTACCCAGCATACTCAACCTTTATATCACTATCCTTCATTAAACCTTTTTGAATTAACATTAGATGCTCTTTATCTTTGTTTCTGAGATAATTAATTCCAAAATATGGATATGTAAGTAATTGATTTCTGGGCGTGGCTCCATCTCCAGAATTACTCAGAACGTGAACCTCTATCATTGTGTGCAAAATTTCATGCTTGTCACACAATGTCGCACAATTCTACATCATTTTCCTGGACTATATCCTGCGGTTTGCCGTTTGCGGTCAACGCGATGCTAAAGAACACTTGAGCAATTTGTGATGGCTTTATTTCCAAGCTAGAACACTTGAAAGCCGTCATGTATGTTGATTTTTGTTTTGTTGTTGTTGTTGCCAAATTTAAGTATTCAATCTGCTAGTGGCAGTGATAAAAAAGTTTCTAGTCAACAGCTAGTTTTTTATGGGAGCCCTGTGGCGAAGTGCTATATAATGTGGTCAGCGGTCAGTTGGCCGCGTTTCCCTAAGAGGATTGGGATCTACCGGCTTGTCTCACGTTGAACTCAAGATGGCGGCGGACAACGAAAACGAACTGAGAGACGAAGAATTGAACGAAGAAACGGTAATATACGATTTAGTTGTCCTTTTATCACTCTGTTTAATTCACCCGGCAAGGCCTAATCCTTCGATCGGAGTAATTTTATTCCATGAAGATACAAAATTGATTATGAAATTTAATGAAAAAAAGTGTGATGTAATTTCAGACCTCGGACGACCCTGAACCCGAGAAGGAGGAAGAACAAGGCGAACCAGAGGAAGAAGACGAAGAGGAGGAAGAAGAGGACACCGTGGATCCAATGGACGAAATACGCGAAAAATGCGAAGAGAAACCTGATTGCACGAAACTCAAGCTGGACTTTAGCAATTGCGAGGAACGAGTCGGTAGTAAATCTAAGACATCAGAAACGTGTACTCAAGAATTATTAGATTTTATGCATTGTAGAGACGCTTGTGTAAGTACAATTTATTTGCTACTTTTAAGGTAACCATAAACATTGTTTTGGTGTGTGAATTGTGGTCATATCATAACAACACTATAATATTTATATATTCAATAGTAATTAACTTATATTATTACAATATTTAAGACTAGATTTTTGCTCCAAATCGCACACTATTATTAATAATATATGTGTATGATAAATAAGTGAAATTTAACAGTTTAAAGTTGACTATGCATTGGTTTTCATTCCCCCCAAAAATTAATTTTGCTTCAATAATTACTGCATTCTAATGGGAGATTTTATCATGACATAAATGTAGTTCCAGTCACACAAGCTGCTGAAAAAGAAGCTGGCCATCAAAGTGGGCCCAGAGTTCAGTTGTAAAACACAGCATATTTGTATTTGTAAAGTTCAAAGTTTTTTGCACTAGATTCACTTTTTTGCATCACAATAGAAACTATTGTATTTTTGTGCCCTTTTCAAAGAGTGCCACTGTACTATTTCTGTGGTGGATGGGTTTTTGCTCCCTCCAATTAGACCAATTCCATAAGTTGGAAGTTTTCACTCCTTTGCATTGGTAAATCACTCATCTAGAGCAACCACAACAGGAAGCCCAACTGTGGAGCAAACAAACTGACTTATGGAAATCAGTTTACATCCTAATGAACTATTTAAAAGCAGGGTTCACAATGACCTTGAATAGTCAGGGAATTTCCTAAAATATTTCAAGGTCAGGGAATTTCTAATAGAAATGTTGGTAAATTTTTTGTTGGAAAGGTCATTACAACCCTTTTAGCAGCTTGACTGTGGAATTCCACAAACTTTAGCTGCTTAATTTTGTAGATTGATATAGCTGGAAACTTTATTAGTACCTATAGTATAGTAATACAGTGCTTGCCAAGTGTGAATCACAACAGTGAGTGGTGAACATTAAACCTCCATATCACCAGAATTAATAATTATGTTGGTCATTGACCTCTGTTCTCTAAAAAAAATGTTAATTCTTTTTATAATTCTTCCTCAGGCATCAAACGTTATATTTAGCAAGCTCAAGTAAATGTGGACAGCTGGAAAAGTTCATAGGTCTTGTATAAATTTACACACTCATTACTGGCTCTGTCTTTCAAATGGATTGTTTTTTGTAAACTTTTTGGATCCAAATAAGAAGTCATTAAGTCTGTGGTCACCTTTGATTCCATTATGAATTATAAGACATTGTTGATTGTCTGAGGTTTTACAGTTAATCAATAAACATTTGCAATTCTTTATTGGGTGTTTCTTTGCTTTAAATACAAAGTTTGGGTATAAATGAGATGAGACCTGGGGTTCCATACATTGTTGCCATTCAACTTTGAGTGTCAGTACAGTTGTAGCATCATGCACTTCATTTTAGAACAATATTAGACTTTTTCCTTATTCACATGACCATATAACAGTGGGTCCAAGTTGAGGCCGAGGTTTTGCAGGGCTGTCAACTCTCCCAGATAATCTGCGAGTCTCAAGATTTTGGACTGTATCTCCTGGTCCCAAGATTAAAGCCTCAAATCTCCCAGATAATCACTCTAATCCTGAAATTGTGACCATTAATTTTGACTGAAAGATCTGTTCCCCCCCATTGAGCATGAAAATCAACTCCGAATAAAGCATGGTGAAGCCTAGGCTCAGTTTTCAGCCGTCGGGGTTTCCCCAGCAGTGTGTGTACATTTTGTCTGTTGAAGATGCAAATCCCCCCCCCCCCCAACTATAAAATGTAAAAGGATTTGAAAATGTAAAAGTATTTTAGAGCATTTTCAAATTTCCCTAGCAATGGGCAATTTTTGTCAGAGCACCCTTAACTAGTACAAGCCCTATTTTAGAGCCACGTTGACACTTCGATCTTAGATCAACACTTCAGAATTTCTAACCAATAAAAATTATTTTTTACAATGTATAATCTGCCATACCAAGATCCACCTAGGTCTAAATTCCCTCTTTCTTGCACAATTTTGTAATCAATTTTTTTGTTTCCACTATTTTCCCCATCTTTTAGCACGTTTTTATTTTTTTCCTCGATTTGGGTTGCCTGTGGCTTAATTGCGTAATCACTTTGACCACGTGATCAGTTTTACCCCTGAAGACCACCCCGCAGATTACGTCTTTGTTATATAAAGCCCGCGAAAACACCTCAAGTTACAAGAAACGCTGGCAAAGCGTTTCGGCGAAGCGGGAAAGAGGAAGGGAACGACCATCCGAAATCCCAAGCTTTCAAGCCTAAAAAGTGCGGCAAAGCCAGGAAAAAGTATAAACAAACAAACAAAACACACTTTGCAATATTTTGATGATATTTCTGGACAACATCAGTTGTAGTGAATCAAAAAAAGTTGCGTTAAAAGAAACGTCGTCGAAATTACCTCATCCGCCATTTTGCGAAGACAAGGTCTAGATCAAAATGGCTTTGGTTTCTGGGTCTCCAGCGCCTCTACGCGACGTCAAAAGATGCCAGTTTGGTATCTTAGGCCCAGACGAAATAGTAAGTAAATTCTAGGTTAAGAATGAGTTGTATTTTCTGATGAAAAGAAGCGCCACGTCTAACATTAGGATCGATCTTTGGTTTTGACTTCGACATGTTTCGTCGAACTAAATTAAATTACCAGTCGTAAAGATTACTAAACAAACATTTATTATAGAAACAAATGTCTGTAACTACCGATGGAGGAGTCAAGTACGCAGAAACGATGGAAGGAGGTCGTCCAAAGCTCAATGGACTCATGGATCCAAGACAGGGAACCATTGATCGGTTTTCTCGATGTCAGACATGTGCTGGAAACATGACCGAATGCCCTGGTCATTTTGGCCACATAGAACTCGCCAAACCCGTGTTTCACGTTGGATTCTTGTCAACGATTGTTAAATACCTTCGTTGTGTGTGTTTCTACTGCTCCAAACTACTTGTAGACATGGTAAATGACGAAAATTTTACGTTCTTTTCCTGTTGACTTCGTGTGTCTTGTCTTGTACTTACCTCGTGCTGCACTGCGCATGAGCGGGCAAAGTTTCGATTGTGGGGGGAGGGGGTGAATCTTTTTGAAAATTTGAAATTTATCATTTCATTCCAGGTTATTTATTATTTATTTGTATGTATTTCGATGATATTTTTGTATTTTTTATATTTTCTTTGTTTTTTTCTCTTTCATTCAATGTTTTCTTATTTTTCATATCAAAATCTCTATCAAATATTTTGTCTATTTTAAAACTGACTCTCTTATTCTTTTTATATTTTTGTGGATATATTTAGATTTCTTTCCAAAATATTTCTGTTATTTTTTCAAATGTGTTTTAGAATGATCCCAGAGTAAAAGAAATAGTGTCCAAATCCCATGGACAGCCCAAGAAGAGAATGCAACACATCTATGATTTGTGTAAAGGAAAAAACGTCTGTGAAGGAGGTGATGAGATGGACACAACTCTTACAAACCCAAACCAAGAAGGCACAGATGAATCAGAGAAAAAAATTGTGAGTTATTGCAAAGTTTTTGAAAATGGCATATTTCTTTACTTTCATGTTTTTTGTAATAGATATAAAAAATTAGTTTCCAGGGAACTGCCCTAATAATATTGAAATTTGATGATGGCGATGTAGGTTTAGCTACTTTAGAAAATGCGCACTTATTTAAAAAGGGGATTTTTTCCTTATATCCAGCTAGTTCATAAGATATGATAGCAATCTTATATTAAATGCTGAATTGAATGTTGGAAAGTGATGTCATCCAGCAATGATAGCAAAGACACCATAGTGACAAAACAACATGCATTTGCATGAAGACTTACGGTCAGCTGCTGACCATTTCTCTCTTCCCCTTAACTTTGATATAAAATAATCACTATTTTCTCACGCACATTGCACTTTATTTCAGAATCATGGTGGTTGCGGCCGCTACCAGCCCAAGTTCAGAAAGACGGGTTTAGATCTGACTGCAGAGTGGAAGCATGTCAATGACGATTCCAGTGAGAAAAAGATAAATCTCACTGCTGAGCGAGTGCACGAAATCTTCAAAAGAATAACTGAAGAAGAATGTGAAATTCTTGGTATGAATTCTAAGTTTGCCAGGCCAGATTGGATGATAGTCACAGTGTTACCAGTTCCTCCATTGCCTGTTAGACCCTCTATTATACTAAGTGGAACTGCTAGGAGTCAGGTATGTCATTTCTAAGATACGATACATAAAACTGCCATAAAGCAGCCAGGCACAGGGAGTTGGGAGGGGGGGGGGGGGGGGGATAGGGGGGAAGGGGGCCATTAAGGGCCAGGCACTGTGAAAATTGACTGGCTGTCTATGGAGATGACTTTGCTAGGTTTTGACTGGCCGTCTTGGACAACTGTTAAAGCAATTACTTTTTGTGATAAATATCCATGGTCTTGCCCTGGTGTCACAATGTCCTCAAATTCTTAATGACTCCACTAGACAGAGGTAATATTAACCCTGGCCCCATGAGTAACACAAGCATATTATTATAATTTCAAAATGCCATGTGTAATATAAGGGTGATATAAATTGTATTGTTGAAGATAATAGCAGTAAGATAACTAGTAATAGTGTTAAATGGAATGAAGTTGAGATGACAAGATTTCACTGTTTTAATTTGGACATAATTTACTAAACTGTGTTCATAATAATTATAGGATGACTTAACTCACAAGCTAGCTGAGATTGTCAAAGCCAACAACAACTTGCAAAGAAATGAGCTCAATGGTGCTGCAGCTCACATCATAGCAGAAGATACTCGAATGCTGCAATATCATGTTGCTACTTTGATTGATAATGAGATCCCTGGATTGCCAAGAGTAAGTTCTTCCTTATAGTTATCAATGTTTTCCAAATTGTCCCAAATTGACAACAACAACAACAACAAGTCCCAGCAGAAACACTGCTTTATGAATGTTAGAAGCTTAAATAATTTAAATTTCTATAACCTTTCTAATAAAGTTGGTGAAATTTCTTCTATAGGCAATGCAAAAGTCAGGTCGACCCCTCAAATCTGTCAAGCAAAGACTGAAGAGCAAAGAGGGTCGTATTAGAGGAAATTTGATGGGAAAGCGTGTGGACTTCTCAGCACGTGCTGTCATCACACCAGATCCCGTTTTATCTATTGACCAAGTTGGTGTTCCAAGAACTATTGCACAGAATCTCACATTTCCTGAAATTGTAACTCCATTCAACATTGACAGGTAGATAAACACCCTTATATTTTTAGTCTTCATAATTTGTGTAGTGCTTCGCCAGTACCCAATAGATCTTTGAAGTTTTAGAGGGAGGGTTAAAGGTTGTGCCATCAACCCCCTCAACAATCATTTATAATTTATTTGGCAAAGGAAGTGGAGTTTCACTTTGCTTCTTTTTTAATTTTGTTATGCGAATTTCTGCAGTATGATGTCTTAACTAATTGTGCTATTTTCTGAATGGTTAAAATATCACTAGTATGCAGGAATTGGTGAGAAGAGGTAACAACCAATACCCAGGAGCCAAGTATATCATCAGAGACAATGGAGAAAGAGTGGACTTGAGGTTTCACCCCAAACCAAGTGACTTGCACCTTCAGTTTGGATATAAGGTATTATCATCATAACATCTTTGTCCCTTTGAAGGTGACATTACAAAACATGCAATGTGTTGCCACAACATTGCACTAAAAATTGTAGTAGCTGGCAATGTTAACACTACATTAGTTTACTTTGAATGCAATGTTACTAGACTAGTGTAATACCACCTTAACAATACCACCTACTGTAGTTGCTGTTGCCAACCACTTATTCATTGCTTTGACATTCCAGGTTGAGCGACACATCAGAGATAATGATGTGATCATCTTCAATCGTCAACCCACTCTTCATAAAATGTCTATGATGGGACATAGAGTTAAGATTCTGCCATGGTCTACATTTAGGCTGAACCTGAGGTAAACCAATATAAAAAAATCCTGTGTTTATGAAGCTCACAGTGATTGGGTCATAATCTGGGGATAGTCTTTGGCACTGCATGTATGAATTAGACTGTGAATTAGTTCATTAACATTGCTATCTTTCTTAATTCTACTTAGTGTGACAACTCCATACAATGCTGATTTTGATGGAGATGAAATGAACCTTCACGTACCACAGTCCTTAGAAGCCAAGGCTGAAATCACAGAGATCATGATGGTACCAAGAAACATTGTAACACCACAGTCAAACAAACCAGTAATGGGTATTGTACAGGACTCACTGACTGCTATCAGAAAATTCACCAAGAGAGATGTCTTCTTAGAGAAAGTAAGTGTAAAAGGTGCCCTTTCAAGGAGCAAGGATTAATACAGCTGATATTCTGGAAGACCACTTGAATTGAAGGGATGACCATGATAAAGGCTCAAGTGACATTTCTGATCTTTTCAAGTTTTCAAAATGGACTAAAATGATATGAATAGCAATATCATTGCTTGGAGTGAACATAATTAAGTCACTTACAATGAATAGGCCATTTTCATGGGCATTCCTTCCTTTATGTTAAATGGGTTTTATCATTTAGTATCTGTTATTAGTTTTGCTGTTGTTTTTGTTGTCCATGGTGCAGGGTGTTCAGAAAAAAAATTGTACTAGGTGGGCAAATGGGATCATAAATACAGCTGGCCGAGGGCAAGTTAAGTTGATAATTATAAGACCCCTTGACCAAAGTCAAACTTCACAGCTGACCCTTTTAGAACTTTGAGTCACAAGAGTTTTGCCTTAGAAGAGAGAGTTTTATTCACCAAATCAAAATGCTATTTCTAGGACACAATGATGAATCTATTGATGTGGATTCCTAATTGGAATGGTAAAATCCCACAACCAGCCATTCTAAAACCTAAACCATTGTGGACCGGCAAACAGATATGCAGTATGTTTATTCCTGGACAAGTTAATGTCATAAGAACACACAGTACGCATCCTGACGACGAAGACTCAGGGCCTTACAAATATATTTCACCTGGAGACACTAAGGTATTATAGTAGAGGGGTTTCATATGACTGTGGCATAATCACAGTGTGAATTTCAAATGCTTTTATAGACAATGTCACAGCACAAGGTAGTCAGTTCCACACTTGTACAAAAACTGCTCTCATGGATAAAGAATAACAATATACACTGTATAATAATACTCTTGGTAGGGTATACCTTAATAAATTATAATGAATACAAAAATTAAATGAAGAAAATGAGAGAGGCAAAAAAATAATGAGTGAATGAATGAATGAACGGTTGATCCGCTTTGATCAGCAAAAGGGGGGAAGATTGGATAACGTGCACTTCTAGCCCCTGTAATCCTCCTGGGTCCCCCCAAACTACCACTACCCAGGGGAGACCTGGCCAGCATTGCCTTTATTTTAACCTTGCCTACAGTGTAAATTAGATTTAGCTTCATAAAATACTTGTGCATTGTAAAAGTGACATGTTTAGAACATCGGGTGCTGGTTCCTGTTAGCACTAATTCAGGATTAAAATGAATGTCTTTTGTAAGAGTTAATCCTCAATTAGCACTAATCAGGCTCTCAGGAACTTGGGTCTGAATGTATACTAAGCTAGAGTTTAAATTCATGGAATTTAATGTGTTAGGTCTTAATTGAACATGGAGAGCTTCTATCTGGAATCCTGTGTAAGAAGTCTCTTGGTACGTCGTCTGGTAGTTTGAACCATATCATTGCCATGGAACTAAGTCATGAAGTGGCACGAGAGTTCTACGGGACAACACAATGTGTTGTGAATAACTGGCTGTTACTGGAGGGTCACAGTATAGGTATTGGAGATTGTATTGCTGACTCAGATACTTATGATGAGATTCAGAAGGCAACAAGAAAATCAAAGGTTAGTTTGGACTAGGATTAGTTATGCATTCTCACTGACCTTGGGAAGTCAGGGAATTCTGTAATAGTGTTAGGCCGTTGACCTAACACTTTATTAATAAGATGTATTTGAAAGCCTTTTTCTAATGATTGTTTGATTTGCTTTGGTTGCCTATATAGAAAGATGTCATAGAAGTTATTGAGAAAGCTCACAATGACATGTTAGAGCCAACCCCAGGAAACACCCTGCGACAGACCTTTGAAAACCAAGTCAACCGTATCCTGAATGACTGTCGTGATAAGACGGGTAGTAGTGCTCAGAAGAGCTTGTCAGAATTCAACAACTTCAAAGCTATGGTGGTAGCTGGATCTAAGGGCTCTAAGATTAATATTTCCCAGGTAAAACTTGTGTGATTCTAGCTCACATCTACCTCTCTACTTGTAGTGTCACTCACCCAAGCCTGCTGCCTGACAGGTATCAGGTTTACCTTTTCATTTATCTATCTGTCGCAGTATTCACTAGTGCCTTGCCTATGAGTTTGGCTGATCACATTTTTGTTCCAGGAACCCAAACAAACTGGCTCTGCTCCTAACTTTTAATTTTGGGGGACCAAAGGGCTTCCACTAGTTTGTCCTAGGCAGTACCCTTCGACACCATTTTTGCATTCCTCACTGATGATTATCATGATTAATGCTGTGCCTCTGGGAAGCACCTTTTTTACAAAACCATCCTGTCGTTGATGATTAAATTGACTCAAATAATCAGCCCACGCCTTCCCTTTGTTGCATAAAATTATAGAGTGAAATTTTGTCATGTTCAATAAACCATCCTTTCTTTACCCCTATTAATTAATTTATTTCCAGGCATCTTTTACTGAACATTTATTTGGATAATATCCTTACATATAACTCATTGATTTACCAACATTTATTTGGATAATATCCTTACATATAACTCATTTACTTACCATCATTTATTTCTGGTATAGGTTATTGCGGTGGTAGGTCAACAGAACGTTGAAGGCAAACGAATCCCATTTGGTTTTCGTCACCGCACACTGCCTCACTTTATAAAGGACGACTACGGTCCTGAGAGTAGAGGTTTTGTAGAGAACTCGTACCTTGCTGGTTTGACACCTACAGAATTCTTCTTTCATGCTATGGGTGGTCGAGAAGGTTTGATTGATACTGCTGTAAAGACTAGTGAAACAGGTTAGTAATATGACTGTCTAAAGACAGGTTAGTAATATGACCATGAAGAATGATTTGAATTGGATTTGAATGATTTAGCAGTTTTTCTGTAATTTTATGGAGGCTCACAATGCTTGATGATGACTGATGATAATGATAATGATATTGATAAAGAGGAGGATAGAAATATTACGAAAAAAAACCGAAAATTTTCAAAATGTGAAAAATTGTACAACATTGCGACATTAACATTAGAACTGTACCCGCACGTGTACCTTCTTACTGAAAATTACTTTCGCAACATTTCTCATTTTCAAAAATATCACGAAATAAATGTGTCTCGGCAAGATAATTCATCGTGGAAGATATCGGAAATGTAACAAGCAAAAGCAAAAAATAAAATTAAAATAAAACAAAACAAAACAAAAACACAAGTACAACAATTCGACCAAGTTGTCGCGAGTTTTTCATGTAGTAGATTACTGCTTCAGGGGCCCTTAAGTGCATTGTATTTTTGCCAATAAAAAAGCAGAAATTCAACTGGTTTCCCGTCCGTAATTTGAGTGGTGATAACAGTGGAAGAGAAATAAATTCAGTATCTAAACTTTCAAAATACTCTAGGTTACATCCAACGTCGTCTCATCAAAGCCATGGAGGGCTTATCCATCGCTTACGATGGCACTGTAAGAAACTCTAACAACCAGATGATCCAGTTAAGATATGGTGAGGACGGTATGGATGGTGCAGCCATCGAATTCCAGAACATTGCCACAATGAGACCATCTACTGTTGCATTTGAAAAGAAATTTCACTTTGACTTATCAAGCGAAAAGCGACTACGCAGATACCTACAAGATGATATTGTCCGCGAAATGAGTGGTAGCGCTACAGCCCTACAAGAATTGGAATCAGAGTTCAATGTTTTGCAAGACGACAGGGATTTGTTGAGAAGGATTTTCCCTGCAGGAAATGCCAGGGTTGCTCTGCCAGTAAACCTAAGCAGGTTGATATGGAATGCTCAAAAGACGTTCAGAATAAACAGCAGATCACCCAGTGATCTTCATCCACTAAGAGTCATTGAAGGTTAGCTAAACACGCTTAAAAACGATTGATTGATTGATTGATTGATTGATTGATTGATTGATTGATTGATTGATTGATTGATTGATTGATTGATTGATTTTTATTTGATTAAAATTAACTGAAGGGCGTGGCCGCAGGGGGAGGTTGGGATGAAAGAAATGTATTTTTGATTGCGTGGGATGAACCAGAATATCCATCAACTGAAAGATATTGTTAGTATTAACATATTTTTAGTTATTAACATACTTTTGGCCAATAATGGCTAGCGAGATTTTGGGGTATTCCAGAACTAACCAGCCATATGTTATTTTCAATCCAGGTGTTCGTGATTTGTCCAAAAAGCTGATAGTTGTGTCGGGAGACGATCACATCAGTAAACAAGCCCAGTTTAACGCTACGCTATTGTTCAACATTCTTCTACGGTCTACCATGTGTACTAAGAGAGTTGCTGAGGAATTCCATCTGACCTCTGAAGCATTTGAGTGGCTTCTTGGAGAAATTGAAACAAGATTCCAGCATTCCTTTGTAAGTGGAATAGTGACCACGAAAGTAGCAAACATTTCATGTTATAACCTTGGATAAAATCGACGAATTTGCAAAAACGCAAAAACTAGAAATTATAACAAAAATTGGTGTTGTAAATTAGTTTGGTAATAGAGCAATTTCTAAAGCGATTTCTTGTTTTGTACAGGGTAAACCTGGAGAGATGGTTGGTGCTTTAGCTGCACAGTCTCTTGGTGAACCAGCAACACAGATGACCTTGAACACCTTCCATTACGCTGGTGTATCAGCCAAGAACGTCACACTTGGTGTACCGCGTTTAAAGGAGATCATCAACGTCTCCAAGAGACCTAAAACACCTTCATTAACTGTGTTCCTTGTTGGGCAAGCTGCTAGAGATGCAGAAATGGCAAAGGTTAGTTGGTTTATGATCAACGCTAAGACTCATATTTTCTATTGCACTTTCTCTTACAACCCGGCATAGTTTAGAACTTGCACCATGCAAAGTTACAGTGGTATCCCACAACGTCGTGACCTGATCGAGGGCGGTGTCTACTTGAGGACGGTCGAGCAAATATAAAACTTTGTTTGTGTCGAAGTTCCACTAACTTAACCTTTTTTTCCATAGTCTGTACTCTGCCGTCTAGAGCACACAACATTACGTAAAGTAACAGCTAATACAGCCATCTACTACGATCCTGATCCCCAAAACACTGTCATAGTGGAGGATCAAGACTTTGTCAATGTATACTATGAAATGCCTGACTTTGACGTGTCGCGTATCTCTCCCTGGCTTTTGCGTATTGAGCTGGATCGTAAGAGAATGACAGACAAGAAGTTGACTATGGAGCAGATCTCTGAAAAAATCAATCTTGGATTTGGGGATGACTTGAATTGTATTTTTAACGATGACAATGCAGAGAAGTTGATTCTGAGAATTAGGATTATGAATAACGACGAGGGAAAAATGCAAGATGTAAGTTGGAGTAAAGGACATTTTTTATTGTTTTGTCGATTTTTGATCTCTTAATTAACTTAATAAATTTTCCTTTTTTTCTTCTTTCATATTTAACTTCTTTCATCTCCCCTCTTCTTCCCGCTCCCACTTTCTCTTTTCTTGATAAACTACTTTTTCATTCTTCTCTTCTGCACTCTCCCTTTCTCTCTCCCAATAACTTTCCCCTCTTCCCTTCTGCCTGCGCCCTTTTTGTCTTCTCTTGATCAACTTCTTTTTCATTCTTCTCCTCTTCTGTACAATCCCACTTTCTCTTCTCTTTATTAGTTCTTCCCCTGTTGCCTTTTTTTCTTTTTCCTCTCTTCCTTTCGAACTCATCTGCTTAAAAAGGGGCATCGAACTAGAGCTTTTCCTTTGATGTTGCCTATTTTGACATGTTTTATATACAACTACCTAGACTAACTGAAGTATTTTCTTTAGGACGAAGACGTAGATAAGATGGACGACGATGTGTTTTTACGATGTATTGAGCAGAACATGTTGACTGACATGACGCTACAGGGTATTGAGTCCATCTCTAAGGTCTACATGAACCTACCTGATGAAGACAAGAAGAAGAGAATTGTTATTACAGAACAAGGCGAGTTTAAAGCCATTCAGGAATGGATTCTTGAGACAGACGGTGTCAGTCTGCTTCGGGTGAGTATTAATCCTTGTGATGGCATTAATAAGAAAAAAATATCTCATTTTCCGGTTGTTTGTTTGTTGATTTTTACACTTATTCATAAACGTTTACTTCCTATTAGGTTCTGAGCGAGAGAGATGTTGATCCTGTACGAACAACTTCCAACGACATTTGTGAAATCTTCACGGTACGTTTGCATCAACTCAGGCGTTTGATTGATTTTGTAGATTTTGTTCTTTTGATATGTTTTGCAGTTTAATTTTGACCCTGATAGCTGTCGTATTGATGGTCATGATGATGATGGTGGTGGTGGTGGCAGTGTTTTATAAATTGCTTTCTTTCAATGCACATGGCATACTATATTGGTGTTGAAGATGGTAGTGTTTTTGATAATAATGATGAAGATGATAATGATGATGATTGTTGGTAATGATGAGAATCATGAATAATAGTGATACTAAATATAGATGATATGATGATTCTTAGTAATGATGTCAATGGTAATTTATAAAGATGGTGAAGATACAGTTCACCAGATAAAGATGATAATATTCATTTTCCTTATTTCTGCAGGTTCTTGGTATCGAAGCTGTTCGTAAATCCGTCGAAAGAGAAATGAATCACGTTATTTCATTCGACGGTTCATACGTCAACTATCGTCACTTGGCATTACTCTGTGACATTATGACGTGTAGAGGTCATTTAATGGCTATAACAAGACACGGTATCAATAGACAGGACGTTGGAGCCTTGATGAGAAGTTCCTTTGAAGAAACGGTAAAGAACGTCTTATGTAAAACTGGTATTTTAACTTGCTACTCTCCTTTCCCTCCTTCCTTTTCCTTTCATAGTCGGTAAACCAAGGGAGTAAATACTTGGCACTCTCGGGAAACTGGGGATGGGTTCTCTTGTTTGAAAAACGTTCTGAAGACAGACTACCCTGAGAATCGTTGTTATAAGCAGTTAACTGCACAACGCGTTTCCCGCGGACGCGGGTAGACTATACTGAGGTCTAGTAAAGTTGTAGCGGATCATCGAGTGAGTGTTGACCGATGTCTCATGAGACTCGGCTGGTCAATGGTTATAGTAGATGACTAGTATCCAGGCGATCACGGATTCAAATCAATCCCTTTTTCTTGCAATCTTGCCGAACAGCTTCTTTGGTGAACACGGTCTAATTACTTAAATACAGGTGTTATCGGAACTGTCCATTTCAAACCATTCTTTGATTGATTTGCAGGTGGATGTTTTAATGGAAGCTGCTGCACATGCAGAAACAGATCACCTGCGTGGTGTTAGTGAATGCATCATCCTTGGTAAACTACCACGTGTTGGTACAGGTTGCTTTGACCTGATGCTTGACGCGGAGAAATGTAAATATGGTATGGAGATTGCTACCAATATCATGGGACCTGGAATGGGAGGACCGTTAGCTGGTACGTATAATCTTTTCCAAACCAAATATCAGTTACGATCAGTATATTTACTGGTACTTTTGTGTCCCACAGGTTCTGGAGTATTCTTTGGTGCTGCAGGATCCCCTAGCGGTATGTCACCACCCACTACCCCCTGGAATGTGGCCACACCAGCATATGCAGAAGCCTGGAGTCCAGGAATGGGTAGTGGTATGACACCAGGGGCTGCTACCTTCTCACCATCAGCAGGCTCAGAGGCAGGTGGAATGAGCCCTGGAGGATTCAGTCCACTGTGGAGCCCTAATCCACAATCACCTTCCTCACCTGGGCCTTCAAGTCCTTACATCCCAAGTCCAGCAGCTGGGGCTAGCCCAGGTTATTCTCCAGCAAGTCCAGCATTTATGCCAAGCTCACCATCAATGTCTCCCGCCAGCCCCTCATATTCTCCAACTTCACCAGGATATTCTCCATCTTCGCCGTCTACGGGATACTCACCAGCCAGTCCAAGCTACTCTCCAACTTCTCCATCATATTCACCGACTTCGCCTAATTATTCCCCTACATCACCGTCTTACTCTCCGACCTCCCCATCGTATTCTCCAACTTCACCGTCGTATTCCCCAACCTCTCCTTCATATTCTCCGACGTCGCCGTCATATTCTCCGACGTCCCCCTCGTATTCTCCGACGTCGCCGTCGTATTCTCCGACATCGCCATCGTATTCTCCGACGTCGCCGTCATATTCTCCGACATCGCCATCGTATTCCCCGACATCGCCATCGTATTCTCCGACATCTCCGAGCTACAGCCCAACCTCACCGTCATATTCTCCGACGTCGCCATCGTATTCCCCATCATCACCAAGTTATTCACCACAGTCGCCGTCCTATGGTGGATCGCCGACGTCTCCATCTTATTCTCCATCGTCTCCCAAGTATTCCCCAACGTCTCCAAGCTATTCTCCTACTTCTCCAAAGTACAGCCCAGCCTCTCCAACCTATTCTCCTACTTCACCATCGTATTCTCCATCATCGCCCAAGTATTCTCCCACATCTCCGTCTTATACCCCTGCCTCGCCGACTTATTCACCTACTTCTCCATCATATTCACCTTCATCACCAAGGTATTCTCCAACGTCGCCGAGGTACACACCAACTTCTCCAGAGTTCTCTCCGAGCTCACCCAAGTACAGTCCAACATCACCCAGTTATTCCCCGACCTCACCAACCTACACCCCACTGTCAAGTCGGTATAGTCCTACATCACCCAAGTATACCCCATCAGCGGCAGATCCTTCGTCGCCAGAATACTCTCCCTCTTCACCTTCATATACTCCAAAGTAGAGGTTGATCGGCATGAGGGATTCATGTTCTCGCCTCGTGCACATCAAGCAAAGAGGACGATTTAATGCTATGCTTAGTGATACAAATGAACTGACTTTGAAATGAATCATTATGTAATGTAACTTAGATACAGATACTTCTTGATATCAAGATGAAAAAAATGTTGTGACTTTGTAGTTGTGCTAAACATTGTATGTTCACGATTCGTGAAATTATCGAAAGAGAAAGTAAAACTTAAATATATAAAATGAGAGAAAAACGGGAAAAATATTTGACAAATCAAAAAAAACTCGTTACAGAAAACAAAACAAAGCAAAAAAAAAAAAAAAAAAAAAAAAAGAGAGAGAGAGATTGACAACCCTTTAAAATTCGTTTAACAACGTATTAAAATATCGATTGCTAGTCTGAGGTGATATTAGCTATAATGTTCACCATATAAATTGTATACCAGTTGATAAAAATAACCTGGAAAGCACAATGCATGCTGCACGGTTTGTGCAATTGTTTGTCAAAAGCCATCGTATTTGTAGATTGATTTCAAACTATCTTGTAGTTGAAAAGTGTCAAAGATTTTCTTATTAAATTTATTTATGTATTTACAGACTAATGTGTCATTGCTATGGCCATGAGCCTAGAGTGATTTCAATAAACCTGGACACTACTAATTAAGCAAATAAAAATTATTAGATGCTAATAGATGTTTTGTCTCCTTATGTTCCTTTGCATCTAGTAACCACTAACTAATTTTAGTATTGACAAAGGTTTATTGAAATCACTAACTGGCACCCACTCAAAGGATCACAATTGCATATACATCTATTCAAACCATTTGAATTTTAGCGAGACCCTGTACTATTGAACGTTCGGAATTCTAGTGGTACTCGTGGTTCTCTTTCAAAGTACTTTCGCAATTGCAAAATTACGTCATTCTAATGCTGGTAAATTTGACAACGCGCTCATCTTTACCTCTATCTGTTTTCGAGCCTTAGACAAAACAAACAAACGAAAACAAAACAAAAACTGCTGTTTTTAACCATAGCGAAAAAAAGCGACTTTTTTATTGATTTAATGTAGACGTCGCCTACATGGTATAGACCTGTTGCAAAGATAGCTAACTAATCCATTGTATGACAGAGAAATAGAACAGTGAAACTAGTTTGTATAGGTAGTTTTATTACTTCCTTTTAACCCAAGAAGTGAATATTCAGTTACTATTGATTGACATCTCTGCTCAATTATTATTACTGAACTTGAAGGAAAGCCAATTGAACAAACCTTTGACAAAATGTACGAGAAGGTTCAGATAATCTAAAAGATCCTTACGTATCGTTTAACAGAATGACCTGAAAAAGAAGAAAGTTTGATTATTTAAAGGATAGGTCAACCCAATAAAAATGACTACAATTGTTTTGCGCATAAAAGCTGCACCGTGTGTACACCCCTATTCGACTCTACCTTACGCTCAGACAAACTCATAAACGTAGTTGCTGTGTGCACCACCGACTCCCTTCCAACAATTCTTTGACAAGCCGTATTCTGCGTAAGTTTTTTGGGCGTCACTTCCAGACCAGCATTCCCCGTAATACTGTACACTGAACACTTTATAGGTACTGTTTTTGTGGTACACTTTGTCTGCGCAGTCCACGACAGTCTTGGATATTTGATACCAGTTGATCTTCTTTCGCAGGTTCGCCACCATTTCTGGGACTGCGCGGCTACCAGTGTAGTCTTGGAAGCAGCCTATTGGGATGAATTTTTCTCCGTTTGGAGCCGTGATGGTCTCTGAATCAAATGAATAAAGATTTAAATTAGTAAAGAATGAGATGAATGATAGGAGGGAAGAATGGGATGTAGTTCCCCAGTAAATAATGTGATTAAGGAACAGACGCAAAATTGACGTCACAGAATATTACGCGCCCGCTGATTGGTTCAAATATATTCACGAATATACAACAAAAAATTTAATTACATTTTTAGGTGCATCTGTACTTTTTAAAATAGATGCACAAATGACGTCAAAATGTGATGAGAACACCACTCTTGTCTCGAGGCGCACGTTTTTATTCTCTTCACATTTTGACGTCATCTGTACATCTGTTAGAATACAAACGAACGGGAAAATGGTATTTATTTGTTAAGTAACAATGAATTTCCCGGATGTTTAAAAGTAGCACTTACTTTGGCATTGTATGTCAGTGTTGCACCTTTCACTTGTTGGAACTCGAGGTGCGTGATTACAAAATCTCTCGGCTACATCTAGATAAACACCTTCTTCGTTTAGTCTTTTACACTTCAGTCCTCTCTGCATCACTCCGCTTGGCCCGCAAGTAGCAGAGCACTAAGAAGAACAAAATATACCAACCTCAATGGAATGAAAAGGGTATTGCGGTCCATGCAAACACTCCCAACAATGCTGGTCACTTACAATCTGAGATTGTTGGCTCTAACATGTTGGATGTGTTTGAACACTCTTAAAGACAACAACGTCCAACATTTCTTTTGTTCTGTTTTTACCAAAGCATAACACAACAATATTGGGTCTGTTTGAACTGCCAATCAACAACTGCCAACAATGATGGATGGGGGGGGGGGGGGGGGGTGTTACACAGGGCTTCACGAGACCGTCTCATCGCTTCATGTTCTCGTTAGCAGAGCTGTGCTTGTCTTTTTGCAGCCATGAGATAGACTTGATGCCGAGTTCTGTATATGTTGCTGATGAGAACCAGCCATCTAAATATTGGTCTAATGATTATCAAAGACCCTTTTAGGTAATTACCTTTGACCATTTCGTTGGCACCCAGTTAGCAGGACAAACGATCTTGTTACAGTCTTTCTCAAAGAGTCCTTTGGGTTTGTCATCAAGGTTACATTTATCATCTTTAAGAGTCTTGTAAGTGCCAGCAGCCACCTTTTGACGGCAAACTATCTCTCGTATTTGTTTTCCTCTGCCACAAGTCTTAGAGCACGGTCGCCATGACGACTGGTACCATCTTTGTTCAAGGGAATTTGAAAGGTAAAAAAGTGACTATAAGAGGTTTCTATATTTTAATCTTTGATGACTGATTAGAAAGGATGATGACGAGCACGGTCGCCATGACGACTGGTACCATCTTTGTTCAAGGGAATTTGAAAGATAAAAAAGTGACTATAAGAGGTTTCTATATTTTAATCTTTGATGACTGATTAGAAAGGATGATGACGATGATGATGGTATGATGACAACTACATTGATCACTGTCTATCAACAAACACATGGTAATCAGCTAATAGATTCCAAAGTTGCTTTGTTGAAACTGACAGCCAATTGATCTCTGGTTTGTACATGTCAATATACCGTTTTCTCTCAAAGTTGTACACGGAGATTAAATGTAGTCTTAGCCTCGCTTTGATATTTCAAACTTCACTGGGCTGTAAATTCAGAATTAAACATCATTGTTCACAGTAAATTACAAAAACCGCTATATGAATTGTGTTAATTGTTATAAGAACTTTTTAAAAGTAAAACTTTGAGTCGAAAAACATTCATGTTCCGTCATGAGAAAACAGGCTATTACACCTACGTGAGAACCACTGTACTTGGATAACAACTTTGATGCTAATGATGCTATTAAATTGATGACATTTGATGATGATGATGATGGTGATGATCACAAAGGAGAGGGTAATCAAAACTAATAATGACACTATTATAATGACTCGATTAGAGTTATATTCGTGTGATAGACAAAAAGTTTCTATTGCTGTACCTCGGTGGACATGGATCTGTGTTGCACTTTCTTGACACTTCAGGTTTTTTCGATGCCTTTTCGCAAAGTTTTTCAGAAACCCAAGAATGATCGTCCTTCATCAAACATCGAACGCTTCGTGTCTCGAATCCTAAAAAGAATGAAGATTTTAAAAATATACGTATTGCTCGATAAAGAATTAATAAAAAACATACTAAGAATCACGCTCACAATTTAATATACCGTAACAAGTCTCAAATAACATACTAGGTGTCTTGGTGTTTGCTTTCTTTCCGAGTTGATTTATGGTCCGTGTTCATTTCATCAGTCTTCCCTTTCTATCTCCTCCCTTCCTTCCTTCCACTTCCCTTTCTCTCTTACCTCTTTCCACTTCCCATTTGACGGTATTTGTCTCCCTTTTGCCCCATTTGCCCCTTTTGTCTTTTACTATTTATCAACAATCATATCATGCATTTTCAACGTTAATATTTCCGCATGTGTTTTTGTATTACCTCCTGCACACTTTTCCGAACACAAACTCCAGCTGCTTGTATTCCAGTACGCTAGATCAGGAGTCACCACTGATTTTGTTGGAGCAAAATACTCGTACGTTACTCCAGGGTTTTTGGCCATGAAGCCAACATACTGCAAGTAAACAGCTTGAAGTATTAGCCAATATTTTGAGCGGTCATGCAAAGTCTGAATAATCCAGTTCCGAGATATGCTTCACCTGACACATAGGCTACGTGCTAAAACTTTTGTTTGTTACGAATGACTGACTTTTATGCACGTAGCCTCGTCTTGATTCCTTTTTATGTGGTAAGTGAAGTGTAACTCGAAAGTCGGCTATAGACGACTTTCAAAAATGGCGGCCTAGTCCATGAGAACGAGGCCACAAAGGCCTTGTTACCAGAAAATAAGCGTGGCGACACTTCTATTGCTATCAAAGACGATGTGTTCCTTTTCCTTTTAAAATACCTATTTTATGTGCATTGTACAGGATAATTTTTATACATTTAGAATCATTTGATGCGATGTTGATTTTGGAGGCCTTTCTGGCCTCGTTATCGTGAACAATGAGCCCGCCATTTTTGAAAGTCGTCTATTGTCATCAGAATATGAACAAAGTAACTTATACACAAATAAAATTGAAAATCCCGAATTGTCCTGGTGTTCACTCACCACAATGTTCAATAATTCTGTAGTTGGTCCTCTAATGAATATCTTGTCTTTGTAGATCGAGTCTTCGTGTTCATAGTTGACTTTGGTACCTGCTGCCTTGACTACAGTACTCCACGTATATCCAACATTGTACAAGTAGTGATTTTTGACATTCTGAACTCCTGATGACCAGAAAAATCATTGTAATGAGAATGTACCAATGTAAGACCTCATGCAATGTATCCATTACGGGCAGCAAATTTCAGAGGTTGACACACGATGTAATTTATCGATTGCACACAACAATTTCAGAGGTTGACACACGATGTAATTTATCCATTGCGCAGAACAATTTCAGAGGTCCACACACGATGTAATTTATCCATTGCGCACAACAATTTCAGAGGTTGACACACGATGTAATTTTTCCATTGCGCACAACAATTTCAGAGGTTGACACACGATGTAATTTATCCATTGCGCACAACAATTTCAGAGGTTGACACACGATGTAATTTATCCATTGCGCGCAACAATTTCAGAGGTTGACACACGATGTAACTTATCCATTGTGCACAACAATTTCAGAGGTTGACACACGATGTAATTTATCCACTGCGCACAACAATTTCAGAGGTTGACACACGATGTCATTTATCCATTGCGCGCAACAATTTCAGAGGTTGACACACGATGTAACTTATCCATTGTGCACAACAATTTCAGAGGTTGACACACGATGTAATTTATCCATTGCGCACAACAATTTCAGAGGTTGACACACGATGTAATTTATCCATTGCGCGCAACAATTTCAGAGGTTGACACACGATGTAACTTATCCATTGTGCACAACAATTTCAGAGGTTGACACACGATGTAATTTATCCACTGCGCACAACAATTTCAGAGGTTGACACACGATGTCATTTATCCATTGCGCGCAACAATTTCAGAGGTTGACACACGATGTAACTTATCCATTGTGCACAACAATTTCAGAGGTTGACACACGGTGTAATTTATCGATTGCGCACAACAATTTCAGAGGTTGAGACGGTGTAATTTATCCATTGCGCACAACAATTTCAGAAGTTGACACACGATGTAACTTATCGATTGCGCACAACAATTTCAGAGGTTGACACGATGTAATTTATCCATTGCGCACAACAATTTCAGAGGTTGACACACGATGTAATTTATCGATTGCGCACAACAATTTCAGAGGTTGACACGATGTAATTTATCCATTGCGCACAACAATTTCAGAGGTTGACACATGATGTAATTTATCCATTGCGCAGAACAATTTCAGAGGTTGACACGATGTAACTTATCCATTGCGCACAACAATTTCAGAGGTTTACACACGATGTAATTTATCGATTTCGTGCACAATTTTAGTGGGTGTTAGCAATGCAATGCAATGGCATTTACGTTGTGCATTGCTTGCAGGTTTCGAGAAATGTTTCACTCTATTATAATCGCATTTTACTGACAATAACTAATCCGTTAACACTGATACAGCTACAGTACCTAACAGATGCCTGGTTAAGTGGTTCATAGCCACGTGGACATTAGATGAAGCCTTTGGGAATTTCTACTATCTTGTCAGGCTCGTCAGGTCCTGAAAACCAATATGGAACAATGTATTAGAACTCACTAGAGTAGAATAGAAGTCATCTTAAATGAATGGACTTATCTTCTTTCTTTAGCTACATAACGCACAGTTTCTTCCTTTATTGAACGTAATTAAGCTAACTTCAGCTAGTTTACACTGCCCTTGTCAGTTATGCAAATCCTTGCTCACTCTACCCTTGTCAGTCAAGTCAATCTTACTCAATCTACCCTTGTCATGCAGTCATGTCAATCTTGCTGCTCTTCCCTTGTCAGTCAGTTTAATCTTGCTCATTCTATACCCTTGTCAATAAATTCAAGTCAATCTTACTCACTCTACCCTTGTCAGTCGAGTCAATTTTGCTCACTCTGCTCTTGTCAATTAAAGCAAATGCTTGCTAACTCCACCCTTGTCAGTCAAGTCAATTTGTTCACTCTACCCTTGTCAGTCAAGTCAATTTGTTCACTCTACCCTTGTCAGTCAAGTCAATTTTGTTCACTCTACCCTTGTCAGTCAAGTCAATTTTGTTCACTCTACCCTTGTCAGTCAAGTCAATTTTGCTCACTCTTCCCTTGTCAGTTAAAGCAAATCCTTGCTCACTCTACCCTTGTCAGTCAACGTCGCTCACTCTATTGTAGCCAGAAATTCATAGATTACTTACCCCAGCCATTCCAGTCTTTGGTGTATGTACCTCTAACTATGGTACAAGTGGAACTGTCACCACCACAAACACCACATCGGTCGTGTTCTACTCCTGAATACAGCTTGTTATCACAACCAGCAGGCTAAATACAAACCGTGAAGAAGTTAGTGTTAAACAGCTAGTGTCTTTGTCGGATTCCAATATAAGAACGTAGCATCAGAAAAAACGAGATCGAACAAGGTCTGAAGGAAGTGAGGAAAGGTGAAAGCTAATTAAAGAGAAGGAGAAGAAAAAAGTAGTGATTATACTTATACCAAGAAAAGAACAAGAAACAGTTTTCGTATGAGTGCGCAACGTACCACACAGTATTGTGTCCATAAAATCATTAAACTTCACGCCGTACTGTGACCGTGACAGTAACGTGATGTCAATAAAGACATTGAAATAGGCGACTTGCAATATTGCGTGACATACTACAACTACCAGAATTCTTTGCCGTAATAAGAACAGCAAGTGATAACATGACGAGTATGCGCGAGCCGCTGGACGGAAGGGGCCTCAATTACGGTTTTAACCTGGTTTAGGGCTACGTCTCTCATAAATAGAGTCGTACTATAGTCTCCCCAAAGTTTTTCGGAGCATTACATTCGAGTGCAGTAAGTATGAACAGCTAGAAATTATCCTTTCAAAATTATTCATTTGTCCAAGACAATAGAAGTTGGAGACATGCGCAGATGTTATCACTTGCTGCTCGTAATAAGTACTAATTGTTCTACTATTTTAGAGAGAAAAAAAAAGAATCTGAATAAGCAAGAGAATGCGCAAAGCATTCTGGTAGTTTGTAGTAAAATGACGCCATCATGCAAATCGCCTATTCATATCGTGAACGTGCCGTGTAATGTCGTGTTTATTCATACGAAAAAGTCCCAGCAATTAATGATAATAAACTGAGCAAGTGACATCCTTCTTACCAGGCACCTTCCTTGAGCACACACGTGTTTACGTCTAGGATCACCATGACACCTCGACCCGTCAGCAACCTGGCCATAGCTGTAAAGCATCGAGTGTTTCAAGCAGGACAGTTGACACGGGTGTGATGTCCAGCGATTATGAGACCCTGGATTTTTGGCTTCGCACTGAGCATCACGGAAGTCCTTGCTTCCTTTTGGACAATCCTTTCAGGGAGAACCAATACTTGTTTTATTAAAAGTATAATGATGAAGTTATTTTTGTTTCTTGGTATTCCTGTGGCCACTAAGTAAGAGGAGGACTGGTAACCATAAAACAAACCGGTCCTTCTCGTCTTTTTCTACAACAGGATGACCAAAGACTTCTTTTCAGTGGATATATTGGTTGAAGAAATTATATACGTACCTTAGGGTTGCATATTTCGTAGTGTCCTTTGTCACTGCCTTCACAGTCCTTGCCTCCTGCCTGCGGCCTAAATGAAGAACAAAACAGAAGTAAAGAGAAATGTTGAACGATCGAAACAGAATTGTTCAAAATTGTTGATTCGTTTGAGAATCAAAACTTAAGACGCGGTGGACATGTTGGAAGACCTTTTTATATCAGCGACGTATTCTCGATCAATGAGCTTTGAAGTTTCATCAGCTGAATGGTCAGTTTTCAATAGAACCTTTTCTGGTTGATCAATCAGTTTGACCACCATTTGAGGCAGATAATGAGATAATGGGGTTATTATAGATAGCTTGTACCAATAAATCTGAATTTATCATTTATATTTAAACTAACATTGATACATTACATATATATCATATATATATATTATATTTATTAACTTACAAATGTATTATTATGTAAATTCTGGTACAGAATAAAATCAATTTGTCAATGTCAATGTCAATGTCAACAACAGTTTGAATCCTTGCAATAGACGCTAACGAGAAATCTGCATGTAATGCACTTATCACGTTTTACAAAGAAACGCATTGTGGTGCTATACATTTTCACATTAACTTTTCACTAGTTGCTTTGATAAAACAGCCAATTGATCTCTAGTTGGCATATGAATGATTAGATACCGCGATAATCGCTGTTGCAAAACAGTAATAACACATTGACGCAAGAACAATATACATCTCACACTGTAGTTTAATGAGTAAAACATCCTCGGGAAACCCTTCCCTCCTCTCTCCTACCATCTCCTTTCCATCTTCTTCCCTCCCTCTCCCTCTCCCACAAGGATGTGGGTTAACAGAGAACTTATATTTACTTTTAAAATAGGGCAAGCAATCTTACTTGGGGTTGGTACAGGTTCTTGTTCTCCACTTTAGACCTCCACCACATGTTCTTGAACATTTGGTGTAATCAGACCACGCACTCCATTCGCCATCAATCATTGGTGAACCATCATCAACACACTCGCCTTTGATGCACCACTAGAACAAATATAACGTGTGATGTAATTGGCTAACAGCAGATGCACAGATGACGTCAAAAGGTGGTGAAAAACAAAAAAGTACGTCAAAACGTTGAGTGGCATCACCAAATCATAACGTCACAAACGCACGGAAAATTGGATCTATTTGATTTATATATCTATTGAAATATTTCAACCAATAACAGCGTGCGTCATAATAGTTTTCCGTGCATTTGTACTTTTATTACACACGGTTCTCGACCAATCAGAGTGCGCGTAATACATCAATTATTATACAAATACATACATGTCGCTCGCCACATCTTGTACCGTCCATTGGGGGTGCAGTAATGCTTACACACTCCACTCCATTTTTGGTGCAGAACAAAACACCACAGTTAGACTGAGGAAAGACAAATTAAGAACAAACCTAAATTTTCCTTACTCTAAAAAGGAGCATCAACGACAGAAAGCTAGTCTCAGTCTCCTACTTAAGGTCTTCATACCCGTTCTTGTTGACAATGGTAGTATCCAGTACCGTACTGAAGCTCACATTGAGCTTTGCCATCGTAGATTTGACCAGGAAGTTTCCTGTAATGCTCAGCTGGAATGGAACTTCCTTCACTTGAAAAACCTGATACTGCGGGAGGCTCATTATCTAAGCACGATGATTCTGGACTCCTGGTATTCAAATGGAAATATTAAGATTAAGAATCAAGTCCGTTTAAAAAACGTGGGATCAGAAATGAGTTGATTAGGTCGGGATCAAGAATCATACCAATTTCATGGAACAACTAAAAAACACATTTGGGTATCGAGCCCCAGTTTTGAGCGCGCGCGCGTCTTGACCACAGGAATTCCAAGCAATATTTTAGAATTTTTATCAATAGATTTTTCCATATAATATCTTTGTGCTTAATTTTGAGCATTGGTGCAAAGAGGAACAAATGATATTTTAGCAACTAACTTTTGCTTCTGTGGCTTAGTTTTCGCCGGCAGAGTACACGACCGAATGTTTTCATTGGGATCGTTTCATAAGTCGCGCATGCGTAGTACGTTTTGTTTCTGCATAGCGACTTACCCCAGGAATTGCTGAATGGTTTTCTTGGAGCAAGGGGACCAGCGCATGGCTTTTTTACCGCTTGGTACAGAGGTTGCCATGAGAAACACGCCATTGGAACACTCTGGTTTCTCGTTCTCGCCCTCGCCATCGTGATTTACACCCAATCTAGTGTGGAAACAAATCACTCTCAAAATACACAGGGTAACCAATTTGTTCTACGTCATACCGGAAATCTACTGGACAGTCACGTTTACGTATTCTGAAAAGACACGCAAAACGGTTCGATAGTACGTGCTGTACTCTTTTGTTACTCGGCGGCCGTTTTTTTTTATTAATTTTTTTTTGGTCCGGTCCGTCACAAAACAAGACAAGTTAAGTCTCTACTGCGCATGCTGAGTGGATGAGGTTCGAAACCCTGTCAAGTGAATGGTCAAACAAACGTCTTGTGTCTGATCTACACAGTATTGCACAGTATTTCAGTTGTTATACTAATCTATACTTTTCTTTATTAGCATCTCACAATGAAGGAGGCTCTCCACCTTTATGAGTCTCAAGAGGCCTCCTTGCCATATATGGATTATCTAATATGACTCCCTGTCGTAACTATAGATGGTAATACAATAGTAATGGTAAAAGAGTACGCTGACTAGACTTACGAGTGAGCTATTTCATGAGCAGCGATAAGTGCCGTCGCAAGTCCAATATCAGTGTTGACAGTAAGACCAAACTGAGACCTACAAGTAGATGAACCCATGGCCAGCCCTGTAAGGAAACAATATCTGTATAAATCATTGTAAAATGTTTGAGATATAACGCGCGCGCTGATTGGCTGGCTACCATATTCATATCAGAGGACAGAGACATGGCTCGCACAAAAAACGTCGAAAATATTTCATAAAGGCAATATAAAACGATCGCTTATGTCTCTGCCTGTGATATAAACACTCTGGAAGATGTAGAGTACTTGAAAAGCAAGAGAAACACTCGGCTACGCCTCGTGTTCCTAAGCTTGCTTTTCTCTTGCTCTACATCCTCCATCGTGTTTATATCACAGTACAGAGACATGCGCGCGCGTTTTATATTGCTTAATTAGACTGCTGCAAGTACATACATGAACAATTTTTAAATGTAGATGATGAAATATGGATAGAACGTTAGACGTTAAGTAACAAACTGCGAATTACGATACAAGCTTACACGACCAGCTTGGAAGAAAGACGAAGTAAAAATCAGACAACTATAAAAATACATGGTTATTATCATGATAATTGGGTTTTTACCCTTGCATAACTTAACCTTAAACACGATTGACCACTCAGACACGCAATATAATAATGTTATAATTCCTTACGATGTTGGACGCAAAAGCAAAATATGCACCGCGTTCCTATTGTCACCTATGCGCGCAACAATGCGGTCAATGTGTACAATTCCAGTAGTGGAATCAAGTTTTACTTCTAAGGCGTTGGGCACAACATGTATCATTCCAAATTACATCCCGTAGCAAAGAAATTGTGATAGTGCTATGTTCTTTTTCAAGCTGGTTCCGTGCAGCGGTGAAGGAAACGCTTTATTACTCTTGGGCGTTATGGTATGACCTTGACAGTGCTATTCTAGCTGTATTTTAAGTCAGAATACAAAAAAATTCTCTTACCTCCACTTCCACCTCTGAAGATATATATGAAAAAGAAAATAGGAGTTCAATCATTATAAAATACAAGTAAAGTGGTACCCATACGGTAATTATTAGGATCGAAGAAAATTTTTCTATATTATCGGAATGTATGGCTTTGAGGAGCATTTAGCAGGTGTCCGTAAGGGTCGTTCTCCTGTAGTCCTCCATTAAGGGTCCGTTCACATGAAGGCGAGTTGTCCTTGGTAGCAGGGATAACTCTTTTGTTTTCTTTTCCCTGGCGGACATAAAACAAAAGAGTTATCCCTGCTACCAGGGAAAACTTGCCTTCATGTGAACGGGCAGTAAGACGGGACACTGAAAGGACACAAGAACACGCCGTACAAAGTGCAGATACACCTATAGGTATGCTGTTGTATGTGGATAAATCCTGATCTCTCGCCAAAACCTTGGTAGGGGAGGTTCGATTTCAGCCATTTTTTGAAGAATGAAAATCGTATTTGTAATATGATCATGAAATACAAGAGACTGAAGTTTCACAGGTACAGGAAATTTAACGGTATCATGTTTGTCATAACTGATGCTGAAAGTTCGTGTGATCATGAGAGCGCAAAATGAAGATCTCTCGTTGTAATATTATTGATATAATGGATTATCAGTGAGAGGTTGTTTTAAGAAAGTAAAAATTGAAAGGATTAAACAAAGGAGTAGAGGTTTATTGAATTAAAAAATTCATGAATTTTAACTATTATAATCTCAATTATACAATTTTTGACATCAAAAGTATTCTTTCAGCCACGAAAAAGTTAAAAAAGATAAATAGAAGCTATAAGAAGCATTTTAAAGGAGAAAAAAGAAAATGGTTAAATTTCGCCTCAGACGCGAACCCGCTAGCAAAAGCTAACCAGTATGCTAATTTTTTGGGGAAAAAATCGACCATGCATCCAGACAAATTGCTGAATCATCGCATGTTACGTATAGGATGGAGATTTCGGCCCCTTCCGCGCTATCGGTAGAACGCAGCGAGTTTCGCGGTCAAAGAGGGAGGAAACAGTCGGATCCTAGGCCGTAAATAACTGCACCTTACCACTAGACTAACTGGTCTACTAAGGGATTTGGAAGACAAAATAACTTAGTGTATACTGTGAATGGAATGTCTATTGTTGTGCAAATTACATGATCCGATGGCGCAGTGTGAAAGCCATGGACTATGGCGCAGAAGGTCCGGGTTCGAATCCCGCCATGGGAACCTTTTTCTTCCTTTTTTTCCTCTTTTTTTTCTTTTTTTCTTTTTTTTTCTTTTTCTTTTTCTTTTTTTTTCTTTCTTTTTTCTTTCAGTTTTAATAAATTAAATAACTAAGGATAAAGAAATAAAGAAAAAATAAGAAAGCGAATTTACTGAAACTTGGGAATCGTTAATTGATTTTTTTTGTTGAGAATTATATTCAACTAATTTTAACCAATACTGTAAAAAAGCCAAACAAATACCCGTAAAAGCCACCTCCTGACTGAGACCCTCCGTTATCTAAACGTTTCTTTCAGTATAAAAAAGTGTATTAAGAATTTAGCCATCAGTTTAGAGAGGTGTCCGTATTAGGAGAGGTTCTGCTGTACTAAGATCGTTGCTATACCTGGAAACAAGGAGCAGTATGTCAGCATGTCCATATTCGCCATTATCAAGTACAATGTTTTTTGCTCCCCATTCAGCAAGCTTGTCGATTTTTTGACGATTGGAAGCACTGGACTCATAGTTAAGCTGTAAGAGAGAAAGAGAAAAACTTGGAGGAGAGGATGGAAACGAAGGATAGAGTAGGAAAGGTGGAAATTAGGAGGATCTAAGGAATGAAAATTGAAAGAAGAAAACAAAAGAAACTAGAAGAAAGGGAGGAAACAAGAACAAATTAGGACAATAATGAAAAGTGAAAACTTGAATTAATATCTCCCACTTTTTAGTCTTCATACGAAATGACTTTGACACACTTGTGGGGTAAAGAGGCATGGGGAATAAGTGCTCCATCTGCGCATGCATGGACACAAGCATGGTCGGTAGTTGGGCAAAGAGAGGTGATGATCCTCTCTCTAGGGGTGATAATCCCCTATATATAAAGAAATAAATTATATGGATATATATTGGCAGAAAACTGAAAGAAGGAAACCAAAAGAAAGAAGTATGGAAAAAAGGAAAGACAGAAAAAGAAAGAAAGAACGAAGGAAGGAAGGAAGAGGGAAAGAAAAAGAAAGGAAGAAGGGAAGAAAGAAAGAAGAAAGGGAGAATATTTTGAAAACTAACTAACGGATGAACTACGATAAGTAGCGTATGCATGACTGAAGGACATTAACAAGGAACAGTCAAAGGAATGAATATGCAGAGCTCTGATGGCGATGAACGAATTACTAGATGGAGTCAAGAAACCATATAATACTATATATACTCTCAACTGAATATAATATTAACTGGCTGATTATAATATTTTGGTGATCACCAACCTTATTTTCCTGGTCTAAGGTGATTTTCACAACTGCAACATGTATCTTTTTATCGCCAATGCTTCGATCCCGAAACATTCGTTCAATCTTGGAAAATCAGAAAAATCCAAGAAAACAAAATCAATTTGACATGAGTGTAAAATCTAGATTTTTCAACTTATAAGTGCACTTGTTTCACAAATAATTTCCAGATGATTAATGGGTGGCATGGGTGGCTGAGCTCGGGCGCTAGATGATGTGCATTTTCTTAATAGTGTTCGTATATAGTACGGGGATGTCCGTTATATAAGGGTCTCATTTATAAAGATATGTATGGAGATTTCGGCAGTCAGAACAAAGAGACCTGTCTGTTGTTTTTGTATAGAGGTGTCCGTATTGAGAAGGTGTCCGTATTGTGGAGTTAATAATAATAATAATAATTTATTCGTTTCTAAAGCGCAAATATCAATTTGAGTATTTTCAAATGCGCTGAAAGTTGTCAGTAAGGTTCGATTTACTGTAGTTATTAAATCTCGCATGGATGGATTTAGCCCAAGTTGCAAGCATTATGATGCCAAATCATGGTTTTGCGCTTTTAACTGAAAAAAGTGAAAATTTGACAGATTCCAGTAAAATTCAATTACAGTGGAACATCGCAAACTCGAACTCGGTTAACTTAAATTCCCCCCTAATTCGCTGACTTCGAACTCCGCTGGTTTGAACTATTTTCTGTTTCCCTTGAAAGTTCGAATTAGTGGGGTTTTACTGTAATCTTAAAAACTTTACAAAACTTACAATATGAGCGACCATGGAAAGAAAGTCACCCAATTTGTCAGCACCTTTGTGTTCAATAACATATTTGTCAGCGATGAGAGCCAACTCCATAATCTTACTGGCTGACTTCGCATGCTTGTCCAGCGATCGTCTAGAACGAGATCTTGGGATACTTCTCTTGACTTTTGAATCTAAAAGTTCGTAATAAATACAAAAGTGCGTTATATATCATCATTTTGAATTTACAGAAATCTCATTATTCACAACTAAGACAACTATATCATGGCTGTTTTGAAACTAGAAGAGAGACAAATTGCATAGTCGAAAAAGTCGTCTCAGACGAAGAAAGAGTGTGAAAACGAGACGGACGCATTTTGAGACGCATAAGTCGTCTGATTTTGTACGTCTATTTCATTATTTGACACGATTTTCAGTGTCGTCACTTGCAATGTCTGGATGGATAAATTGTCAAAAATCGACTTAAAGATTACAAATACTCAAAGGAGAATTAATGACACTAAAGCAGCGAGGGATGGCTTTTCGATCGGTGTCGAGTTTTTCATCCTGGATGAGCGACACTAAAATCGTCAAAAACTTGACATCATTTCAAAGTAAGACGAACAAATTGCCAGGTGACTTGTCCGTCCCGACAATTTTAGTTATCAGATGTTAGATAACTCAAAAAAATAGTCTTGATTTGTAACAGAAAGTTTGATCAGTCGGATATGACATCATAACCTATATGCCTTGCGATATCAGTTACCTCACATAGTGCGTCATCAAGGAATATCAAATAGAAATCTTACCTTCGACGTGACACGATCGTTTTGTGTTCGTGACGTCATCAGAAGGATGACGATAGACCACGTGTGCTTGACCGCCGCCATTTTGTTTCCCATAATGCTCAGCGAGGTGGGTAGGTAATGGGTGAATGAACAACAGTTGGTCCAGTAAGCTTATCATACCAGTCTAGAAACGAACAATTATCATTTCCACCAGCCCCCCGCCCCCCTCCCTGTAAATAATGACCAGTCCCTTAGTTTGGGCTGTGTCGGTATATAAAATAAACAAGGGACGAATGGAAACTTGTAAACACCGTAAAAAAGGAGTGTGAATGGGGGCACTATAAACCATGCTTACTTCTAGATTCGCATTGTTAAAAATTAATTAAACAATAAAAAATTGGGAAAACAGTTTTTTACTTCTTTTATAAAATAACCAGCGCACAAATTTACGGAAAATTCGAAAAGGTGATGTGAGCGTGTTTGATATACTCTCACCAAGCACGGTTTTTGGCCAATAAGAGCGCGCGTTATATAATAGTTATAAATATGACTTACCAATCCCCCTTCATTATTTATAACCGCGAAGGAGCCTGGGTCAGAAACCACGTGACCTCCCAAAATATTAGAGCCCGTAATTGGGCGATACGATTTTGATCCATTCTTGTGATTGGTCTCCACTTGGACTTTTGGGCCAATCACATTTCGTGTTCTTGAGAGGTTTAGATTGAGATTAAGTCCTAATGCTTGGATGTTATAATACCAGACATTGGGCTCAGCGCTTCGTCTGTGTCTGCCATGATTGTTGAGCTTGTAGGTATCAAACTCACCACTGTGGGAGTCTACTTGGTAGGGGGTTGTCACGTCATAATCTGGGACTGTAGAAAATATCAAGTGAAATTAAGAAGTTTGGGGAATGGCCTTGGGGTTATTCAGATATGTGGGGGAGGGGGATGGGATAGAGTACGTAGGATGTTTGAAAACAAAACAAAAAGCTAGGAAATAGACTAGTACATGGCCTTAATTTTACAGCAAAAATTCAAATAAGACACGTCACATTAACAGGACACGTCACAACACGTTACTAGGATACGTTGATACGACACGTCAAACAACGTTAATAGGACACGTGACGATGTTATATTCCATTGACACTTCACGTTAATAGGACATGTCACAACACGTTACTACGATACGTTGATACGACACGTCAAACAACGTTAATAGGACACGTGACGATGTTACGTTCCAATGACACTTCACGTTAATAGGACACGTCACAACACGTTACTAGGATACGTTGATACGACACGTCAAACAACGTTAATAGGACACGTAACGAGGTTACATTAATTCCATTGACACTTCACGTTAATAGGACACGTCACAACACGTTACTACGATACGTTGATACGACACGTCAAACAACGTTAATAGGACACGTGACGAGGTTACGTTCCAATGACACTTCACGTTAATAGGACACGTCACAACACGTTACTCGGATACGTTGATACGACACGTCAAACAACGTTAATAGGACACGTGACGAGGTTACATTAATTCCATTGACACTTCACGTTAATAGGACACGTCACAACACGTTACTACGATACGTTGATACGACACGTCAAACAACGTTAATAGGACACGTGACGAGGTTACGTTCCAATGACACTTCACGTTAATAGGACACGTCACAACACGTTACTCGGATACGTTGATACGACACGTCAAACAACGTTAATAGGACACGTAACGAGGTTACATTAATTCCATTGACACTTCACGTTAATAGGACATGTCACAACACGTTACTACGATACGTTGATACGACACGTCAAACAACGTTAATAGGAAACGTGACGATGTTATATTCCATTGACACTTCACGTTAATAGGACATGTCACAACACGTTACTACGATACGTTGATACGACACGTCAAACAACGTTAATAGGACACGTAACGATGTTATATTCCATTGACACGTCACGTTAATAGGACACGTCACAACACGTTACTAGGATACGTTGATACGACACGTCAAACAACGTTAATAGGACACGTAACGAGGTTACATTAATTCCATTGACACTTCACGTTAATAGGACATGTCACAACACGTTACTACGATACGTCACGCGGCGTCACCATGTTACTAAGACATTTTACTTGGACCCATATCAAGAAATCTCTTATAAAAATGTGCTGTTTTTGCGCGAGCTCCTTCTTCCATATAGGGAAAAAAGCGATTTTCTTTGAAAATTCCAGCCATTCGAGTGAAAACATGCTAACCAAGTCAGCCATCTTGATTTGGCCGAAAAAGGACTGGAACAGTGTAGAAAAAGGACCCACGGTTTGTTTACCACAGGAAGCCCGAAAGCAGCACAGATTTCTTGCTATGCGTCACACCTCGTACCTTGGTCATGTGAATCGACACCAAAGAATGTTTGCAACTCTCTTTTTGTCATTCGATGGTGTAGTTTATCCTAGCAGTACAAATACAGGAACTCAGTGTTACACATGTCAATGTACTTTTCCATTTTTACGCTGTATTTACGTTGTATTTACGTTGTATTTACTCTCATGTACTTGACGGCTGAGGGTACAATAAACTAAGTTGTTGTCATGGTCACCTGGGAGGAGGAATGTGTTATAGCGAAAATCGATGCAATGCCACCGTGAATTTTTCATAGTTTCCATCTTCAGTAAGATTTATTTTCTGATCGGTCACATGATCATCCTTGGGGTTGGATCGTTTGTATATTTGAGCAAATCATCGGGTTCATTTGAATAAGCTCTGCCCCCCAAAGGGTGAATAACAGATCAGAAAAAGCAAAAACCTAAAAGCAGAAGACAATGACAATGTTTTATTTAGCATCGGTTTTTTTTTTCATTTGGTACAGAGAAAAAGCGTCATTAATACTTAAATAAAGATGCAAGCTATCTAAAATAACCTTTGCGGACTAAAAGAGAAGAACAACACGGGTCGATTTTTATTGGAATACAGTTGAAGGACAGTTCTAAAGTGCTGCTAGTCAACCTTCATTGAATAGACCTACACAGGAGAGCTATTGAAATTTGCCCTTTTAATGCTGCTTTTAATCTGATCGTGACTTAGTAAATATAAGCTGCCCAGAGCAAATATTCTTAGATTACTCCGCAGTCTTAATTATGACGACTTTAGAGTAGATTTCGCATGACTGTGAAAACGACACCGCACTGTCATATCACGGTACGGTTACGACACGAATTTCAAAAGTTTATATAGACATCACAGCATTGACACGGTCACGGTACGGCGCGGTCCTTTCAAACTCATACGAATTACTTCTCAATCGATTTTGTTATCATCTCCAACTATTCGCAAAATTTATTACTGACAAGAAGTGAAATTCCTACCTCCGTTTTCCTTTCTGTCAATTTAAATGCATCTACAACAAAAGGATAAAATGTGCATGTGAATTAAAGCAATCGTACAAAATTTATTTATAGAATGTTTATAAAAGAATAGTTTAATTTACCTGAAAAAGTGGCCAGAGCCAGGATAGCTATAGGATACATAAGCATCATGATGAAGGCTAAAGCCTGAAGAATAACAAAACAGATTGAGTACAGGACCTCTGTCCCATGACTGAATATGATTGCCATTAACTACTAAGGGAACGGGTAGTATAAAGAGCGTCATTTTTGCTTGGTTTTCGCTTTTGATATGAGCCTTTCAGAACAATAATAATAATTTAATAATTTAATAATTTAATACTTATGTAGCGCCTTATACATGTGGATATGATCTTATGCACTTTACAATAACTGGAATAAAATAAGTAAAACTAACAATTAAAACTAATTAAACACGAATTTGTTTCATAAGATGATACAGACCTCGCGATTGATACCATCGTAATGTAAAACAAATAAAAGAACAAGCTGTGAAAGTATCTCTTTCTTCCGCCGGTGGCCCGAGTAATTTAATCTTCTATTTCAGGGGATAGTTTTTGCTTGAAATATAATATTTATAAAAAGCTCTTCGTTCAACAAGTAACCCTAGTAATTTTAATTTCAATTTTAATGGGTGGTTTTTGCTTGAGAAATAATCCCTGAGTGAGTTCTTCATTCAGGTAGCCCTAGTAATCTTATCTATAATTTGAGGTGGTTATACTGAGTTTGAGATCCTGTGAGATACAATCCTTAGAGGGAGCAGTTTTCACGGTCTCTTCGTTCAAATGAAAGCCCGAGTAATTTCGTTTTCTTTAATATTAGTTCCCGACTTGACTTCCAATATTTTAATCTTTGGTCTATTTACTAATCCGTTAGTTTGGTCCATAAATCGCTGCAAACATGGCACTTTGGCAGGCAAAGTCTATCTTGCATTATATGTCCTAAATTTGCTGGAACAGAATATTACTATTTGCAAATCACCAAGCAAACAATCGAGCCTGCCGAAAGGAAGTCGACATTCTGGATGGCCACCTGCACGACTAATAAACGGATATGATAATATTTACTTCCTAATCCAGGATGTTACCAAGGCATTTACACAAATGCAATATGATATATGATTTTTTTTCTTTTTGAAAACTTGAAAATGAAAAGCAATTTTCAGATTTCACTCGAATGTCAAACTCATAATTAGCTGTGGAATATGTCGTCTAACCAAAAGAAAGAACATGAGACGTGCAAGATGATTTGAATTTGTTGACTTTGTTTTTTTTTCTGAAAACAAAATACAGTTCTATCACGTTCACAGAGCGATGGATAGATCAAAGAATCATGAAGAAGAAAGCGAAAAGTGAGCGTTCGAGCCAACAAAGATACGATGTTACAAATGAGCTTAAAGTTGATAAAGTTGAAAAAAGGACAAGATTGGATATATTTGTCAGTTGCCATTGAGAAAATGATGAGATAGCAAGAACAAATATAAAGACACGAAATCATCAATTGGAAAAGCGTAAAAATCAAAAAAGAGAACGTACATAAGATAAATCTAGAAAAGTACAAACGCCTTTGAAATCGGTAGAAATTAGACAGGAAATGAATAAATATGTCAATAAAAAGGGAATTTAAGTGGCCTTGAGTTGAAAAAGAAAAATCAGCGAAAGTGTGATGTTTGTTGTAAATTCGTTGGGCATATTTTAGAAAGATGTAACTCAAACCAAAGTTAATGTGGGTATAAAAGATACAGGGTAAAGTATACTCTCAACAAATCTACCAATTGCTTGTGCCAAAATTAAATGATAACTCACCTTATTTCGTCAGGTTCTTATTGCTGTGCTTTGAAGACCAGTTTTGAAAATGAGCAAAATTTGAGCACACGTTAATGCAGCAGCTACACAGGGCAGAGCTGACACGAATGTGTCCTCTCTCATAACGTGTGGCTGAAATTTAAGCTCACTAAATGATATAAAGCCCAAATGTCAACACCAATAATCGTAAATGCAGGTTATATTTGCTTAGTGTAAGTGATTATGTTTAAAGTTGAAACTTTTGTTGGTTTTTCTTTGTGAAATCATTTGCAAAGTCAAATGTTTGTGACGACTAAAACAAGCAAATCCCTAAGCTATACTTTACAATAAAATTATCGAAAAAATCCTCCCTTCTTGATCTGGAAATGTTTTGAGTGAATTTTTGGGTAAGTTTTAGGTGAAAAGATTGTTGTGTTTTCCAAAATATTTACGCGCCGATACTTCTAGCTAATTTGGTAATTAACAAACAGATTCTGATGCTCATGCATCAGCCTTGTCATAATTATAGTTTATGTGTTTTTAGTCGGCTCTCTCCTGACGAGTTGTCACTTTGTTTTTAGTGTCCCTATGGAAAAGAAAACTAAACTGTCAGCGGTCAACAGGGATAACTCGCCTTCAATGGCTTTTATGTGGCTACTTTGGGGATATGGCGCTTGTCAGACATTGTGATGCTAATTAACCACTGAATTGGATCTCAGACACAGTGGTCATCGGGAAGAGCGCTTTTTCGATTTTTCCCCCTGGTATATGAATTGTCTAGCTAGGTTATTCAGTTGCCCCATCACATTCATGTCTATCTCCATTCATAAAGGGGTCTGGTAACGAACTCCTTTTGGCCCCCTTCACAGCTGAAAACATACCCAATAAAATAGTAGTGAATCAGCAAAAACATGTGCTGAAATACAAGTTATCTTTTAGGATAAGAACTTTCCTGAAGAACTCAACTTTCAAACTACTAGCCCACTGAAACACACAACTAACCCATTTTAAAACCATGCATGTAAAACCAGAAACTGAATCTCAGAGTTTTTGTGTGTGTTTCTAGTAGAAACACAAATTTGATGTTAAAATGTTTTCATTTCTTAAGACATCATATGTTAAGAGTTACAATTCAGCCACAAAGTGGGCTTTTAGTCATGATCTTATGTAAACAACACAGCCATCACCGGACAGAATCAGTTTATATACAAACGCTGATAGAGGTCTTGCACAATAGACGTTTCAACTTCATGAAAGGGGAACTATTTGATGTGTCATTCTTCATGATTTTGCACCAGTGCAGGTAATTACAAGCTTTTGTAGCACGCAACTTTGCAATGAAATTGATATGAAAAGACAAAGAGCTCTGAAATGGTGCACTAATAAACAGTCGGCTTAAAGGACCATAATTACCAACTCGATGGCAAACTGAAGAAAATTGTCAATGCAATGTTTGATTTACATTCCTGTGTTGAAATATTTGAGTGATTACTGTTGGTTTTATGTAGTGAATTTTCACATAAAACTTTTCTTTTCTATGGCCTTTTCAGTGTCGTCAGTACTGTTTTTCTGGGAGGTATATATCTACATTATATGACATTTTTAGAGTGTGCAGTGATAACAGTGGATCAAAACTATTCAGGGAGAAAGAGAAGGGAAAAGTGAGGCCGGGGAAAAGGGGAGAAGGAAAATGAGGAAACTGAGAGAGGAAAACAAATAACAAAAATTGATACAGAGGTAGTGAAAAAATGAAAGACATAGTCTAAATCAGTAAAATGAGAAATAAAGATACGAGAAGTTAAAACATAAGTAAATAAAAGAGATCAAGTGCCAGACCAGTTTTAAGTGTAGAAGAGGAAAGGAGAGAAATTTAGAAAAGGTCGAGAAAGTGATAAGAAAACTAAAAGAAGAGATAAGAGGTCAAGAGTTGAGAGGACAAAGAAAAGACGGTAGGAATAGAGGAAAAATAACGACAAAAAAAAAAAAAAAAAACAGCTAAAAACAAATCAGAGAGAAGAACAGGAATGAAAGAAGAGGAGACGAAGTAATAAACAGTATAGATAACTAAAAACATAATTACAAAATTTCCTTAAGTAATAGAACGGGGCAAGCGTGACATAAATTGTTGGTTTTTATTAGCTTCTTGTATACCCCAGGCTTTGAACAATATAGCCTTTAATAATTAAGTGTCCGTATTATACTAACTAATATTAACAAAAAAAAATCTTTGAACCAACATTGCATGTCCTTCGCGTTGATTTCGGTAAATAACAGTATCTGAAATTGTAGAAAATGTTCACAGTTAGCTAATTGTGGAACCGTTTAATTTGATCGGAGTCAATAGTTGAAAATGAAATAGTTCATTTAGACGACCCTTTCTTGCAAAACCTTTGTCAGTCAGCACAGCTGGAGAAATGATTGCTGTCCATATAGTCTAGTTCGATTCTGACTGAACTTAAAGGCTTGGCATTAAGTGAGTCGATTCGATCCAAAACTCGGAACGGATAGAACTTTTGTTCATAGGAAAAAGTGAAAAAAATAGGACAAATCTTGGAACCGTTCAAGACGCTTTGCGCGGATTGGCTTCTAGCAAACAACTAGGCCAGGTATTTGATACTAACAGTGTGATTGCATCAGGACAATCGCTGATTCAGCTCTTCGATAGCCTGCGTAGCGGCCCTAAGGGGAAGAGAAAGGGGAGGGGAGGGGAAAGGGGAGGGGAAGGGACTAGCTCGTCGATGATTCAGTAGCATACTATTTGAGCAGTTTTGGTACGATTGTGAAAACGCTACAGTCACGCAACGGTGCAGTCACGCTACAGTCACGTCACGACACAGTCACGCTATAGTCACGACACGACACAGTCACGCTACAGTCACGACACGGCAAAGTCACAGTCACGACACGGCACAGTCACGCTATAGTCACGACACGACACGGCACAGTCACGCTACAGTCACACCACGGCACAGTTACGATACGGTCACACCACGGCACAGTCACGTCACGGCATGGTTAGGGCATGAATTGAATTTCGAGTGTTTTTATAGACATCACGACATCGACACGCTATGGAACGGTTAGTTTCACATTCATACGAAAACTGCTCTATCAACAGATGGAATTCGTTGGCTTAAAGAGCTTACTTCCTAGGTCTCTTTCTTTCTTTTCGTTTTCTTTTTTGGGGGAGGGGGTGGGGGAGGAGAAGGCTGGTTTTCTGACAGGCAAGGACTACTGAATAAACACTGATTCTGTGCAAATGTGTACAAAACCACACACTGTAGGAAACTGTTGAGGGAGTACTTGCAAACACTGAATTCACCTTAGCATGTTATACTACTTCAATCAAAGTTGTTTACCTTTGATACATAAAACTAATTAAAATAGTAGACTTGGATGGTTCCATCCTTTCCAACTCCATTCCAGCAATTGTCATCCGTTAAAATTCCATCTTTTTTATACGTAGAGCTTGCGTCTTTCCCATACCAACACTCTCCATAGTACTCAATACCAAAATAATGCTCACCAGGATATTTAGACCTGACAATATCAAGGCATGCGTTGACGGTTTTCTCCATGTGGTACCAGTCGATAGAGCCTCGAAGGTTGGTCATCACGGGGAATGGTCGCGCTCCAGCGACGAAGCTGTCTCTAACACACTCCTTTTTAAAGGGTCCTGTGATTAATTCGGAATTAATGTCATGCTCGAGGCAATTTCTATGTAATTAGTTTTCTATAACGTATGATTTCCCCGCGGAAATTATCGAACATTTCCATCGCATTTTTTTGGCACGATTTCTGGACAGCCGATGTCCGTTATCAAGGTTATAACGACGCTAAGATGGCCAAATATTTTGAGCAAGCAAAACACTCTGACTGAAGACCTGGGCGCCAAAACGTTGAGACTCTGTCAAATTGGCGTCAACATGAGCAAATTGTACTTGCGATAAATTTTCTTTGTAATAAAAACCGCGAGTTTATTCAGCAAATACATTTGTCATGTGATATTCGGTCAGATGGACGAGACAAACTAAAACAAAAGAAAAGGGCGACAGACTAAAAGGAGTGTCTATTGGTCAACATGAAACTTTGCGAGACCGCAAGACGAGTGCTTTTCTACTAACAAGCCAGGACGCTGTTTCTCTTTTGTTTCCCACAATTCGAGATCCCGAAAAAAATCGAGACCTCGATACCCATGAAATATAATTGAAATTTTGCAACACCCTTGCTAAAGAAAAAAGCTTTTAAAAAACGTTGGAAAAACGAAATTAAGAGTAAAAAGAAAGAAAACCAAGGAAAACAAACAAACAACGCAAACATACCACAAGCAGGTAATGAGCAAGCTTCTTGTGCGTCAGGTTTTTTGATATTTGCACAGAATTTGTCCACCATAGGTTTTACAACACCGCTTTCAGTACGAACATTGCACGTCAGTGGCCTGGTCTTCACTCCATTTCCACAAGTCACCGAACACTATTATGGATCATATACAAACAAACTCGTTACCATGACGTACATTTGAACACTACTGTCACGTGACTGTCTCGGTACTATAATGGACCATATACAAACAAGCTAAAAATGGTTATCCACGACATACATTTTACCACTACTGTCACGTGACTTAAATCGCAGCTGTCATTGTTCTCAATTGTTTTACGATCAATCATGATATTGATGCATTGTAGAAGTAACTACAACCACGTGTTCTGTCTTTAAGTATATGAAAATATATCACCAGTTATATTATCACCGTTTAAGTTCATAAAAGAATCGTATATCACATATAGTCGGAATGTTTCCGCTGTCATGCGTAATTACGATTCCATCAATAGACAATCCATTTTTATTCTTGATTCATCCTTGAACAAGTGATGGATGCAAAAAGGTTTGGGGGTTTAATTGTCCTTCCCAAATTAGAAAGTATATAAACTAATTCAAAGCGGAGGCCTCTTAAACTTGGCTCTGATGCCTTCTCCCTTTGTCCAGCAGACATTAATCGCTAACAGTTGCATCAGTGTCAAACAGATAGTGATGTCGAGAGTCCTACAAATAGTGTCGCCATTTTTGTGTCTATTCTACTACTTAAGAGTAAATAATTTACCTTAGACCATTCTCCAGCACTCCACTCAGGTGGACAAGCTACTTTGTTACATGGCTTGCTTGTGGAATTTTGAGGTTTCTGGCCAGGACACAACGAATCGCCTACTGTCTCGAACTTTCCTTCTGCTACTTCATTCCTACAGACTATGCTTCGAGTTTGAGCTCCAAGTCCACACGTTCGAGAACATGGCGACCATGGAGAGATGTAAAACCTAAAAATATTTTGTTTGTGAGATGATTTATGACTTATGCAGAACATGGCAGGTTAGCTGCTGCTGCTTGAGCTGCAGATTATGATGATGATGGCGACGACGATGATGATGATGATAATGATGATGATGATGATGATGGTAGTAGTAGTGGTGGTGGTAGTAGTGGTGATTATGCAGTGATGATGATGATGATAATGATGATGATGATGATGATACTTTGTTGTAATAAGCCTAGTTCAAACACTGTATTTGCCATGTTCCGTACCAAATTGTTCCAATCCAGTAAATGTTTGGCGTCCGATATGGCACGGCTGTTTTGATTTGGAGCAGCTCAGGCGTTCTACATGTTTGAGCTAGCCAGATAATACAGCTATGGGTCGGCTTTCATATGCCGTGTCTTTCATGAACTGTGCCAAATGCACAAATTATCAAACATCTCTACAATTTTTTTAACAAAGAGCCAGAAACAAGTGGCAAATGTAATTTGGAAAGCTTTAATAAAACGGTCTGAATCAGCAAGCTGTGCTCAGTTGATATGGGTCGACTAAACCTAATGTGAATTATAAGAATGGAACCTGGGGAAATCAATATTTGTACTTACACTGCTGGGCAAGGCTGAGAGTTACAAACTTCTTCACTGGTGGGCTTGGTTGCTTGATTACAGATGCTGTCCTTTACATAGGTTTTGTCATCTTTTCGTCGACACTTTACAGTTCTAGTTTGTTTCCCTGAAATTTTATGTAACGATGTTTACAATAAAATAGAAATAATTAATACAAATCATGAAGCACGCCGTTTTACTAACGGAATAAATGTGTTGGAACGCAGCACATGCAATTACAAACTGAAATACTTTTTTTTTTCAAAAAAACGTCTGCCTTCAGATGAAAAGATCAGACCGAAGACTCGCTATCAAATTCACTGACTTTTTGACTTTGATCTTAATTTTTAACATCTGCAAATAAGGGTTTTGGCAATCTAGACATGAATGTCGTGTTTTATAACTTTAGTTATTCTCTTTTTTGGATAAAAATCGCCTAGGCTTCCAATTTTGTTTTTTGAAATTGCTGGATTTCGCACAGTAATGAATCTTATAGCATCTGCCTCAAATGGTGGTTAAACATTGCAAAGTCTTTTCACTCATTCCATCGCCAAGGTTGTTGTCTGACAGCCGAAATCTCAAACAACTAAAGCCTGGAAAACAGAGATCATGTTGATCAACTTCAGTATAGTTGTTGTTGTTGTCGTCATCGTTGTCGTTGTTTTGTTGTTTTTGTTAATATTTTACATACATGTCATGAATAATTAAAATAAGATTTTAAGGTATAGAGGTGTAAGCATACCCACAGCACATGATCGCGAGCAAGCAGACCAACCAGACGATGACCATTCCACATCAGACGGTTTAACAACAGATGATCCGTTGCTAGGTTTCATCATTTTGTATACAATTTTTGAATTTCCACTACTTAAGAAAACTCGCTGTTTTAATAGAATAAAGAAGAAAATTAAAACCGTCGAAAATATGGAAATCTCTCGGCCTTTTCGTTACGCTCGAGACGAGGACATTTGGGGAACATTTTGCAGGGTATGATGCGCAGACTTGATGTAGGAACAAACTGCCCTTTTGTTTCTTTTTGGTGGTGATGTGGTTAATTGTTGTTATGATATCAACATCAATGTGTCTATGTGTTTTTGTTTGTTTGTTTGAGATATTTGCCGTTTTGTTTTGTTTCGTTTCGTTTCGTTTCGTTTCGTTTCGTTTCGTTTCGTTTTGTTGTTTTGTTTTGTTTTGTTTTTCTTTTGTTTTGTTTTGTTTTGTTTTGTTTTGTTTTGTTTTGTTTTGTTTTGTTTTGTTTCCTTGTCTTTTCTTTTCATTTTTCAGATCGTGAAAACATTGCAAAACGTCGCCTAAGTATACCATTCCCTATTTCATGTCCCTAAGGCCTGAAACCATGTTACGAAAGACTATAAATTGCTTTTGGCAGACAGCCGTTAGCAGTATGGGAAAACCTACGTAACACTCGGTAAATGTAATATATTCATAAACCCTATTATATTCTATTGTTTGTTCTATTGTTTTACGCGACATTATATTATACGACATTATATTTTTATGAATATACTACATCAAATGAGTGTTATATGCATATTTAGAGTTCGCAGCATACCCGCCAATGAAAGCGCACGTTATGTGACGGTTGTTTTATATACGTGTTTATACGTGATGTACTAACGTAAATCTTCAAGACGGCATTGGTGGGACCAGGAATGAAGATACTGTCTTTATACGTGTTTTCTTCGTGTTTGTAGTATTCTTTAGTGCCAGCTTTCTCTACTACCGTACTCCAACTAGGTACGTCCCAAAGCCATTTACCATCTTTATCTTTAGCACCTTAAAACGTAAAAGATAATTGACAACAAGGATTGTTTATATATTATTGAAAAAAGAACCACAGTAGAACCGCCATTGGTAACCAACTCTATTCTAGGCTCCTTTGTTAGCACATAGTGTATCGTTTACAGCTTCGATGTACTTTTTTTTAGTTAATGAAAAGGTATGAAAACATTTAGGTTTTAGCGTTTTAGCATTTAGCGTTTAGGTTTTCCAAAATGCCTATAGGTTGTCATAGTAACTAGATAACTTACCAAGCAGATCCCAGTCAACGACAGTTTTGTTTATCAAGACATTACTTGAGCCCGGGGGCAGGGTAAGAATCTCACACGGTTCGTTTGGACCTACATACACGACAAAACAAGTACCTCTAAAATAAATATTTGAAGGTCGAGCATTCAATTACTGCGGTTTTTGATTTTCTGCGAACTCTGACATTCAAACGCCAGTCCGCGCCAATTGGAGTTTTTGCTTCTGTCAATCAAAAGTAAAGATCACTAATACGATGTACGATTAATACCAAAGTGACAATATGACTACTATATATTGTCTAAAAATCGTATTTGGTCATTGGTAGGATTTTAGGTACTTTTAGTATTAATTTTAATGGGCGGAAGCCAATAACCAAATTCCAACGGACTGTTTAGAGTTAGCAGGATATCGAAAACCGCATTAAGTAAAAATACACGTAAGAACTACGCAACTCGCTAGGTTGTTCTGCGGTAATTTCAACTTCCCAAAACATAAATGTGTTGTCTTTCAGACTGACAATATATCAACCTATGGATGACACATTTTAAAATTTAACTGTTTTGAAATAAAGTTTCTTTTGTGCTAAAAGACTTCGTCCAATCATAAGCGCTCAAAACAGTAGCCAAGAAACGCTTCCAATGTGCCATGTTCCCCACATAGAAATTGTGTTATATCTAAACTCAGGAAAGCTTTCATCTAAAACGAGTCATTATCTATATATGTAGGAGATGGTAGATTTTCATGCCACCTTCAACCAGAAAAGTGGACAGTTTAAACAATATTACAATTAGCATATTCCTCGCTGTTTACTTGCCTAGTTCTTATTTGGAGCCTTATTTTACTACCATTTAACTTAGCCCCTTCCGACACAAGCAAAGTTTCCATGACCAATCTCTGTTGTACCATAAACTGAAACTTATCAGCCCTCCTCCAGTAGTTATCAGTAGTTATCCCCCCCCCCAACCCCCCACCCCCCCACCCCCCCCACCCCCTCCGTTAACAGCAAACAAAAAGGATGGTCCGATTGTACGCTTACCCCACGTAGTGCAGGACGATGTTACTTCACCAGTGCTCACACTGCACGATGTGCTGTCACCATCACAAATACCACATCGATCAGGTACTTTACCCGACTCAAGGACTCCATCACATCCCACGCTCTATAAAACACGTGAACAGTCAAAAAGCAAATTTAGCAAACACGACGCGACGTGAAAGAGGACATAAAAGAAGGCGTCGTGACGAAAGAGGGCGCCATGACATGAAAGAGGACGTCGTGACATGAAAGAGGACGCCGTGACATAAAAGAGGACGTCGTGACATGAAAGAGGACGTCGTGACATGAAAGAAGAAGGCGTCGTGACGTGAAGAAAGGGCGTCGTGACGTCGCTGATGTTGAAGACGTAAAACAAGTGAAAACACAGGGAGCCCAAGCACTACTTTTAAGTAGTAAAATAGCAAGTTAAGAGTTAAAGGGTAGGCATCACATTGGTCCCTAGTCTCCATCCCCTTAATTTTACACAGGAATCCCAAATCCACAGAATTGTCTATGAAGGACTTCAGTGATTGTATAACTGGAATGATAGATTGTCAAACGTACCCTACACTTGCCCTCAATACAGACATCTTTGTTAAACTTATCTTCATGGCAACGGGAGCCATCTTTGGCTTGACCTTGATCATATCGTGTTGAACCCTCTCTACAGTATAAGGTACAGGGTGCGTCTGTAAACACAACAACACACGTTTCTTTTGAACAAATAATCTTTTCACAGCAGCTTGTCCACATAGTGGTTCTTCATCTGTTTGCACTCACACTCACTACTTCTACATTAATATTTTGCATACAACACATATTGATTTTTGCTGAGGGAGGAACTGAACCGGAGAACCCGGGTAAAAACCCCTCGTGGCGTGGTAGAAAACAATGCATCAGTTCACATATGAGGGATTCGAAACCGGACCACAGGCCACAAGCGGTGAATAGGGCCGCGCTTCCACACTCGGCCAACCATGCCTCCCATAAATAGTATATTATAAAAATTTTACAATGAGCATTATTTAATTATCATACTCTTCTACCACTAGGACATATATAGGATGACTTTGAAGAATGAATGGTCGAGGCACGGTAACAATTTGAAATGTTTTAGGGACATCACGGCACTGAGGAACGTTTTGAGAGGATTACCCTCCCCGAAGGGACATCAGGAAAAAGGAGTAAAATATACGTCCCTCCCTCCCTCGTGTAGAAATACCTTTGACGTAGTAAGCTGAATACTGAGGCTTAAAAGCAGCACATTGGACATCACGATAAGTCTTTGTTCCAGCTGAACATGCCTGTTTAAACCAGTCAGATATGCTTTTGGTTAAAACACATTTTGTAAGATGAACATCCACTTTCTTCTTGCTTCCATCCCTCTTTTCTTCCAACCTTCCTCCCTCCCTCTATCCCTTCCTTCGTTTTTTCCTATCTCCTTTCCTCCTTTCTTCCTACCTACTTTTCTTCCTTCCAGTTCCTTCCTTTCTTCCATCTTACCTTCCTTCGTTTCTTCCTGTCTCCTTCCTTCCTCCCTCCCTTTCTCCCTCCATTTCCTTCCTTCCTTCTTCCCTTTCTTCCTTCTTCCCTTCCTTTCTTCCCTTCCTCCCTTTCATACATTCTTTCCTACCTTCCTTCCTTCCTCCCTTCTTTCTCTCCTGCGTTCTTCCCTTTTCTCTTCAATATAGGTGCATAAAAGTTTACCTCAGTGTTACATATCCTCCAGTGACCTTTGCTTTTGCCAACACAATTTGCTCCTCCGTTCTCTGGCCTGTTATGAGGGATATCAAGTGAATTTGAGTATTGAAATTTTAATCTTGCTGTTATCACATGCGACGAGTACACATATTTCCTCATAAATGAAAACGGACGCTTCTGTATTACGTACGGACACGTTTCGTGGTGTCCCACAGTGTTACGAAGTAAAAAGCAAGTTACATACTCGGGGTTTGTGCAGGTTCTTGATCTGTACTGTACTCCGCCATCACAAGAATACGAACAAGCTGACCAATCTGACCATGCACTCCATCCACCATTGATTAATGGTGATCCATCATCGACACATTCGCCTTTGATACACCACTTAAAAAAACAATAGGTGAATGAGTTTACAACACTCGAGCAAAATCTCATAATCTGATTGGTTGAAAGCCATTGTGAATAAGAGTTCAGACAATGGTGCTGACGCGTCTCGTCGCGCGCGCTCGTTCTGTTAACCTGTTTGATGAGGCTTTTTCACATTTTATCACAAATAATTGTTGTAGAGAACTCGTGGTTTCACTTGAGTTTTGAACGTTTTCGGTGACGTCAAATCCATGGACAATAAGAGTACAGACAATGAAAAATTGTTAAGTTTCAGCTGACGTAATTTTTATCAAACGGGGGGGGGGGGGGGGGGGGGGAGAGTGATCCCCCTCTCCTTCCTGGGCAAGCAGACGCATTTCAATGTTTCAGTAAAAAAGCCTTTTCCAGTTTTTCTGAACCTGTCAATCTAAGAGTGTTTAAAGGGGTGATTTTTTAGTGAGACGTTTACTGAATTTACATGACGTCCAGCAGTCTACCAGAAATAACATGCTTGGCTGGCTCTTGTGACTTGCAGGGATCAAATTTACATACTTTTGGGGCATGTGTCTTGGATGTGGTCTTAAGACCTCATTTAGAAACTTGAAGTGACTTTGGCTAGTAAGTTATGAGGATATCTCATCGTAAACCAGCTGTCAACGATTATTACACAACAAAGTTGTAAATATGTTTTCACCCTCCATAAATAAAGTCTTCATCATCATCATCATCAGTCATCAAAGTCATATGACTTATATTCATTTCTACTTACATTTCTATCACCACATTGTGTACCATCCATGGGAGGAGCCATATTACTGCTACACGTTACCCCATTATTAGAACAATACAAGCTTTTACAGTTATCCTGCAGGAAAAAAGGGAGAAAGATTTGTCATTTGAATGTATCTCAAGTTATATATAACGTAAAGCTATAATGGACTGTAGTGGAATGGTCCTTCCGGGTACGTAACTGCCTCGAGAGTATTTAAAGGGTGTTGTTAAAATAAAAAACTTAAACCTTGGCAAAGGCTTAGACCTAACAAAGGACCCTCAGTGAATTGGTCAAGTTATCACGTGGGAAACTACACCGTACGATTTGTTCTGTACTGCTATTGTAACATAACGTAATCTAAAAAACCGTTTTAATTACGCATGAAATAAAAACCTACGCACGGACGTAAGGTTACGAATAGGTTACGGTACCAGCGTAAGGTACGCTCACGGTTACGTTTCTTAAACTACACACTTTATATACAAAATCTGATTTAGTTCCTAAGTGTAGTTCTCCGCTTACGTCAGTGGAACTCTACTTTATTAGTTTTATTTGAAGCTGATTGCATGTACACATGCAAACGTCTGTTTTATTTCTAGTGTTGAGTCTCTGTTTATATGAAACTCAAGTTTATATAAAGCTACTTGCACAAAAATCGACCCTTCCTGGGGTACACTAATAATAAGATTTTCATGCTTATGAATGTGCGGCATATTCACGTCTGGAATACCAAAATATGTCTTAGTCAGAACTTCCCTTGATTTGAAATGGTAAGTTTTTGTGCAATCAGTTATATATTATTGCCATCTTATAGTAATTTAATTTAATTTATTATCTTCGCCAACAAAAAACAATACAATGACATATTACAAGGCAGGGAAGCCATAACAGCAACGCCAATTACTGTGGTCCCAAAAACTACTAAAAAAATACTTACGCGGCTTTGTTTGCAATGGAAAAAGCTGTCGTCGAACTGCATTTTACACTGCGCATCACCATTGTATATCACGCCAGGTAGTTTGGTATCCATGTCAGCAGGAAAGGGAACTACTTTTCCTGGAATATCGTTGATGGCCGTGCAAGTATTGTTGCTAAAAGCAAAACAAAAGTTGAAACAAGGATCTAAAGCTGTGCAAAGTCTACGAAATCAAATCTATGAATCACGATTTCTGAAGGAGATTTAAATATGAGGGCTATTTCAGTGGACGGAGGAACAAGAATTCAAGGACAAAAAGGCAAGGAAAGCAAGGAAGATAGAGGGAAAGGAAGACAGGTAAGGCAAGGCACGTGGATAGCACGGAAAGGGGAAGTAAGTACAAGAGGAAGGTAAGAGTGAATAGAGGAATGGAAGGGAAAGTTAGAACAAAGGACAAGCTATTCCCATTTATTATGACCTTGATTATACAGATTTAACGAGTTGAATTCCAACGAGAGGATTACCTGTGAACATTCTTAATCTAAGAAAAGGGAAGAGAAATCATTTTGCTTACCGAAATAACTCCTGGAAAAACTCTTTTGAGCAGGGTGAGAAACGGAAGGAGTTTGTTCCAGCAGACACTGAAGAAGCCATAATAAACGTACCGCCTGGACAATCTGCCCTGTTGCCGTCGTGGTGAACACCAAAACTGAAGAAAATAAAGGTATTTGATTTTAAAGAAGCACATCAAATATTTCTTTGCTCAAATGGAAATAAAACGAACAAGAATATTGTTCGTTAGCCTCTTTTATAAACCCGTTGATTGCAAATCCGCGAGTTATGATATTAGTTTTGACTATTGTCTTGTATTCTTAAAGGAGTTTTAATATTTGAGCATGAAAGAAATATAATATAATTTAGGTATGTTAGGCATTTGTTGATGTTAGAAATCAAGACCAAATCCGAAAAGATAATTGTTTGCATCCACCCATAATCCTTTACGGTCTTGTCGCGTAAGTTTAGACCTCTCGTACGACAACCAATTTTTAATTATGTGTATTTAAGTACTTACGCATGCGCTATTTCGTGGGCGATGCTTATGACTGTACCAAGACCAATGTCTCCAACAACTGTCCTACCAAATGTTGAATAACAGATCGATCCTTCCTGTGCAAGACCTAGAATGGCAAAGTATAGGTACACATAGCTTAAAAAAGAAATCGGTGTGCGCGCTATTGTTGTAGCTGTTATATAACGAAGGGTTTACATCAGTAAAATATGTGGTCCAGTCGGTGGCTAAGGTAGCCCGATGTGAATGCCAATAAGCCATCAGCTTTCTAAAGCAATTCATGATTTGCGGAAATGTTTCTTACCTCCTGAATTGCCCCTGCAAGAGAAGAAAAACACTTTGTAATAAAGATTTAAAAATATTCCCTCTTGTTGTATCATAGAGGGAACGTAAGACCCCGCGCCGATCAAACGAGACGCAAGTCAACGCAAGATTTGACTTTCGAATTGCTAGTTTCGTTTGAACACCACTCCACGCAAGTCAATGCACGTTTTTAACAAACTGTCAAGCTCGCTGAAGGACAAGGAGAAAATTCGTTTTGTTTAAGTTTTAATTATTGGTAGGAGATTAGATCATAGATCCCTTGCAGCTCATCGTCTGTGAAAGGATATTCCTTAGTTATATTCCTATATAGCCTATGTATCTCCTATTACCGTTGTAATACTTGATGTTAAGGTCTCACCAGTGGTAGTTTTTCAATTAACGTTAATCCTGCAGGCCGACCTTACTGCTAGAATGTCCCAATATTAATAGAGACGCGGCATTAACGTCCTTATACACGAAGACATGAATGTAAAGGCATCTCCTTATCCTCAATTATTCAAAGACCCTGAGTGTTGGTCCGGCCGGGGAATCGAACCCCGACCTCACGATCACTATGACCACTAGACAGCATGATCAGTATCATCACTAAATTATTTTAAAATAAGATTTTCTTGACCTGTTTACGGTTTAAGGAGTAACCGTTACCCATTTAAGTCCGAACACACGATGCAATTTTTCTTGCAACATTTCTGCAACATCGCACGCAACAAAGCGTTGCACCTTATGTCCAATCCTGCAACCTGAGGATGGCAGGTTTAGGATCGAGTTCTACTTTTGTAACTTTTTCTGCAACGTTGCACGCAACATTGCAAGTGTGGATCTGTGTTGCGCCAAGTGTGGATCTGTGTTGCGCGCAACATTGCAAATGTGGATCTTTAGTGTGCCCGGTCCTTTAGCCGTCTCTTACCGGCTTTGCAGCACCACGACATCTGGATGGAGGGGATCACTATCCGATGTTGGCAAAGCGTTGGTACCTAGATATTGGCCAAGAGCCGTCATACGGTCCATATTAGATGCACTTTGAATGTATGTAAACTACAGAGAAAAACTACCAATGAATACCAATGAGCTGGCAAAGGTGGTCATTGCATTGTTGGTAGGAAAAAGGGCGGTGTCAAAAACGTTGGTATAATGGTCGATTTTACCAACAAATTTACTACATACATCTTTTTTGATGGTTAATCCTACAACCACGATGTTAACAGGGATGTCGCCGATACTTGGGTCCGTGAAAAATGAACGAGTCTGAAACAAAAACACAATTTTACATCACCGATAGTTGTTCATAGGTTCAATTTCTCATCATGGCCATAATCATCATATTATCATCATCTTTATCATCCTAATTTTCAGAATAATGGTTATTATCATCAGCATTTTTTCAATAAGGAAAAATAAAGGGAGAGGTGAGGAAAGGGGGGTAGAGTCCGAATTATTTATTGTATTGTATTGTATTGTATTGTATTGTATTGTATTGTATTGTATTGTATTGTATTGTATTGTGTTGTGTTGTGTTGTGTTGTGTTGTGTTGTGTTGTGTTGTGTTGTGTTGTGTTGTGTTGTGTTGTGTTGTGTTGTGTTGTGTTGTGTTGTGTTGTATTGTACTGTATTGTATTGTATTTGAAACCTTCAATTTTCCGAGTAAATGAATGACTGATACTACGTAGGTCATTCATGTATATGATATGCTTGTCACTCAACAGCCAATTTCCACTCTATTTTTCTAAAGTACTTCTCTATGTAAATTGGCGGCGATTGTACAGTGAAAGTAAGAAGTTCGACATACAATGTGCGCCTCCATAAGCATCTCTCTCTGAGTGTCTGCTCCATGACTGGCTTCGTAGAACTGGTCAGCGATAAAGTGAGTTTCGAGATACTTTGGGGACGCTGATCTTTTCGTGACGCTGGTGTCAGAGACTATTTCCAGGCTTCTTCGTTTGCGTGCTAAAGATAAAGTTTGAAAAGACGTTAATTTCACATTAACACCCGTCTTGCTTTATTGCTTATTTAATTTAGGAGTGCTATTTCCTAGAAATTTGATTAGCTTTGATTTGGTATTAAATTGTAAATTAATATTTATTTGTTAATATTAATATTTTTTCAAATTAATATTTATTTTATTAATATTAATATTTATTGCGGCACGATTGATAAAACCCTACCCTATTTTAGACCAGAAAATACGATTTTTCTTATCAATATTCAGTCCAAAAAGGTCCCTCTTCCTATGTACAGTTTCATGCACATTTATATTAATCTATTTGCCCCTATATCCCTTCATTTATGCAGGAGCTAACGTCATTTCATTGTAGAACTAATTATATTACCTTTAAGTTGTAAGCAGTCTTTAAGATAAGCGAGCGACCGTCGATGAATAACGTGAGGTTGTGCACCACCAAGTGTCCCATAACGCTTTGCAAGGTGTGATGGTAGCGGCTTGATGAACATTGCATCTTCACGGTATTGAATCATTCCGGTCTAAACATATTTACAGAAAATGAATTGACTGATTGATTGATTGGCTGACTGACTGACTGACTGACTGACTGACTGACTGACTGACTGACTGACTGACTGACTGACAGACAGACAGACGGACGGACTGACGGTCGGAAGGGGGAACGGAGGGACGAACTTACATACTGGATTCATCTTTCTATTAACTATTAATTCTTTCAGTAACTAATTCATTCGCTCATTAATTTATCCACCCATTCACTCATTATTCATTCAAACAGAAGGCATTAAACCTACCAGGCCTCCATCGTTGCTAATGGCAACCTTTGAATTCGGCTGCGAGACCACGTGACCTTCATAATAGTCGCCTTCCTGTGCATCAGAGGTGAATCGCGAACCATCTGGCTCAATAACGTGTACTTTTGCTCCCGGTACTAGAATACTCTTGCTCTTTTTCACTTTTAAGTGGAGATTCTTTCCCATGGCTCGAACGTTGTAGTTCAAAACGTTGGGATCGGCAAGGCTTCGTCTGTGTCGTGTTGGTTGATTGAGTTTGTAGGTTAGGAAATCCCCATTGTTGTCGGCTTGAAATGGATGGACGATATCGTACTTTGGGACTGAGATGAAATAAAAGAAGAAGTTTTAAGAAATGGAATGCACCATGTGTTATTATCAAAATTATATCTTTTGGTACACGTAAGCTTGCATTTCTCTGAGTCCAGACAAACCAATGAATAAGAAAAACAAAGAGACAGAAAGGCAGACAGATAAAGAATGAATGAATGAACTTTATTTAAACACGGTGTCAAATCACTAACTTTACAAGTGCTCTCCCTTTGAGCCGTGTAAAAAATTTCTAAGGAAAATAAATACTAATTTGCTAATCTACTTACACTTAAATAAAAAACGATTTCCAAGATTAAAATTATTTATAAAAATATGTCTAATGGTTTCTAAAGATTATTGTTGAAGGAACTTAAAGTGGTGGCCTGTTTTGCTTTAGTAGGGAGACTGTTCCATAAGCAAGCTCCTCGATATACAAAGCTCTTTTTGAGCGCTTCAGTTTGAGGCCTTGGAATGAAAAGATTGTCATTAACGCCTCTTAAGTTGTGAGAATGTACCGTATTAATTCGAGTAAAATTTTCGTAAAGATATTCCGGTACATCATTATTAGTTGTTTTAAACATGAGCTTTTTAAATTGTTGAGAACGTCTCTCTTCTAAAGTCAGCCAGTTTAGATTATGAAGAATCTGAGTAGATCGAACACTGTAGTCAGCCCCAGTAATTATACGGGCTGCTCTATTTTGTAGTTTTTGGACGTCTGTAGCGAGACCCTTACCAAAATTACCCCAAACAGCACTACAGTAATCTAGATATGGTAAGATCAACGATTTGTAAATCGTGATCAGCACCTGTTGGGGAAGAATTGGTTTGAGTCGTCTTAGAGCACCAAGCGTTTTTGATATTTTAGCTGAAATCTCCGAAACATGTGTTTCCCAGGTGAGTCGTTCATCCAAATGCACACCCAGGCACTTATAGGTCATTACACGCTCAATAGCCGTCCCGTCAAGACTAATATCGGGCTCAGCGGGTAATGTTGAAACTTTCTGCCTTGTGCCTATAAACATGCATTTAGTTTTCATGACATTGAGGCTCAGTTTATTACTGTCTAGCCATTTTTTCAGTTCTACCAAATCATGATTCATAGAGGGAAGCAGATCATCGTGGTCACTAGAGGCATAGGTTAAGTTGGTGTCGTCAGCGTACATGCGAGCGACTGATAGCAAATTACAATTTGGTAGATCATTAATGTACAATAAAAACATCAAAGGACCCAAAATTGACCCTTGTGGTACACCACACCTTATATTAGTCGAGTACGATACTACATTATTAACTACTGTACATTGAGATCTACCAATTAGATAATTTCTGAATAAGTTCAGACTCTGACCTCGAAACCCATAACACTCCATTTTGCTCAAAAGTATTTCATGATCAATGGTATCAAATGCCTTTTTAAGATCGATAAAAAGGATGGCATTCGTTAAACCACTGTCCATGTTTAAATACCAGGTATTAGTAACATCAAGGAGTGCCGTTAGAGTTGAGTGGAGAGGCCGAAAGCCTGATTGGAATTTAGCCAAGATTTTATGCTCCTCTAGGTAGCTGTACATTTGATTAAACAAAGCTTTTTCGAAAATTTTAGAAATCACGGACAGAACAGATATAGGTCTGTAGTTTCCTGGATCAGCTCTGGAGCCTTCCTTATAGATTGGGGAAACTCTAGCCTTTTTCCAGTCCCTGGGGAAGCACCCTGTTGCAATAATTCGATTAAATATATGCGTTAATGAAGAGGCAACATAAGGTATGGCTAACTTAATGAGTCGCGTAGGGATGCCGTCAAGACCCTCGCTTTTGCCAGATGGAAGTTTTCCAACAAGCTTAATAACCTCTTCAGTAGTCAATTCTTTCAGTAGAAAAGAAGTTTCTACTCGACACATATATTTATCAAATGTTGTATTAGGGGTGACAATTTTAGACGCCAGATTTGGACCTATATCTGTGAAGTGATTATTAAACGCATTGCTGATCTCAAGTTGATTGCTAATCTCTACATTGCCTTTTCTAAGTTTTGTAATTTTAGTTATCTTTTTCTTCCGTGAAAGTATTGAATTAATACCTTTCCAGGTATCTTTAACATTTCCTTGGTTCTCAGAGAAATACGATTGAAAATACCTAGTTTTGGTGGCTTTGATTTGATGGTTTACTTGGTTTTTGAGATTTCTATACTCAGCCCATTTATTTTGGTTACTAGTAGTTACGGCAATTCTTTTAACGTGATCCCTTTCCCACATCAATTTCTTGATCTCTATATAAACGAACACACAGCCAGCCAGCCAGCCAGCCAGGCAAGCAATCAAAAAATTAACAAAAAGAAATCAACAAACAAACGGACAGGCACACAATTGAATAACAACAACAACAACAATAACAAATGCAAGGGTTTTTGCAGTGTTATGTACAGTAATCAATTTAGTAGTGTTTCGTTTTTCTCTCATACGGCCGGCTTCAAATGTCTGCCCAATTACAGTAGCACTCATTGAGGGAGCAATGGAACGATTACTCGGGCTAAAATGTAAATTTGTAAAGAAATGTTCGATTTATGGTTGTGATTTGCCTGTATTTGTATTATCAGAAAGCTGCACAACAGATGAGATAATACACAGCGTACTAGACGATTCTAGATTTTTTTGTGCACGTGTTATAGCTAGCCATTCACTATTCGACATGTTCTACTCCTAATTTCGAGGTGTCTAAAATTTCCTCAGTTGTGTATGAATACCTTTCAAAAGAATGTTTTACTTATTGTTTTGTTCTCATGGAAGTACGCGCATCTAATGAGCAACATTGGAAAACCAAGGAAGATTCCAAAAGCCTTCTAGAATGTGTGGGAATGAAAAACCGAAAACTCAAATTAAGAAAGCCAAACATTTCAAGGACTATTTCAATTACGAGCTACGAGGCTACAAAAAACATGCGAAACAAGTAAGTCATAGCACTAGGTTACTAGTAAGATGTGTTCAAGTGTATTTGCACTACTTGTGAATTGCTTGAGATTAGGCATTTGGACGTATTTACCGAAAACCTGGGGCGCTTTTAAATGCTTCAAGCCGGACTGTTCATAAACCTTCAGCTACGAAAGGGAGAGGATGGGGAGGCTATTTGCGGTCTAAGGGGGATGGGGTATTGAGACTTACCATCATGCCTTGAATCAACTCCAAAGTACTTTTGTAATTCTTGATCAGTCATTCTTTCGTGGAGGGGTTCATACTAGTGGAACAAATGATCAAATGGAACAAATGATCAAATGGAACAAATGATCAAATGGAACAAATGATCAAATGGAACAAATGATCAACTGGAACAAATAATCAAATGATGATGTGGCTCTCCCACACAGCATACATTGTTGAATTTTACTGACTAATTTATTCGGCTGTTTTCTACATTTCTCACCTTTTCACCATTTTGTGCATTAACTTTTGCTATAAAGACAACTAAAAATGCATCTCTTTTAAAATAGTAATATGAATCATATATTATTAAAGAATGATGACTAGAACGGTTACGAGTCGTAGCCAGACTAATCGCTAGATTACGTATCGTATCTATTTCATCAGAAAAGAGAAACGAGTGTTGGAGGATTAGATGGGTAGCTCGTGTAGCTTAGTTTAGCTTATAGGGGGATGATGTACTGGATAAAATTTTAGTTGGAGGGAGGGGACGTTGGGCGGGGACGCGGAGGGCATAATTTCCAAAAGCGCAATATTGCAACAACAATAACAAACAAACAAACAAAAAAGGAGGCGTAATGTGGGGTTGCGCCAAAGGGCGTGACGCTTGATGCGCGAATATCGCGCGTGATTTTCGTTTAGAAAAAAGCCCGTTTTATTGCGTGACTGGTTTCTCCTCCTTTGTCATGCCGAAATAAATCAAAGTAACTTTTTAAAAAAGTGGGAAGTGAATAGTTGAACTTACCTAAAACTAATATTGATAAAAGAAGCAATCTCAGACTTTTTCGTTCAAACATCGTACGTTGGCAGAGCGTCTACACTGTGGCTACGGTACACCACACTATTAAAGTATATAAAAGTGTACTATTTTGAGAAATCTACCTTTTTAGGCCTGAACACACGATACGACTATTTCTACAACATTACACACAACACTGATAAACCGTGTGTCCGCCCCTGCAAAGTTAAGCGCAACAATGCATTCTGGTACGAATAACAGAACACACGGACAAACTCATAAGGACGAAGAGCCTAGTCTCGACAGTCAAGCCTTCAGTGTAGGAGCGCTCGAACTGGATAACGTACCTCACTACAATGGTTACAAACCAATCAAATGACCAATCACATTTCTTTGTTTAAGCAACGGTGAAACGGAAATCGTAGTGCCAAAACAAAATCTCATATGGTGTACACGTCCCTTTTCAGTTGCATGGATTATTTTGTCTATTTAACTAAAATGTTATATCTAAACATCAAGATGCAGATCAGAAGATTGACTCACTCCTGTGATATCAAAACCGTGACAGTAGATGACGTTTCGCCAACTATTTGTCTCTTAATCACTTTCTACTTTTGTTGGACAACAGGAACCGGTTGTACGAAGGCGGGATAAGTTATCCACCGGATAAGAGCTATAAACTAGCCATTTCTAATAGAAAGTGAAGTGCTGCGAGCAGAAAACAGCTGTTGTGTAACCACGTTAGCAGAACTGTTCCCCTATAAAAACTCACGAAAGTACACCGCTTTCTCTGATATATGAAATGTTTCTTGTCTATCTCTTGTGCGTACGTTGTTACCCTGCGAGCAGAGTCCCCCTTTACCTTCGTTCGCTCGATTAGAAGGTAAAGGGGGACTCTGCTCGCAGGGTAGTGCGTTGTGTGACGAACACTGCTAGTTGACCTTCAATGTTGAACTACAAAACATAATTCTCCAGGATCAGTGTCGGACACACACAGTTCAAAATATTTAGCACTTTGAGTAAAAGCAATTTTTCAAACATCACAAACGGCTAGCGTTGGCAATGATTATAAAACTAACTGATTTTAAAAAGCAAGTTGTACGTTGCATCACGGTCAAAGATACCGCATATATTGTCTACTGTATTTGACGCTTTAGATTAAACGAATGATAAATACAATTCCATCACATACAAAGTATAAAATTTTCTTTCGTGGGGTAACCAAATATATTGCAGAGATTCTCAGCGCGACCTCACTTCATACTTATTTTCTTGACTTGAATTGATTCGGCCCGTAGACGAGCCTCGATTCGAACAGTAATACGCAAAATGACCCGTAACAGAACATTGCCCTCTCGAAAAAATATCACTTAGCATTTTGTGATTTTCATTTATACTTCGAGAAACATAAAACCTCTCGAATGGAATCGCACAGGAATCCCAATTCATCCCCGTGACGTCAAGGTTCGCCATGAACATACCACCGTACATAAAAATCGAGTTCGTGGATCAATATTAAGGTGACGTCATAAATCGCACAGGAATCCCACACCAAGAATAGTGTTGCTGCTCGCTTCGCTCCCAGCAATTATATCCGCTGGACAAGGATTTATCTGGCGGATAGCGCTTATCCAGGCTTCGTACCACCGGCTCCAGAACTAGAATGGGTCGTACCGGCTATAGCTACTTCGTGTTTTCCGGGTTTCTTAGCAATCGTATGAGATATAGAAAGAAATCAACAAAGATCTCTAAGTCAATGGATGATAAAGTCTTAATGAACGTATATTTTAATCCCTCAAGATAGGTTGCGGTCGTTAGATTTCAGCTCTTTGTCTTTTCTTCGAGAAAATTAAAATAATCAATATCAATATCAATATCAGCTCTTTGTCTTTTCTTCGAGAAAATTAAAATAATCAATATCTGTAACAACAATTGTAACAACGCTTTCAGTAAAAGTGAGCGCAACCCGTTTATAAGTGTCGGTCACTTTTAAGTGTCGTTGGATAAGTCTTTACTTACTTATTGATTAAAAAGGAAATTGACGAACAACAGCGGAACAAATGAAAGAAAGATTGATTGCTTGAGAGAAAGAAGAGACGAAACAAAGGAAGGAAGGAAGAAAGAGAAAGAAACAAGGAAAACAAAGAAAGAATGTAAAAAGAAGGAAGGAAAGAAAAAAGAAAGAGAGAAAGAGAAAAGAAAGAAAGAAGCCAAAAGAAAAATGTAACAATGAAACAAAGTTATCACATTTTGCATTATTTGCAATTTCTATCTACACTCCCAAAAATGACACGCAAGCAGCACGTCAACATATGGTATTGTTATCAACTCTCTAAAGCCCGCCGCACACGTTGAGAAACTGTGTGAGGACACTGCCACGCGAGGCAATTTTCTAACCGTGTGCTCTTTGCTCTTTTACCTGCTCTATTTTTGGCCTCGCGTAGCCAAAGATGCAACGTCTGCGGCGAGAAATCGTCTGAGCTAAGTGCCTCGCGTGGCAGTTTCCTCACGCAGTTTCCTTACGTGTGCGGCTGGCTTAAGGTTCCTCACAAAGCCGATCGCGATTTAACGGCAGATCTAGCGATAATGAGTGTTAAATAGAGTGTTAATTAGGTATGTCATTAAACTCCTACAACGACCATAAATGTATGTACTTTTTAGCATACCTTATTCAAGCATTACAGTAACTCTTTTAACATTTATTTTAACTATAAGTGTTGTAAATTGTTACAGATTTCGGCTTCACGCAGCAGAGATTTTTCTATCATCAAATGTATTGGCCCAAAGCTGTCAAAGGACTAAAATGGAGTTAAAGAGCGAATATTGACTAAATCTGACTAAAAGCAGTGCTTTACCAACAAATTTTATGGTTAAAAGCAGCTTAAACTCTTTTTTCTTAATTAGGCCTCTTTAAAACTGTTAAACAAAGAGAATCAAATAAACTCTTGAGACTTGATCGGGTTTTGAGATGAAGTCTTTGAAGAGGTCTGAAGAGTGTCGAATAAAACGTCAAAAAGCCTTCTGCAAAAGGATACTCGTATTTGCCAAGAGAAAACAGTTGTTAAGCTTTGTAAGTGTCATAAAGATAGAGTTCTAAAACAAACAAATTGAGCGATAGCAATGGAGATTATGTGAATAGGAATTAAATATATCCACCTATCAACAATTTTAAAATTTGGATGGAATTTTTTTGAAGCAAACAAAATCACCTATGATGTATAAGCATCAGTTTTCCTCTAGATCTTTGTAAAGCAACATGAATTTATTCTATGAATGGTTTTATGATTCAATAGTGATGTTGTCGGTGAGGGATTATTATTTGCCGAGTGATAATACTACCACAAGCCTAAACCAACAATGATATTTTTATTAAAGGTGAAGAGTCTCATGCAATGAAATAAAACTATACTGAAAAGATGGACTGATGTGAGATTAGTGGCTCAGAAAGTTCGTTTTAGTTGTTGAAATAGCTACTGCTCTCATTAATAACTTAGTATGAATTAAGAAAGAAGGAAACATTTTATGAGCTGAAGAAGTTTCTTTGAAATTTTAATGAGCAGTTTATGAGTGTTCAAAATGAGTACAAATTTCTAGCTTTACATTGAGAATTTCGTAATAAAAAAAGAAAAGAAAAAGTTAACAAAATAGGGAGAAAATGATAGGAGTATAATAAAAAATGATAGCAGAATCTACACATTCGAAAAAGGAAAAATCCAGAGAACCAAAGAACATGGAAACAAGAAAACAAAAGAAGTACCGGAAAAATGAAGAATAAAACAATTATAAAAATGACAAAAAGGTGATAAAAGGTTTAGTAACATAAAAATGATTGAAACTTACCTCACAAAATTAAACTAAAGAAACAAATTACTACCAAACGTTATCCAGGAAAACTGGGATATCTCCAGTTAATCCGGCAGTTTTTGCCTCTTGCAACAACTACAACAATGGGGAGGCTTACAGAATGGGTGTGAGTCTCAGCACCAATAATGCCAAGTTTATATTGGATGACAAAGGTAATTATCATATCATATCTTAATTCAAATCTATGTAGGCGGCCATTCAGGATGTTTACTCAGCGAAAAAATCGACTTTATACTTATAAACTGGCTTTGAAATGATCCTGACTTTATAGTCATCAAGCTTTCATCAAGAAAAACAAAACAGTTGAAGTTTATTATAACAAATTATTTGAAGCCGATGAAGCAAAGAAATAATTGCTACAGTTTCTTGCACTTCGATTGATAAAGTCTTTCTTTTTCATTCTTAACACTAAATGAGTTGCCGAGGCCAATTAAGACTAGTGCTATTGTTCAATAGGACGGAAGTAAGGTGTTGTTGGCCATTTGCCGTTTTCCATTAACATAAAGATGCAACTTAGTACGTGTTGCGTCTAAAAAGTTGCTTTCAAATGAAGGGAGGATTAGCGGTAGGAACAAAGGTCTAACAGAGGACTAGTTTATGTCGTGAAAAATCGAAAACAAGTCAAAATAGTTTAACGGTAAAATTACCGACCTGCATGGGGTAGGAGATGGATCAAAGTATTAATCTATCTCAATATTTTTAGACTTGTTAGTTACTAGCTACATCTGGGAGCACTTAGGGTACTTACAGAGGTGTGAATGTGAAGAGGTCACTAAACGCGCGCGCGCCGGTTTTCCCGCGCTTTCTGCAGTTCCCGCCAGATGTTTGAAAATTTATTGGCTTTTGTAACTTTAACTCTAAAACATTAGTTTCCATAATAAACCACTATTTATCTTACTAAAAATCTACTTAAAAAGTGTTAAATGCTTTTCGATTTTTGTAAACTTATCACTTGATCATAAGGACGTGACCAAACCTTGTCAACAATAGGCCCAAAGTTGAAACGCGCTTTTAATCCCCCGCCTTTGAAACGCCGTTACACTAACAACACAGAATGAAATGCAGAGATAATAAAACAAAAGAGAAAATACAAAAAGTCTCACGCTTTCATACTTAAACTTCACTATGAGATTTATTAAACAACGAAAGCCTTCATGGGTCGCCTTCCGGCCTCAGTCAGTTTTCTATTGAACTCTATACAACTCAGTCTGGTTTCTATTGAACTCTATACAACTCAGAAAAAAAGATCACCAACCTACGTCATCAATGAACAAATAAAAAGATGATCTCGGAAACAGTCTGGCCCATGGGTACCTTTTTTGACATTAAACTATGAATTTGTAGATGTTTGCTAAAGTTTCAAAGAGAAAAAAGCATTGTTCATTTGGACGGGTTTTAGATGGATCAGTCGTAACTTTTTGTCTCTGGTTTATTTGCTCAAGACGTTCGTTTTGGACCTCCTTGTAGAGAACATCTCTCGAACTTAATGAGACAAATATTTTTAATGTAAAGTTTACATTTGAAAAGCTTAGGTCAGCTGCCCACTTGTGATATCTAAAGTCATTAGATTAGTTAGACATTTGTAAGTTTCATTTATTGATTTTTTGGGGTTTTTTTTAGGATTACTTTCAAGTAAAGGCGATAATCTAGACAAGAGTAGAAAAAGAAAGAAAAAACGAAGAAAGAGAAGAGAAGAGAAGAGAAGAGAAGGGAAGGGAAGGGAAGGGAAGGGAAGGGAAGGGAAGGGAAGGGAAGGGAAGGGAAGGGAAGGGAAGGGAAGGGAAGGGAAGGGAAGGGAAGAGAAGAGAAGAGATGACAAGAGGAGAAGAGAGAAGAGAAGAGAAGAAAAGACAAGAGGAGAGAAGAGAAGAAAAGACAAGAGGAGAGAAGAGAAGCTAGTGAACAGAAGAAAGAGAGATGAGGCGAGACCAGATATCCGGCAGTGTTGGATTGACTTTTTTTGTATTTTGACTTTTAGCTTTAGAGATTAAGGCTAAAGTGCAGGGAGATCCCCTTTCGGCAAGGATATAATATCTTTTCCTCACCGCAATGAAATATATTTTTGTGTTTACATTCGGGACTCCGCAAAACAAATAAAATACACTCGATAAAATAGAAACAAGGATTACCAGTTTTAGATATCATTTGAAAGCACTTTAAAGGTATATTTACAAACGCATGCTATGTAAGCCAATTCTAAATACCATTTATATTGCTAACTAGTAAAAGCATATTCTCATCAAGTGCGACGGCAATGGATGCATTACAATTATTTATCTATTTAATTTTTGTGCAAAATAGAAACTGATAAAATTTTGTTTATATATTTGTTTATTATTATTCATTGAAAAGATTTCAACATTGAGTAAAGTCTGGTGCTGTGACGTCATCAGCACAAAACTCAAGCAACATTTTAGACTCATTAATGTACTGCTCATTGGCAGTGCTTGTCTTTTCACTAGTGACATAAGCACAAGCACAAGCAACATACACAGACTCAGTAATGTACTGCTATTACTGCTTATTAGCAGTGCTTGCCTTTTTACTAGTGACATAAGCATAAGCGCAAGCAACATACACAGACTCAGTAATGTACTGGTCATTAGCAGTGCTTGTCTTTTCACTAGTGACATAAGCATAAGCACAAGCAACATACACAGACTCAGTAAAGTACTGGTCATTAGCAGTGCTTGTCTTTTCACTAGTGACATAAGCATAAGCACAAGCAACATACACAGACTCAGTAATGTACTGGTCATTAGCAGTGCTTGTCTTTTCACTAGTGACATAAGCATAAGCACAAGCAACATACACAGACTCAGTAATGTACTGCTTATTGGCAGTGCTTGTCTTTTCACTAGTGACATAAGCATAAGCACAAGCAACATAAGTCAACATACACAGACTCAGTGATGCTGAAAAATTAAACTCGACATTTGTTGGTGCCTAAGAAGGCCTTCTTCAGGCGCAGTACTTTCAATATGCCTTTATTTTCGTATACTTTAGTTACCTTAACCCTGGCAGTAGAGACAACTCTTTTGATTTAAGTGTTCTAAGGGGAAAGAAAACTAAAGATTCAATCCGTGAGGAGTTACCCTACCTTTAAGTTAGCAGGATCTAGCTGACTGACGATTACATTATTTGTTACAAATTTTATTTATTATACATGAACAGAGCCCTCGCTCATACTCCATTTATACTCATTAACAGTCCCTATCCTTTATCTCACTTGAGACAATTACAGGTATAAATCAAGTCTAGACTATCAGTTTTTATCTGATACCTATCTCGAAAAAATGGCGTCTTTTTCTTGAATTTAATTCTATTCTTAGAGGATAGATAGTATGAAAAGATAGTTAAAACGTAGTGTAATCAAACTGCCACTAAATGATAAGATCTTAAAGATACAAAAGAACTACGTCTACGACAGATCACGGATTGCATGCAGGACCAAGGGTGTGTGTGTGTGGGTGGGGGGGGGGGGGGGTCGTTTTCACCACTTTAAACGCATTCAAATTCAGTAATTTTTGTAATATAGCCAACTGGTTCGCCTCCTTGCCAGTTGGGATTCTTAATTGAGGGCCATTATGTAAACTACCGGGTCACCGGTAATAATGTCTATACCCTCATTAAAATAAAGAAATTTTTTTTAATTTTCGATGTTCAGTATGTAGTTCATCTCAAGAAGGTTGACGGTTTTGAAATATACATTTATATAAAAATAAAATACCAACTGGAATTAAGTACAAAAACTGGTGTTTTTAGCTCATACCAAAAAGCACTCTAGCAATATCTGCCTAAAGATATATTTTCTATGTACGTTGTAAAGTAAGATATAACTGAATGTCGCTAAGGAAGTAAAATACAAAGAAATATCTCGGCCACAAGGATAACTGGACAACTCGCCTTCATTTAGGCTATCTCCAAGCTAATCTAGATAAATTTGAAATTCTTCTCCGTGTTCACACGCACCTTTTCAATTAGACAAAAAAGAAAAACGCCGCTCTGGCAAAGTTGCCAATTAACCGTAACAATATCTGTGGATTATTGTGGACGTAGGCTTAAAGAGAAAGTGTAATATAAGATTTCATTCAAATGTTACTGGTTATTTTAAGTAGTTATTATTAACAATTTAGTGGCTTTATATTGTCAAATATAGAGTTTTAACAAAAATGGAAATAGAAATAAAGGTTTGACGCAAGGGGAACTGACAAAATGCATATTACTCCAAAAAGAAGAGAAACGAAACATTTTATGTAATTAGACTGCAAAGAACAAAACTAAAGCATAGTAAAACAGATTGAAAATTACTAACGATTTACGTGTTAAAAAACGGATCTTTTTATAAGTACGTTCTCTGTCGAGATTAGTTTTGTAGAGCGATTTAAAGTGTTAAAACTCTACTGTAAACATTAAGAGAGACAGCAATACTCTGGAATATTGATTACAAAACAATGACTTCAGCATTAGCACTATTGTTTATCAAATGTTTTGTATACACTTTTATTATTTGTGCTTTTATATACTTTAAATAAAAGGTAAGGAATTTTTTTAGAATTATCTTAAAAATCAAACCAATAATGAGTATAGCAAAAAAGGTCGATACTAAAGCTTAAAGTAATGAAAACAATTGAAACAACTGAAAACAAAAGCACTTAGAAATACTTTCAAAATTGCAAAACGGTGTATCAGCACTCGAGGTATAGCAAAAGTAAAGGGATTTTAATCCGTGAAATAAAAATGGTTACCATGGTTACCAGAAGCTATTGCTCTCGCTTATTCTCGCTCTGGTGATTTTACTTTTTGGTACGCTAAAACGTTTATCTGTAACTTGTGTCGATCGCCGTTGCGAGACAGTTTCACGAAAAGTAGAACTGCTTTCTACTCGTACAACAGAAACTCGTGTCGCAAACGAGTTTCAGGACGAATTTGAGCCGTGTAATACCCCTCTTGAAACTTGTCTTGCGACGATAATAATAATAATAATAATAATAATGAACTTTATTTAGAGAAGGTTTAAAAATACTTCTAAAGTATACCAGTTTAGCATAGCTAATCTTACACTGGGCCTTCTGAAAGAATATATATATATATATAAATATATAATAAAAAGAAATGCTACTGAAAACAAAATAATTAAAATAGAAAAATACATTTGGGGTCATGATATCATTCCCACAGTCTTAGGCAAAACGTAAGGGGGGAATGAGATCATAATCCCAAAACAATTAAATAGGTAAAATCTAAAAATGTATATTATGTTAAAGTACAATAGCTAAAACTATATTATAAAAATCTAAGATGAAATAACATACATATCAAAAAAATACTTATAGGCTTTCTGTTTAAATAATTTAATTGTCTTTGCAGATTTAATATCTGAGGGTAACATATTAAATAAAGTGGCTCCATTATATCGGAGGCCGCTCCTTGTAATAGATAACTTATAATTTGGTATCCATAAATTATTACTTGATGAACTCCTAGTAGTCCGTTTTGACACTGATGAAAGCGATTTGAACATACTGTTAATATATTCTGGACAAAGGCCATTTATGGCCTTATAAACTAGAATAACAACTCTAAGCATAACTCTATATTCAATAGGTAGAACTTGGGATTCCTCAAAAAGTGGCCCAGAGGAAGAAAACTTAGATTTATCATATATTAATCTCAAAATTAGCTTCTGTAACTTAAAAATCCTAGACACATGGGTGGACTGGCCCCAAACTGAACTACAATAATCAATCTTAGGTTGAAAGAAGCTCTTATAAAATTGTAATCTTGATTTAAGAGGCAAAAAAGATCTAATTCGTCGAAACAAAGCAATGATTTTACTTAAGCTAGAAGCTAAATTATCAATATGTGTTTTCCAAGATAAATTTCTATCAATAGTCACTCCCAAAAGTTTCTCACACAAGTTTCAGTGAAACGTTTCAGCAGCGTCTCAATAAAAAAGGGATTTTCAATACGAAATATATTTGAAATAATCCCATTCTCAAAACATTTCTGATAATGGGATCTATTTTTTAATTATTTCAGTATAAACCACTTTTGATACACATCTTAGTTTTGGGTTTTGATGTACTACCAAAGAATTAAATGAGAAAAAGTAGAAATGGAAAGACGTGCGAGTTGTAATTTTTACAGTGTTGATGCGGTAACATGTCTGTTTGTGGCATAACCATTAAAAATTTCAATACGCCCAATTCTCAGTGAATATCTCCACAGCTATAGACAGCTATGACATTTCAGTCGCTATGATTCACTTTCTGTTCTGTTCTAGTATACTGCTTTATTGTTTTCGGTCTGCTATGTTGTAGTCTGCTCTGATCTGTTCTGCTCTTTTTTATATACATATTCCTTTAGCCTGAGGCACGTATGTGGGCGTAAGGATAGCCGCGCCACTCTTAAGGTGGCTCGACTGGGTTTTGTTTGAGGCGCACCTTCACTGTTTGATCGCAAAATACGTCTCGGCCGAAAAGCAAATTTCAAAAAAAAAAAAAAAATCATAGCAACCGTCAATGTTTAAATAAATCCGTTTTCAACATGGTGCTCGATATATTCGTTTGTATGTATTGTTATCTATTGTTGAGGGGTAGAATTATGTATTCTAATGTTTCTATCCTTTTGTATTCTATTGTATTGTCATTCTATAGAATTCAGCATATCTATTCTATTCTATTGTCGTTCTATATAGAATTCAACATATCTATTGTTTGAACAAAAGAAACTCCGACGAAAGATATATCGTGCCTGGTATCAGGGTCCCCTATACCTTTTACGTGAATGGATGATTTATTTTGACGTGAAACGTGATTTTAGGTCTAAGATCTTTTTGCGTCCACGTGAAAGCAACTTGATTTTTTTGTGAACGTGAAAGAGATTTTTGAATTATCGACGCGTGAAAAGACCAAATATTTTTGCGTGATTTCATTTTGCAATGGGGGTGTAGGGGACCCTGTGGTATACCGTTGTCCACACGGAGAAAAAAAAGCTTTTCCAAATTTATCAATGTATTAGTGGGAACGATATTCCCACCCAATCCCCAACCCCAAAAAAATGCGTTTTTAATTTTATCCAAGTTAGTGTGGATTTAGCCTAAAATATCCATAATAAAAAGTGTTGTTTTGTAAAATACTGAGAATAATTTTACCCTAGTTCATGACAAAAGGCATTTGAAATACTGGCAGCAATAACAATAGGAACTCTGTTAATTTTTTTTTTTAAGGCAATACTTATTCAGGTGGACTCACAAATTTTTTCCGAGTCCCCTGCAAAGCAAGTGACAAACTTCGATGTCTATCGTATTACTTATTATAATTCAAGACATCTATTCAAAAAAGGTGCAATTTCATACTTTCTCTCAAGCGCAATGACCCTGTTGAAACAAAACTGGGGGTATCCAATCTACTATTTATCTAACTGTTATAACATTTCTTTGGATTTTCTTGTAGCATACAAATATTAGCCCGTTAACTGAAGACAAATAATTGAGCACAAATAAAGTTTGTAACAATATTATATAATAATCATGAACACTGCCCTAAACGTATAATAGGCTGTGAGTTTTTCTGTTATTGAAGCCATCATAGTTAGATAAAAATTTCATTGTAAATAAAGAATACCTTTTCTCTCTTTTTCTTGTTTCTTTTCTTTGTGTGATTTTTACAACCTCACTGATGAAGAAAATATCGCTTTCTGTGTTGATAAATGAGATATTCATGTCACCCACTGCAAAAAGTCACGACTGTAAAACCGCCTTTGCATTTAATTAAATCTGACCAATCAGAACGCACCATCTTGATGACGACAGCGACCCTGTTCAATGGTCACATAAGTAATTTCAGGTCAAAGGTGCAAGGTTACCACAGCGGTCTGAGTACATGGTACTCACTATCTTGGCAAAGTAGAACCTAATTTCCATTTTACTGACTTTCTACTGAACAAACTCTGAACATAAATTCGGATCAATTTCTTTTCCATCGATATCGACGCCTAAGCGCTTTAGGTTTATGTAATTCCCCATGCAAGCCAAGCTACTAAAAGGGTTGTTTGACCTTCCCAAATGACCAAAATTCCTTGACTTTTCGCTCACTTTTATGACATTTTTAAGACAAACAAAATCTCCTAACAATTCCCTGAAAAATTCCTTGACTTTTTTACTCACTTTTATGCCATTTTTCCTAAACAAAAATCAAAAACAATCCCCTGAAAAAAATTTGTGAATTCACTCGACTTTTCAAGCTATAAAAGGTCACTGGGAACCTTGGAGCACTGCCGATAAATAATAATTTAGATGTTCAACAAAAATTTCCATTCAGAGATAGACATATAGACCCAGACAATTTCTACGGAGAACCATTTTGTGCGTTTATACTTTCAGAAAAATAGCTTTTGTGCAAAATTGGGGGAAAACAGATGTGAATGAAAGGTCTCCCGGATTGTTACAGTACTGCTATTACGAAGTCAAAGTTTATGGCATGCATTGTTGACTCGTTAAGAACTGTACTGTAGTATTCTTTGACAAAGGTTGTTGCCGATAGACGCACTAGCACAGCTATTTCAATAAAGCCTAAAGAAAGAAGATAGGAGATGGAAGATTAATCAGTCCAAACTTCAACGCGGTCGATGCAATTTACATTGATTATTAACTCAACTCTGGCAGAAGAAGGAAAGCACTATTCAGGAAAGATCTCGGGAAGCGATTTACTTGGCTTGTCACGTGTTAATTGAGAGTTATAATAATAATAATAATTAATAATAATAGTTTACTGGAGTTTACTGATCTCTTCTGTCGGCCAGTTTGGATAACTAGTATCTTGTCTTCTTTCTCAAAGGTAACATGAATTGAAATAAAAAAACAGCAAAAAAAAAAAAAAAACTAATAAAAAACACACAAAAGACATACGCATCAAAACGGTTATTCGACTATGAATTGTTACTTTGAATGGATAAATGCTATTTGCAATACACTAGAGAATTATAATCACTGACAAGGTGGGTTCCTTCTCAAATAATCCAAAAGATATATCAAGCTACGGGACTGAAGGTACACCTATGCTATTCTAAAGGCCTAGGCTTTCGTGCGTTGAAATAGCAATAACCAGAGCTTACGGGATGACACACGATGTTTTTTAAATTGAAATAAGGCTGAAACAAGCCTCATACAAAACGTTATTTTAATAAAAAAAAAACACCTTGAAGGTACACCTTTATGAATAACGCATGATTTGAGGGATGGACATTATATACAAAGAACTGACTAGAGTGTATTACAACCATATTAAAAACACTAAGCCTACGTCCACACTACTCCAGATAAAATTTAAAATACATCTTTCTTTCTTCTGTTTTCGCACCATAGACAAAGCATCCGCGGGAACCCAGGATTGGGATGTTCGCAGGCGCGTTTGCGGTAACCCGCCTTCAAGCGACCGGGTCAGAAAATACCCCTGAGTACGTTGTCTGTTAGAACCTGTTCCGGAAGTCAAGTTTTCTCTCGTTTCTCCTGATCAGGTCCACCAATCAGCATCTAGTATACATGAAAAAAATACAATAACCATTATAATGACGTCATCTTGAACTTTGACTTCCGGAACAAGTTCTAACAGACGTCGTTTCCAGGTTTTTTTGTTTTTTTTTTCTGTGAGAGAGAAACGAGTGAAAGAATACTACCGACAAAATCTCTCCCAAAATCCCCCAACCAGTGAGATCTCATTATTATTTTCCAATAATGGTGTACGATACGAAATCAGTCTTCATTCATGTAGAGCGCCTTATATTGTTTCTCGGTAAATTTCTATTGTTCGAAAATTGGCTCGTATTCTACTCGGCCCGGATCGTTTGTTACTCGGGATGGTTTCCGATCTCGGTTTTATTTCCGGTCTAAAAATTGAGACTGTTCTGGATCAAGGGCTACTATTGTATCAACCTACAAAACAGTGTAAAATATTCTAGTGAGCAGAATGTTTGTTTGCATTATAATATCGTTTTAGATATTTAAAGTTTTATGGTATATTGTCATTCAGTGAGGTGTTTATGACAAAGCGCGCGATTTTGCACAGGCTGCTGTCGTTGTACGACACCCAGACAGACAGACAGACAGACAGAAGTGTTTTATTTGGTGTCTTATATAACTATATCTCGACATTTTTCCAAATAAGTTTATACACCCTACAAGTAGCTTTCCTCCCCTCCCCCCCCCCCCCCCCCCACACACACACACACAGAAACCTCCTGATTTCTCCTGCACTGTACCACATGATTTTCACCATGCAAAATATATGCCTCCTTCAATACAGTATGGTGAAGAAGGAGCATACTGCGCAACTCTTGTTTATCAAATTTATAGTTCAAAGAGCTGAGATTGTTAATTACAAACCCGAAACCATGCGAAACTAAGTCAAACAAAGAACGCACCAGGTAAAATTCCTGCACACCAGGGACTAATATAAATACAATTGTTTCATAAGATATAATATTTCGTGACATTTGCAAGAATTATCATTTATTAGTCATAACGATTACTGAGATGTGTTTTAGCAATACGTTAATCGATTAGTTATTGGAAACAATTGCAATTGGCATGATTTATTGTGCTGCATTTTGTTTTAAGATTATGCCGAATGTACGAATATAATTACTAAGGACATCATACGCCAACATACCAGAGCTGATTTCGTACAAAGTTATGTTCTAGAACATATTATTGTATTATTCCTCAAAAATGAAAACACAATTATTAATTGTCAGTATTGCTGCAGACAGATCTTATCAAGGAACGATTTAATTATTGCTTAGTATATTTCAATTGGAAGTTATTCTATTAATGTACAATTTCGAATGAGAGTGCAAGTCTGAATTTCTGCAGCAATATCTATAATTATAGGAATGTATTAACTTATTATTAACTTTTGATAATGTTGAATGTATAAGCACCATATGTACGCAGAATGTATAAGCACCATATATACGCAGAATGTATAAGTACTATATGTGCGCAGACTCAACTGATACAATAGCATTTTAGGCCTATTTTTGTTCTCCTCATATACAAAACATCTTAATACGTTTGAGTGTAATTTATTACTTCCGCACTAATCATCCAAGGTGCAAAAACGATTTATACCGATTAACGGCTGCGTATGTTGCCTCAAATTCAGAAATGAAAACAATCTTCAATCTTTTTATCACTTTGAAATACCATATGGTTCTACGTTTGCACAATATTTTAATTGACCATGCTCTAACAACTCTATGCAGTGTGCATGGAACTGGCTTTCTGAGACCTTGGCATTTCTGGAATAATCTGTTATGTAATGCAAAGGACGCTAAGTAAAATTACGCTATACTAATATTTAAGGTATGTTATACTTCAAACTGAGCGGTAAACTATGACTAACAATTCAAAAATTGTAAAGTTATTATTAGTATGGATGTTTTAGCATACCACCAACCGATGCGATGTTTACGGCGAAATGCCTTCCAATAAAAATATTCATCTTTTGAAATAGTTCTTATTTTTGATTTTTGTGTGGAAGTTGGCATGCATTTTAGGTTTGCAGTGTGGACTGGCTGTCAGATTCATGGGAAATCTGATTTTGTTTACTAGGTTAATGTTGATTGTTAACCCAAGTGACATTTCGACATTTTGCTATTCTGAACGCGGCAAAGCGTCTCTAGTTTATGACTTTGCATAAAAATTCACCCAAACAAAAGATAACTCACTTCTTACGATGTCTCGTAGCTATTCCGAAACATCAACATACCCCCAACTGTTTTAAATTCGCCAATCAGAAAGCACGACGTTTCTCAAGTCGAATGGGACAGAAACACCCTTCATTCCTTTGCTCTTGGCTCCACGAAGCAAGACATAAGGGAAGGAAGCTGTTTATTTGGCTACTTAGGGATAAGAAAACTTCAAGACTGAGGGAGAAATTAGCAAGAAACTTGTTGGTGGACTTCAGTTTATCTCTGTAAGTACAAAAGATTTTCTAATTTAATATCTGTAGTTAATAAGTGGTATAGTAATTATTGTGAGTCTATAATGTGGGCGTTGCTCGAGTATTTATAGTAATTCTCTTAACTTTGTTCTTACTAAATTTATAGAAGTCGCACTAAAGAGTTTTAATTGCTAACAAAATAGCTTACAAGCTTATACTTATTTCCTAAGAAATCTCGTTTACTTTCTATGTTGCATATTGGACTTGTAAATATTGGGGCTGTTATAGAATATAAACAGCGACGAATGCAAGTTCAACGAACTTTCGTTTTGTAACTTTTCCTCGCGGAAAAATACATTGTTCATTTAAAGGATCTTGATATAAAAGCCAGCGATATTTAGAGTATAAATGAGAATATTCATGAGAGCACAGAGCATATTTTGCACAAACAGAGTTTCTTACCGATTGCAAAAGTGTACGATTTGCTCAAAAACCCAAGCAAGTTTTTTCGGTACCACTAAGCTAATATTTTGAAACTTTTGGAACTGAAATTCGCGATCTATATTTTAAATTTGGCAGAATATATGAAAGGAATGTTTTGTTTAAATCTGGGGGTCAGCCTTGAAATATTTCATCCATGAAATCCTTTGAACGCTTGAAATCTGAATCTGAGCATCGATTGAGTTTTTGGCTTTTGTCAATCAACTTCATTATATGCTATTTTCAGCTCTACTTTTGCTGTATTGGATAATTTAAAAAAGGGGCAGTTCAATTACAACTCATTTGTACGAGCCTTTTGGATTTGTAATTAATTTTCTATCACTTTATATTACTCATTGAACATTAACAATATCATACAAAAGCGACTTTAATCAAAATATAATATTTCTTTCTTTAAGCAATTATTTCCGAAAGTGTTTTGTATTATTCTGTTAGAATGCAGTACAAATACTCCAGTGAGATTTTAATCAACATTTTTTGAAATGCTACATTTCCCCTTAACTATCATAATTAATTTAATAATGTTTTCCATAAAGATGCTATTAAAATCACTTAACCATTTCAAAGATCTTTGTTCTATATCGTATAATCTTACATGGGGTCTATTTGCATATGTATTCCCTGCGATGGTTCTCGACGGGAACCGACAAAAGGTCTTCCTGTGCGCAAAGCTTAGACGCGTTTCAAGGCATATTAGTAAATCCTTATAAGGGAATGGTATACGATGACGTACAATCGGGCGTAATTAGGACTTCGACTATTATTCGTGAGACATTCGTACGCTGTTCGAGGCATTGTCGGAAAAAATCTCTATCAACTTTAACTCGGATTTGTGAAGTGAGTGGATCGGATTTTGCCGAGAAATTATTATTTGCAGAGGCAAAAACAAAAAACAAACAAACAAACAAAAAAGTGTAGTAAAGTAAAGCAAAAAGAAAATATGTCAAAAAGCAAATACAGATAAATAAGAAAACATTCTCTCTTTCTTTAGGCAATAACTTTAACAAACTTTCGCAAGCATGAAAGTCAAAAGAAAATATTGAATTTTGATGGAATAGCAATGGGAAAACATAAAATATAGCATTTTACAGATATATCTTGCTCAACGGCGGCAGCCTCGATTGTGCGTAATACATCCTTTGGGCTTTTGGTAAAAGCTTGTGAAAAGGCAAGAAACGTACACGAATGAACAAAAATACTTTCGATTTCCTCGTTCCTTTTTTTTTGTTCAAAGGCGACGGTTGTTATGATAACACTGATTTACATGTCAAAAGAAAGAGGGTTTGTATCAATGCTCAGGTCAACGTTAACGTCGATGTGAGGTAGCAGTGTGGTCACTTTGAAAGATCTATTACATACAATAAAATATATTAGCAATCTTAAGAAGTCTTAATTAGAAGAGATTTTGTATATAACTTTACTATAAAACATTGCGATAAAATATGATACATTCTAAAAAATTCTAAAAAATCAAAATTGTAATGGTTTGACTTATAATTAACTTAAGTCATTATCAAGCAATAAAATGAAAAATGAATTGAAATATATGTATACAAAAATAAAGCATGAAGTTATGCTGTTTACCCTAGAGACGCAATCAAGTAAAAACTGACCAGGTTATTAGCCTATAACAAAGGGCGGTTACGATTATTGCTTTCTTGAAAATATACTACCAGTCAGTATTATACAATAAGCCAAGTTTGCATAACAAAGACTGAGCTTGTTACATGGATGTGAACTGAAAGCAATATATCTTACAAGTTCACCTATAATTTTCATCTCATTATAATTACAATACAATACAATAACTTTATTTAAGGAGGGAGACGCATTAACCTGTTACAGTTTTCTAACATACGACCCTCATATATCATTATACGACTACATATCCAATACCATATGAAGTTTAATGTCTCAGAAAATAATGGCTCATTTCATGTGCCCCCGAGGAGGGCTAATTCCAAAATTGACCTACAGGACGTGGACTGATTTGACAGGGGAGCTTACTCAATTTGAAAAGGATGAGTTATTCAAAAATCGGAGTTAGATACGAAAAGCATATACATTTTTACCCAATTGTCGGTCCCAAAACAGAGCGGGGAGAAACAGGGGCGTAAATTGCCCTTCTTGTTAATTTTTGAGCCATTATTCCTCTCTCCTCTTCCTGAACTATATCACAGTACAGAAACATGCGCGCGTATTTATATTGCTTTTTATGTGTCTCTATCCTCTGATATAAACATGCTCGCATTACATTACATTATATATATATTATATTATATTATATTATATTATATTATATATATTATATTATATTAATATATATAAAGTTAATGGTGGGACTTATATTATTATATATATTATTAATAATCATAAATACATCATTCACTGTACCTCTCATGTTTCCTCTTTATCAGGGACGTAGTACCTCATACGTAGACAAAGTAGCTTTGGTGTTGGGACAGTATTAACACCAACCATGGCGTCCCGTCGTGAGGAAACAAAGCGCAGTTTCTTGAACCTGGAAAAGAGTTACAATAACGCTGTAGAAGAGAAAAAGGTTGGTATTCCAAAAGTGTATTTTTCTTTCATTTATTCATTCATTTTCTCACATTCATTTTCTCACTTTCCCATTTTCTCACTTATTTTTTTCATCGATTGACTTATTTCGTTCGCTTTATTCATTTTTTTCTGATTTCATTCATTCATTGAATCCATCTTTCCTTTCAATCCAAACTTATAGAACAGATTTGGTATGAGTGTGAAAACCGACTGCTCCGCACCGTGACCATGTCAGTGCCGTGTTCTCTACAGAAACATTCGAAATTCCTGCCGTAACCGTACCGTTAATTACACAGTCCTACGAAATCTGCTCTATCCTTCGATTCAGTGTGATTTATTGTACTGTTTGGTTGAATACTCTTGCTTCATACTAGAGTGAAAATTTAAACCTGACTCAAAGACGTCCAATATGTTACTTTCATATGCAAATGAAAATGCAAAATGAAAATGCCTTATGGCATGCGCACTAGCTTCGCTATGCGGTGTAGCCAGTTGTACAGTCACTTCGCTCAAATAATTAAACCTAAATAATCGAAATCAAACATCAATGATTAAAATTCTCAAATGGCAGGAAACAAACCATTGGCTTTTTACAAGCATGGCCGGGAACCTGACTTGAACTAGGGCCTAGAGAGATAGAAGTCTCCGCTAGCGATTATAAGCACCGCCGCCCGACCGTTGGCGCAGTTGGTTGAGCGCCGGTCTTCAGTACTGAAGGTCGGGGTTCGATTCCCCGGCCGGACCAACACTCAGGCTCTTGTGGTAGCCCTGCCTTCATAGGAAGGAAAAAGCTAAACAAATAAAGAAAAAATAAATAAATAAGGCAGGACTTGAACTCGGGACGCACCTCTGGATTGCGAGAACGACGTCTTGACTACTCGACCATGCTGATCAAATGTTCTTTGATAATTTTTTTCTTTCTAGGATCTCTTCTTAGACTACCAGGCGCTAGAATCAAAGCTCAATGACCTAAGAACAGAAAATGAAAACAAGCAAAAAGAGCTGGAGAGAGTCAAGAAAACCTGGCAACTAAAAGAAGCCAAACTGGAGACCCATCTGTCCCACCAGACCAAGCTCGTAGCAGAGAAGGAAAAGAACATTGTGGATCTGAAAGAAAAACTGAAGAGATTGCACGAAGATAATAATAGTAAAGAGCTCGAGGCCAGGTCCTACCACGCCAAGTTTGTAAGCTTGGAGAATGAGCTTTCCCAGCTACACATCTTGATTGGAAAAAAGGACCATACCATTGACGAACTTCAAAATAAGCTCTCTAAAGCACACAATGATGTAACCATCTACGTCATGTCGGAAGCAAAGTTGAAGGGCGAAAAAGAACACTTTCAAACCGAATTGTCTTCAGTAACAGCAGCGTTGGAGAAGATCCAAGCTGATTTGAAGGTATAATAGATTAATGTATATGGAAAGGAGTACGGGTTCCAAGGTGAAATAAAAATCCAAGGTAAAATAAACCAGTAAAAGGGGAGGGCATAAGAAATCAAGCAGGTCAGAAAAGATGTTTTATACCCTTTGGGTCACTCAGTACTACAATTTGTATTTTTAATCCAAATACGAGAAAAGGTATTGCTTTAGCTTCGAAGCAAAAATAAAAAACTCTTCTGAGGATAGGTTTGGTAAGGAGGTCAAGAGAGCCACTGACCACGGGATTTCGCAGTTTAGTTTGGGTAGGAATTATCACGTGACCGTAAGCTTCCTAACCGGAAATAAAATCTAACCTGAAGTTCATGAGAAAAGGCCTCTCAAGTAGCAACTAAACATTTCAGTCCTTAAAAAATGAAATGTTCTTTATCGAAAGATCACTTAGCGAAGTTTGATCTTTGAATTATTTCTTATTTTAGGTGAAAGAAAGGGAGAACGTTGAACTTTCTTCAAAGACTTCCGAGAAAGAGCAAAATTTGCGCAGGTTGGAAGATCGATTGGAGAAGCTGCAATCCAACTGGGACAACCTTCGTCAGAGCGAGTCCCATATGAAGCGCAAGTACACCGACCTTGAGCAGGAGGAAATTCGCATGAGAAACGAAAACATCCAACTGAAGAAAGACTTGGAGCTTGCTTTAAACAGGCCCACAGAAAAATCCTACGAAGTCATTTCTGTAGATACCATGCAGAACGTCGAAGCAGGTCCTGCTTCTGGTGACTTGTTTGCAGTGGACTCAGAAGAGTTAGATCGAGCTAACCACAGGATTAAGGAGTTGGAAGATCTGCTGCACCATCACGAGGTCGAGAAGCAGTGACTTACAAGTGAAGCTTGGAAACTCCTAAAGGTCAGATCACCAAGTTGGAATGCGAGCTCGAGAACGCTATCAGACACAAAAGCATCGGAGCCGCCGAGCTCGAGGGAGAAAAAGGTAAACTGGCGAGGTTGAATAACGAAATCAAGAATCTCACATCTCAGCTGGAAGATTCAGAGAAAGGTGCTGAACAGTTAAAGAAGGAACTTGCCAAGAGGGACAAGCTGATAGACGACCTGAGAACAAAGATAGCCGACTACGACAAGATAATTGCAGATCGGGATGAAGAGATTTTCAACCTAAATGGAAAATACGAATACTTGAGTCTGGAGAAAGAAAAGCTTGAAGAAGATAGTCAGGATTTGTTGAAAAAGATAGCGGACCTAGAGGCCGACGTCAAGATAAGTCAAGATGATCACGATAACGTCAGTAGTGAAGCCAGAGGACTCTATCGTAAAATATCCGACTTGGAGGCCAAGCTTAATGAATCTGAAAAGGAATCGTCATCACTTGGATGACCAGAATGTTTCACTACAACACAGGATTGACCAGCTTGAGGATGATCTTCAAAAGGCGCTCCAAGAAAAGGGTGTCTTTGAAAGCCAAACAGCTGACCTGTCGTCTACTAGCAATCGTCATCGTGACAATGCTGCTCTCTCTAAGAAAGAGGCCATGGAGCTCCGTGGTGAATTGGATGGTCTGAAAAGAGAAATTGCTTCCAAAGATGACACCATTAAGCGACTCAGGGAGAAGATCGAAGACCTCAACGAGGAATTCGATGAAACCAAGAAAGATCTTGAGGATTCCAACTCTAGGTTCAAGGGGATGGAAGACGATATCAAAAGGCTTGAGCATGATGTTGAAGTGAAGAATGCAGATATCGATCGATTGAATAGAATTCTGGATCGCACCACCAAGGAGAGAAATGATGCTGAAATTCAGCTGGCAGGTCTCTTAGAAAAATTCAAAGCCCTTAACACAGGAACAGGCAAGACAACGACGGTTCGACCTTCATTGGACATTAACATCTCCAAGGTTCAAGATCTAGAAGGGCAGCTTTCTTCGCTGAGGCAGAAAGTCTACTCCTTGGAAAAAGAAAGTGACATGCACAAGCAGACGATCACTTTCTTAAAGAATGAAATGATTGACAAGGAGGACAGAATTGGATACCTACAACGTGAGGTTGACAACAGAGGTATTCATGATGACGAAGCGGAGAAACTGCTTGCTGATTACAAGAAGAAGTGTATGGTCTTGGAGAAGAGCCTAGACGAGCTGTCTGCAACCAAGGAAGAAATGGAAGAGGAACTTTCTACACTTCGTCCGTCAGTCGGAAAATTAGAAGCCAAATGTGAGTCTCTGGCATTGAAGAAGGAAACGTTGTCTTCTCAGCTGCTAGAAGCCAATGACAAACACCGCTTTGCAAAGGACGAGTTGCATAAAGGTGAAATGGACCTCATGGAAGAGCGGAAGGCTAACACATCGTTAGGAAAGCTAGTAAAGAGGCACGAGGTAACCGTTGAAGAATTAACAACAAGACTAAAAGATTGCGAATCTGAGTTGGAAAGAGTTTCAAGAAAACTGTCCGAAAGCAACCTCGCAAATGATGCTCTGAAAGCAAAGAATCAAGAGCAAGAGAAAATTATTGCTGATTTGAAAGCTAGACAAACCGACCTGGAGAGGGAGATCGGAGAACTTAGAGACCACCGAGAAGTCATCGAAGGAGACTTGGCTGGAATGTCCTACAAACTCAGCAATCTGAATACAAAGGTCACCTCTGTTGAAAAAGATAAAACTTATTATCAAAGTGACAGCGAGGCATCGCAAGCAAAATTACGCAGGCTGAAGAATGAGTTGATTCAAGCTAAGAACCAAGTCAGAGAAAAGGACCGACTCATAGATGAACTCACTAACAAAGTTAAAGACGCAGAATCGAATTATACAACTTTGAAAAGGAAAAACAAGAGCTATGAAGACGAGATAAATTCCGTTCGTAAAGAATTGGAGGCAGAAAAGCACGCAAATGACATCAATAGAGAGAAAATTAACGAGTTGATGGCTCAACTTGAAGCGGCATCGATGAATGTTGCAGCTCCAGTTAACGTGTCATACACCGAATCTGCACCGGCGATGTTCCAAGAAACTCTAGCACCCGAACCAGATGGTAGACTAGAAGAAATTGAGTCAATGTACCAATCAAGTAAAGAACGCGAAAGCAGCCTTAGGCATGAGGTCGAGCAGAGAAACAACAAATTAAGCCAACTGGAAACAGAGAAGAGAAAAGCTTCAGATCGTTGTTCTGAGATGGAACATGAGCTGGCAATGCTGCAGAGGAAATATCATGACCTTGAGCAATCATTGCATCGTGCTCAACGTGAGAGAGATGATTTTAAGAAGGATGCAATTGAGGCTTCCAACAAGTGGTCGTATTTTGAACAAAAAGCTGAGAATGAAGAATCAGAGAGGCGAACTTTGCAGAGGCAGTATGATGATGCCATGAAAAAACTTCGCGAAAGCCAAGAAGAGATCTTGAAAGCTGAAGAAAATATTGTGGAGCATCGTCTCGCTGTGCAGGGATTGACTACTGACAAAGAATACAGAGAAGAACACCTTAATAAGCTAAGAGATTCAATGAAGTTCCTTGAAGATCAGCTACATTCTCTAAATGACAGCCTCAACTATCAGCGCGAAGAGAATGAAAACCTTAAAGATGAGCGCGATCGTCTGTTGGAAAGCAACCTCACAAAAGAAAATACCATTAACAGACTAAAGGCTGACAACCAAGCTCTAATTAGTGAGCAGAACCGACTGAATGAAGATTTAAAGGACGGGAATGATAGGCTGAATGACTTTGAACAAAAACTCGATGAAGCCAATCGACGCTGCGAAAGATACGAAGAAGAAATTGAACATCAGAACAACGAAATTCAGAACCTAAAAGACGAAATTAACCAGGGGCAAAGGAAATGCGTGCAGCTTGAAGAGAAAATTCAGGCTCTCATGGATGAGACAGAGAAAGATCAAAGATACATGGACGACCTTAGAGATTCCAAAAATAAACTGGAAGACACTATTGCTGAACTTAGAGGAGAGCTGGCCAATCAAAGCAACGTTGTTAAAGTCATACAGCCAGCTGAAGTACAGCAAGTCCAAGCTGTATTTGAGTCTTCCCCAATGATGGACTTTGGTGACAGCGAAGAGATCAAACGTCTCCAGGATGAGAATGTTGACTTGAAGAAACGTATCAGAGAAGGAGAGGCGGTGGTGGAGAAAAACAACAAGCTCAATGAACTTGTCACCGAGGGAGAAGGAAAGATTTCTAAGCTGGAATCAAGAATACAGCACAGCCAAATTAGAAACGACGAGTTGGAGAAGGAGCTTTATGCTTTGAAAACGGAAGCCAAGCCCATGATGGACAAGTATGAAGCTACCATGAGAGATTATGAGCATATGAAGGACGAGTTAGATAATTTGCAAAGCAAACTTGGAAACACAGAGCTACAACTTGATCAAGAAAAGTCACTCAAAAACGATCTGAGAAGACAGCTCGATGAAAAGACTGCGCAGTTGCACGACCGGGAAGATGAATTAGTATCGGTTAAGAAGAGCCTTCACGAAGTGCAGATCCTGTTGAACACATCAAATGACTCGATTGCAAAGGACAACTTGGTTGAAATGCTGAGAAACGAGAATGACGCTCAAAAAAGGGAAATTGATAAGCGGAGGAGAGACATACTGGACTCACAGAATAAGCTGGCGAATCTTCACGCCAAGAAAGAGGTAGTTGATAAGAACCTTTTGAGATCGAAAGAAGACTATGCAAACCTTGAAAATGAGAACGAAAAATTGAAAAATAGAGTCCAGAATATTGGGATGAGCCTGAAACAAGCAGACGACCGGATTCATGATTTGGAGGAAGAACTCAAGAACCAAAAGAAAGATAAATCAATCATAAAAGCTGACTTGAATGATGCTAACAATAGGCTCAAAAAGGACAAAACTGAACTGGCCTATTTGAACAAGAAGGTAGCTGAGTTGCAAGACATCATAGACAGCATGAAAGGTGACACTTCTGTCGATGTCTACAGCCAAGCCCCCACCAGCAATCAATACGAAGTCGACAAGCTCCGAGCTAAGGTCGACAAATACAGAACTGACCTTCAGAGAAGCCAAGAAGAGGTATCTAGACTTCAACTACTATTGCGTGATAAGGACGTAAAGATGTCCAAGGTTGACAACTCTGACGCCCTCCTGAAAGAAAACGATAGGCTAAAAAACACCTTGAAGAACCAAAAGGCAGAGACTGACGAATATAGAACCAATTACACCAATTCTCAAAAAGAAATTGAGAGACATCAACTGAAAATGGTCTCACTCAATCAAGGTAACAGCCACTTAGAAGCTAAGGTAGAAGCTCTAGAGGAAGAAAAGTCACGATTTAGAAGGCAACAGACAGAGGCTGCTAGAGAAATATCATCCTTGAAGATTCAGATTGACGCCCTCAAGCATGAAAAGAATAGGTTGAAGAACGAGTTAACTATCCTTTCTAAGAAGTATGAAAATATGTCGACTCAGCTAGCCTCTCTGCAAGCACAAAAAGGAGGCAAGAGCAAAGGAGCTGTTAACCTCAAGAAAATGACAGATCTTGAATCGAAGTACCAAACAGCACTCCGCGAAAAGGAAGATGCTAGAAATGAGATCCTTTCGCATCGCAAGAACCACGCAAGGGCAGAAAGTGCGCTGTCGGAGCAATTAAAAACAAGAGAGGCATTAGAGCATGAGCTAATTTGTCGCGACAACAGAATTGCAGAGTTGGAAAACAGCTTGAAACAAGCTCAGGATGGACACAGGCAAGATAAAGAAGAGATGCTTGAGTGGAGAAAGAAAGTGCAAGGTCTTCAACAAGAAATCCAGAATCTTCAACACAAAGACTGAACGCCTCATAAAACAGAAAGAAAGTCTCGAGAAAACCATTGAGAGTCTGAGGGAGGACCTTGAAGAAGCAGACAGGAGGATAGATGTACTGGAAGCTTCTATGGACGACACTGACGATGACTCAGTTGATGGGTTTTCTGACCATGTTAAGTTACAGGCACAGATAAGCTGAGCTAGAAACACGCTTAAAGAGAGCCACAGAAACATCGAAGAAAGCAACGAAAGAAGCTCAAGACTATAAGAGTCAGCTTTGGGATCTGCAGGACGACGTTACCAGGCTGAAAAATGAAACCGAACACCAACGTACCTTGAAGGATGAAACCAATAAGATGAACGACAAGCTAAAGGACGAGTTAGCACAGTTAAAGAAAGATACTTGGGATGCACAGCAGAACTACAACAATGTTATCATGGAATCTACAGAGCACAAGTACAACAAAGAGCTGCTGGAGAGTGAGAAAGGTGACTTAGACAAACAAATACGTCGATTACGCGATGAAGTTGCCGATAGCCTCTCTCAAAAAGAAGCAATAGCCAATGAAAGAAATGACCTGAAGTTTCAGCTCCAGCGATTACAAGTCGAGCTAGCTCAAGCAAACATGGAAGCCACAGAAGCAAGAGAGCAAGTCGAAAGTCTGGAGACCGAACGCTTGAAACTCTCTGACGAAAACGAAGATCTCAAGAACAAGTTGAACAACCAGGAAGTAGCACCCATACAGATTGCGACAGTGGAAAACGTAGAGAGTGAGATACCTTTTGACTTCGATGAATATGACGGAGCCAAAAGAGATAGAGACCAACTAAGATTAGAAAAGGAAAGCGCGGAGAACAGAATCCGACACCTGGACGAGGAGCTTGTTGAGCACCAGAAAGACAAGAGTAGAATAGAGGACGCTCTTGTTGAAGCCAGGAAGATGATCTCTCAGCTTGAAACAGACAACAAGAACCTACTAACAGCACGCGACAACGCAAACTACGAAAAAGAAATAGCCAATCAGAAGTTTGTCGAGCAGCGAACAGACAATGAAACTCTCAAGCAAGAAAAAGAGACGCTCCTACTTGAGCTAAAAGACCTGAGACCAAGAGTATCGGAGCTTGAACGTGACAACGAACAGTTGCAGAGAAAGGTGTCAAGCTATGAAAAACAACTTGCCAGGAATGATAAACGACCAACTGAAAAGAAAAGGACAAGAAGGGATGATAGTGACCTACAAAGAGAAAATGTCGACCTTCAGAAGAAATTATCAGAGCTGCAGATATCACTGACACATGCCGAGGATAGAGCCAACGAGGCTGAAATTGAGAAAGACGAGATGGAGAGGAAGAATGCACTCATAAGAGAAGATATGATTTTCCATCAGTCCAAATGCGAGAAACTCGAGGAGGATTGCAGGAAACTTGAACTTAGAATCCAAGAGCTTGAAGACGAAAGAATAGATCTTCTGGAAAAGTTAGGATTCACGTCTGATACTGGAAGAGAAGAACTTAGCGGATCCGAAAAGACCGCCAAGATCAACGCTTTAGAAAAACGAATTGAGTCACTAGAACAGCAAATTTCAGACAGAGATAATGAGATTGATGACCTGAAAAGACACCTCAAGGAACTTATGGGAAAGGGCACTGGCTCTGGTGAGCTTGAAATTCACTTGGCCGAGATCAAAGACAAAAGTGAAGTCTACCGCAAAGCCGACAAAGCCAAAGCTGAGATAATAGAAACCTTAAGAGCTGAAAAGACAAGCCTTGAAATAGAATTGGAAAGTCTGAAGAAAGAAATAGATTCTGGAAAAGCTTCTGTCACTGAATATTCCAAGGAAAATGACACTTTGGAAGATGAAATAGAAGCACTGTCGGCCGAAAAGATTGCCATTGAGAACAAGATATATGAAGAAGCTAATAAGTACAAGTTGCAAATTGCAGACATTGAAAATGAGAAAGAGATTTTGATTCACAGGCAAGAAAACCTGGAAAAACTTGTTGTTAAGTACGAAGGCCAGATCCAGGAACTTAGAGAAAAGCTGGCAAACGTCACTAGTGAAGCGTCTACTACTATAATCATGGAAGTTGACAAGAAACCACGGAGTACACGTCCCCAATCCATGTACGTAAGCTACGCTGAAGGTGAAATGATGGCATCACAACGTCCACTGAGGTCCTCCTTCAAGGGGTCTCCAAAATCAGGTGACGACACCGTCGTCTTGGAAACCACGACCAGCAGTGTGGAGAGCGCTCCCACCGATGTTTTCTCCAGCACTAGAAACGTGGAAGAGCCCTCAAAAAGCTACAGTTCCAGATATTCCTCCAGAGATGACCGTGGATCGGACCGCGACAGAGAAAGAAGTGGAACAAAGGATAGAGACAGCAGAGAGAGCGCAAGGGATTCATACGGAACAAGTTCAAGTTACCGAGATCGAGACCGAGACCGAGACCGAGACCGAGACCGAGACCGAGATAGAGACAGAGGTAGAGACAGAGACAGAGACACAGCTGGAGACCGAGACAAAGGTCGAGAAACCAGATCCACTACATCCACTTCTTACGGAAGGGTAGGGAGAGAGCCCGAAGCAACAGATCGATCCCGTAGCAGCAGATATGGATCCGATCGCGACTCTGCGTCATTGAAAAGGGAAGAAAAGACAGAACCAGCAGAGAAAACTCGTAGCAGCAGATATGGAGGTCGGGAATCCACGTCTAGAGGGAGGAAAGACGAACAATGCAAAAATCAGTGATGATAAAGAAAACCACATAAAAATGTTAGATAATTTCTTTCAACTTTTCTTAATAACGATTCGAAATGAAAAAGTTTGGACTACTTTTTAGGTAGATTATAGGGAAGGTATAAATAGAGATATTTACTTTCGCAACTAGCTACAAGTGTAATCAAAAAATGATATGTCCGTCAGCATACCTTTAACTAAAAAGTGCTGTTGTGGCACTGAAGAGAATTTTCACTGAGTTCCGTATTTTTATATATATTTTTTCATTTCAATCAACAGCTTTAGGCTTTTAGTGTATTTCTTCAATGAGAACGAAAAAACTCTTAGCAATATTTTCATAAGCGAGTTATTTTTGAGTGATTGTCAGACGAATAAGACGAATATGAGTATTATTGTTGGCATGATGTGAAATTCAGAGTGTTACATTAGTGCACTTGGGAGTCTCCGATATTGCCCCTCCCCCCCCCCCCCCCCCCCGTCCTGCTGGTAGTTGGTTCCGGAGTTGTGAAGTGGGTGTTGCATTGCATGGGGGAAGCACTCTTGAGTAAAAACACTGCGCGCCAACAATTCTGTCAATAATTCGGTAGTTTTATAGATAAATGTCAACTTGTAATCGACTAGTAATAATTTTTTGACCGATGATTCAGCACTGCTATTATTATAAGTGTATCCTATAGAAATTGATTTTGTAGTAAGTTGAAGTACACGATTATATGGCATGAATTAAGCTTAATAATAAAATGCACTTATACAAACTATGGTTGACTGAGTTTTGCTTTTGATTACAGTACAATAGTTTTCATAAACTTAATCAGCGTATTTAGCACTACTTCACTCTAAATATTGTTTCCTATTCTATTCATCTTATCTATTACACTCTATACCCTGTACACTTTATTTCACGGGTTCAATAATGAAAACGACTCTAATAGATCGATGTAATAGCTTTTCCACTTCAGTCCTCCTGGAATCCAGAGGCGCTTTGAGAAATAAACGAGAAATAAACGAGAAACAAACCAAAACAAAAGAGAAATACTTGAAACCGGTTGAGCATCCAAGTAGAGCTGAGGGCGATGGAAAACGAGAGCGTCGAGAGCGAGAGCGCTCTTGCTTTTCTTTACAGCGCGCACCTTCAATTATCTGATATCCGCGCCTTCTGCTCGTCTTGAATTTTCAGGATTTTCTTGAACTAAACTTACCACGGGCGGATTCGAAGCCGGTTCCAGTTCTGTTCGACGAACCTAGGTCAAGCAATTGCAGTCTGTGACTTAAATGTTAATCTTTAGCTCATAAAAAGCTCTTTTTGAACACCTTTTGGAATGAGCAAAAATGAAAAAAGCGGGAAAACAGACGCGTGCGACGCGTGCACATCACAAAATGAAAATGGCGGGAAAACCGACGCGTGCGCGCAGTGTGCTCTCAATCTAGTGGTGGAGAAAAAGCGAAAACGGGGAGGACAGAGGAGGACAGTAATTTAATCGAAGGAGATCTCCAAAGGATTGAAAAAGGTAAAATGTAAATAAAAACAGATAAATCTAAAATTCATATTTCTCTCGAGTTTTTAAACCTCAAAATTTGTACCAGTTAGCGCGCGCCCCAAAAAAAGATCTTCGGGGTTTCTGTAGCCTTAGCTTTGTCACGGCGACCCCTCACGGCTGGGGAAGAGCCTACTTTGGTATGCACCTCAAGATATTTATTTTGGGAAAGAATTCGATACCCAAGTGGATTTTATATGGAATTCTTTGAAGTTTGAATCCATTTAAGCCTTACACCCATGGGCTCTCAAAGGAACTAACATTCGATTTGCCTGCATACAGGCTTTGAAGAGAGGGAGGGGGAGGGGAGGGGGAAAGAGGAAAGCCCATGGGTGAAAAGCATAAATGGATTTGATCAGTGATCACATTATGCCCAACTCAGTACATCTTGTATTTTTCAATGAATCATAGACATTCCCTACTGTAAGACAGTTCTAAGTGGTCCTGGGTCACCATGGGATTCGCAGAGTCTTTGCAAAATCATTTTGTATGAGAAAGAACCCAAATCCTTAGATGTAAGAGATTCTGGGTTTTTTTTATCTCTAGTGGCATCTTTAAAACTAAAACTTGATCATCTACCATTGAATGGGAATCAACCAAGTAACCACAAACACTTACGGCACCATAAAACATTTATTCTCTCTTATATTTTTATACAAACTAAAATTTACATAGTATCAGTAATATTAAATAGATAGGAAAATGAGATAAATGAATGAATGGAAAGGACAAGTTTAGCAGGGCTGACCACTGTTTTGCATTTTATGCCAGACTTTTTGCTTATATTTGATAAAGGACAAAGGTCAACAACATAGCTAAAGTAGTCCTTGCACCCATAAAATTTCAATAAAATAGTGTGAATTAAATTTCAACGGTCTCCTCTGAGTTGCCTTTTTATTATTTGAAAATAAAGATGACTAAGAAGAGATGGCAGAAATTTAGGCTGTAGGATGTGTGGTGTTCAATAAAGTACAAAAGAATGAACAAATACAATTATTTTTACTACACAAACAGTGAAATAATAGAATAGCATTGAAATTTACTTTCATATCCAAAATCATACACTACTTTGAAGAGGAATTGGAATGAAATTTGTCAGATATTACTCAGAGATTTTCAATTTTTCTCATTGTTTTGGTTGTTTTTGTAATTAAGTGTTTTTTTCTGATTTTATCAAGAGTCACTGAAAAACCTCTGCAAGCAATAAATTGAAAAATTAAAAAAGACATTGGAAGTACTGTACAAATTTACACACACAAGAAACAAGACAACATTTACACATACACATTTACACTAAAACCACTATGTATCAGCCTCTCAAAACAGAGACAATTGATTATGACATGTTTCAGTAACCTGTCTTGGCTTTGACTCCAAATGATAACTTTGGACGAGAATTTCTACTTTTATTTAAGATGAGTTCTTGAGAAGCTTGTTCTTGCTTACGGATTTCTTTTTCAAGGCGAGCTTTTTGCTCATTGAGAAGACCTCTCTCACGAACCATAGCTAATCGTTCTTCAGCCTAAAATAAAGTTTTCATAGGTCAGCAATTTGTAATTGTAGTATTGTTGACAAAGTTAAGCATTATGACATCCATGTACAGAATTCTATTGTAGTTATAAGACTGGTCTCCACTACAAACACAAGAAAATGTGAAAGTATTCCAAAAGTATGAGAATAGACAAGACAACTATTGTCAGATTGCTTGTGCTGATAAAAATAACTAGTAGCTAGAACTTAGTTTACATTATCACTTTCACATTCTCTTTAAATTTAAGTAGTTAAATGTATGTCTCCCCATTGCAGCTCTCATAGGAAATAAAATTCTACACTTCAATAAACTAAACACAAGTAACTTGTAGCTGGGTATGTTTCACATATTCACAAACTAAAAAGAAATACTTTTCAGATAAAGAATGTTAATTCCTAAGAGGTTTAACATGGGCAAACATACATGTACATGTAGAATAAGGTCTGTCGTATTGTAATATGCGGTCCCAAAAGAGCACTGTACAACAAATAAATAAATATTATGAAGTACAATATACAGTGTAGATACATTGTAAGTACAAGCTGTTGTAATTACAGACTTCACATCAAAAAATAGATCATATTAATGCTAACTTACCTTACCCAAAATGTTACAGAATATTACTTTTTAAGAAACATTTTGCATCATAAAGGATTTTATTTTTGTAGTATTTTTCAAAGATCAAGTGGGCCCAGAAAAAAGCACAATGAAAAACCATTCTCACAGCAATACTTTATAGAGTAAAAAGTACTTACAATCCAAATAGTAAAAATTTCTTCACGATACTTAGATAACTATTCAAAATTACTAAGATTAAACAAACCAAACTTGGCCCTGGTTGAGTGTGTGTTTCACTGCCAACTTTAGACAAGTAGCCTGGACCTTCTGATACGATAAAAGTGAAGCTTAGTTAAGTTTTATAGAAGTACAATTAGAGTTTTTGCAAGGCCTCGTGAAAGCTTCCTCCACCAGTTGTTACCTATGGCTAATCACTTGACATTTGAAAACCGATTAAATGTAATTTCCACTGATGTACAGTATATGAAGTAAAGCGTAAATCTTTGCTATTATAGAGGCATGAAGGGGAAAGTTGATCCAAAGAAAGATAATTCAATTGTCAAGTGATTATAAGACAGAAATACATGTTTTGTTAGTATTCAACAACTACCCTGCTTCGTCAAGCAGGTGCAGCCCCACATCAAGCTTACCAGTTTTTGTTCTGCTTCATCGACAGCTTTTTGTTTTTCCTCTACAAGTTTAAGAAGCCTTTCACGTTCTTGTCTTTCTTCCTCCTGAAAAATGGATTGACATGTCAGCAAAAGGGAACGAGAGACAATGGAAAGACTTCTCAAAGTAGATTTCCAAGGATGACATTTGAATTTGGTGAATACTCTTAACAAGTTTAGGTGCAAGATTCTTGATATAATATCAACTGATGCTAGGAATATTGCTATAATCTAATAACTTGAGTGATTTACTGAGGGCATCCTATGTTGTGTTAGAGTGTGGCAAATAGACAATGCCAGAGCTTTGAAGTGCTCTCTGATCAGCAGTAAATCACAAGTTTTAGATTTATATACGTACATGAATTGAATTCGGTCAAAGATATCCTACTGCATATGTAGCTTGGCATTGATACAATGTATGTAGCTTGATGAAGGGCTTCGGTATTCTTCATACATTCCACAAAAGTGGAAGTGTTCCACTAAACAAGCTTCTCAGAGCGTTATGAGCAAAAGTTTATGAAATGTTTTTCAGAGATGCAAGTAAACACAATCTCGAACTTCATGTCTTTAAAGAAGTTTATAAAATTTTGCTCAAGTCTTTTCCAAAAGTCAGTAAATGTCTTTGTCCAAAGCTGTTTACTTTTATAATTTTCCTTTGTGAAAAGTAGAATAACACAGCACTGTAACTCCTGTTGATATAACTTCTTGTTTCATAGCAATTACAAAAACAATTTTGATATCAATGTCAGATACACATGGGGCAACACAAATGGCAGTGGGTGTAGCAAATTGCTTGTCTACTCTTTTACTGATGCCTCAACTCAATACATGAACATTGTTGGTCATATCAAAGGCAATTTTTTTAAGAGATAGTTTCTTAAAGTACACTGTATTACTCTTAGTAGGTACAGATTGTAATTAACTAATGAGCTTTAACATATCATTTTGGCAGAATTAATGATCTTAAATTATTTGAGGAACTTGATAAATCACAAAAATGCCAATGCCATGGTTGCCCCAGCATGATCACCAACACAAATTTTTGCAAATCAAACTTTACCTCTTTCTTTCGCAGTGCTTCCATTTGCTCAACTTTCCTTCGTTCAAATTCTTCTAACATTTGTTTTTCCATAACTTTTTTAGCTTCTTCAACACGCCTCATGACTTCTGTATCAATTTCATCCTTGTGTTTAGCAAGTTCTTCATCTACTCTTTTTGCAACCATTTCCTCCACTCTCTTTTGTGTTTCTTCTTCAATAAGTTTTTGTTCTCTTTCTGCTGCTCGGCTGTCAAGTAAACAGTAGCCATCAATTTTTGTTTTTAAGGTTTTTATTTGCTTAACTTAAGAAATCCATGAATATGGACTGCATGTAAGACCCTGTTCACACTAGTAACATAAGTATAAGCACAAGCAACATACACAGACTCAGTATTACATTTAGAGTCGTTTTCGTATGAGTGGGAAACTTACCGCGCCGTACCGTTACCGTGTCAGTGCCGTAATGTCTATAAAAACATTCGAAATTCATGCCATAACCGTATCGTATCGTAACCGTACAGTGTTCCCACTCATACGAAAACGACTCTATAACGAAGGTATGGAAAAAAGACAAGGACTGCTAATAAGCAGTACATTACTGAGTCTGTGTATGTTCCTTGTGCTTATGCTTATGTCACTAGTGAAAAAGACAAGCACTGTTAATGAGCAGTACATTACCGAGTCTGCATACATGTAAGTTGCTTGTGCTTATCTCAGTAGTGTGAACCAGGATTAAGTAGTTGGCAAGTGTATGATAAGTGGTCATTAAGTGGTTGTTGACAGATTGGTAAGTAGTCCATAAATAATTAATGGTTGATGAGATAACTACAAGGAATAATTTGTGGGGTAATAGTAAGGCAGAAAAAATGGCACCCAAAGGAGTTTAACTATTTTCTGAAAATTTGGTCATGCAAGTGGGACAGTAGGCTAATGTGTATCCATTATACAAAGAGTCCTAATGTACTGTTAAACCAAGTCTGAGTGTAACCCAAGATAACCAAAATGTCTCCAAGACTCTGAAATTGAATAGACCTAATCCAGGCATCACAATGTTTTCCCAACTCATGCGTAACATTATAACCTTTAGAGGACTCGTGTTCTTTTGTTATTACTCTGCAAAAAAATTGTGAGTATCCCAAATGACATAATGACCTTAATGAGATGAGTTTCAAAACAAAAACAGATTATTCCTTGGGAGGTTTGTCATGCTGAGCGAGAAAATATTGTCACATGATGGATTAGGTCCATTCCTGAAGATCCTGCAAGCTTGTCTGAATACGAATGAGAGCCTGATTGGGAATAACTTATTTTCAAATGAATCCATCCCTGGGATTTCTTAGATGTGTTATATAGTGTGACAATTGCTTTTAATTTATTAGAACTGGTAAATACCTTAAGTATATTTGTATTCAAATTGAAAAAAGAAAAAACAACCCTCAAAACATTTATTTGAGGTGTTAACCTTATCATATCATGTAACAATGAATCAAATAACAGACAAGGTGCTTGCATTTATAAAAGCAATAAATTATTAATAGTTTTAGAAATTGTATGTAGAACAAATTTTAACACCATGATTGTGATTTTTATCATTGTTGACGAACAATTTAAAGAGTAAACTTCATCAGAGATAGAGTCTATGATTTTTCTGTCCAGCACAAATCTTCAATCTCATTTCCCATTCGCCAATTCCTCTCCTGTTCTCAATTTCAAAATGCACAATTTAACGAATGAAATCTCGTTAACCTGAAGCTACACTCCTTAAAGTCCTAACTCATGTGGAAATATATCATGAACAACGAAGAAATCGACGTCTATTTTAATTTCAACGTGCAAACGCCAAGCTGAAAACTTATAACAATACTAGCGATTTCAAAGAAGAATGAATAACACACATTATCACCTAAAAGTGAAAAACTAAAGAAAAACTAAAGTTCTTTCACTTGAATTATAAATTTTCAGCTACATACAGGTACAAGTTCTAGCTATTGAACTTATTCATGAAGCACACTTTAATAAGCTTACATTTTCCTTTGTCGTTCCATCTCAAGCAATCTTTCTTCGTCTTCTTTCTTCTTAGTTTCATCATCCTTTCTCTTTGGTATTGTTCGTCCAAATCTGTCTACACTAGGGGACCGACTTTTACTTCTTGAATAACGGGGTTTTCGTCTTCGTGGAGGTGAACGGTCGCGTCTATACGAAGCAGGAGAGCGACTCCGAGTTCTGTGTTTGGATCGAGAACGACTATGACTCCGTGATCCACGCTTTCTGTAGGTTCTTTCTTTTCTTCTTCGTCGGGGAGATGTACTACGACTTTTAGATCGAGATCTCGACTTAGATTTTGACCTACTTCGAGGCATTATCAGAGGTTAAAATAAGAAATTTCGCTAACTAAAGCCACACGTTGTGTCTGCAATATATTTCATGTGTTTTTACTGAATTATTATTCTTGCCCCTGAATTCGATGGTAGCGCCCCCACACATACCCTTGAATTCCCTTCCCCTCCCTAGAAGAAAACTTCAAAGTGTGGACTTTTTAGAAGCCAATACTAGGTAAAAATCCTTAACAAAAAAACATAAAAAGGACAAGTATTTTGGTCCAAAATATAAAAAAAGTGTTATGTAATAAAAGAATTCCACGATTTGCTTAGAGCGCACACAGGAATCCCGCAAACACTTTGTTTTGCGCGGGAACGAGGTCTTCAAGATCCCGCTCAAGATAAAAGTTGCTATAGAGACTGGTAATCAAAATGGCGGATTCCTACGTTAAAACTTCTGCATTTAGGGACCAAGAGAGTGATAAACTCTGATTTATTGTCCCTTGAATTGAATATTTTGTATATATTTTAAGGTTTTGTAACGTGTACATAGTTCTAAAACGAAAGAGTTTGTCATAATTTAGTCGCAAAGTTCATGCTCGTATCGCTGTGAAATCGTTGTTGACATCGGAAATTGAAAGTTTTCTAAGCGAGGAACCACAGTGTAAATATGGATACAGAAGCTCAAGAAGCGGTCAATGGTATCTCAAATGCTGAAGATAGCTATTCCGATACAACAGCTTTTGAATCAAGCCTAGCTGTATCAGAAAAGAACAAAAATGGCAGTGCTTCCCCAAGCGAAAATGGCATCGAGGTTCACGACAGCGCTGGGTCAGTCAGTGGACGAGCGAGTTCAGGACCAAAAGAAGTGGATCCTGCAGAAATGGTAATTAAGATAAAGTTATTGACTCTGTATTCAAATGAATTGAGGTTTGAGCTTTGAATATGTTGTAAATTACATTGTGCATTTCAATGTGAAATACGTCAAGATCAAATTACAACTCGTATTTTATTTGACAGATTCCTTTGATCAAAGAAAGAGTAACCTTGAGTTCACTATCATCTGATTTATGGACAACTGAACATGATGATACAATCCTGAAATTCCTCCGAGATGCCTCTCTAAGAATTTTAGTGGTATACATAGACAAACTTCTGGGTCTTCAAGTTTCAACATCTATGCCACCACACCATGTAGAAGAACTCACATTTATGATCAAAACAGCTGATACTGTTCTTACTTCAGATAATTTAGAAAAGAAACTGCAGTTTGGCACTGTTCATATGAATTATGTAGAAAATTTACTTCGAGTGATGACAAATGTTTTTGCACCATTGTTCTTTGGAAACTCTTCTTGGCCAGACAGTATCCTTTGCTATGTCAGTATATGTGCAGTAGAGGCTGTGTGTGTTTTGAGATGAAGTTGACCATCTGTATTTGGATAGGGTGTTCTGCTAGGATCCTCAAATCCTGTTTATGACAGGAAAACTCAAATTCCCATACCCTGTTTATGATAAAGGGTTGACATCAAGGATATTATATAAGCTGTGAAAGATAAAAATGACCATATGCTGCTGCATACCTATCAAAATTATACTTGAGATGATATTAGATCTCTCGTGGCCAGCTAGCGATAGATGATTCGGTATGTGTAAGGTTGACAGAAAATAGATAATATAACAAGAACTAAAAATATTGGGGAATGGATACCATACCCTGTTCAGCAAATCATCCCTGTATAGTCCATATATGGGAGTACCCCCCAGGTCATGGGCCCCAGACATAAGCCGAAGCAAGATACACAGACTCAGTAAAGCACTGCTCATTGTCCTTTTGATCACCTTAGAACGGGTCCCTACTTCAAAACAATTATATATCCTATTATATATCAAACTAGTATTTTTCTTGACCCATATAATCAGGCATCAAAAATGACTTTTCTGCACATGTACACAAATTCATGGCTAATCTTACAGGACACAAGATACAAAATGCAAGGCAAGACTGTTCTTTATGTTCCTAATGAGAACACCTAATCTGAGTATAGAAGAGGCTGCAAAGAGCAAGGAGTTTGTGCAGAGACTAGAAAGTAAGAATACATGTAATTTATTGTTGATAAAGTAATGCATGTTTAATTACTGGAGTCATTTCAATCAAAGTTTTACACTAATTCATGTAATATACAAGTGTAGCTAATGCTTTAGATGCCAAGAATAAAAGCCACATTTGTAAGTTATAAGCTATAAAAATTAAGTTTATATTGAATTGGTTCCTGGTCTACATAGAGAAGTTTGTTGCATTTCTTTTTTATCTTAAAGCCTGGTCATTGTAGAGGAATTTATTTGGCAAATGGCACATAGTGAATCTGATTATTGAGCCCTACTGGTGCTTTACATATAGCTACAATCCTTGCGAGAATTAGTTGGCACGATGTGAAATTTATGAGTTTTTTTTACGCTATACACTTTACGGCCATATTATTGGACCCCCCTCCCCCTGTACAGCGTTGCTGAGGTAAGCTGGATTGATTGCGAGTAGCAACATTGTACAGTTGGGGAGGGGGGGGGGGAAGTCAATCTCATTATCATCCACTGTGCTTGGAATTTGTAAAACAATACCATTATTTAAAGACATGCACTGTATTGCAATGACTTGGAACAGAACAATTTCTCTGAATTGCAATATTGTGTTGCAAGTACCTGATCTGAGTAATAGCTACAGACTGCAGATTTATAGTTAGAAATTTACACTGTCTGTTGTGTATGCCGTACAGCTGCAATGATCCACTGGACAAGGCAGATCAAAGAGGTGCTCAGCAGTCAAGATAATTTGGAAACTGCTGAAAACTCTGGCCCTCTTGAAGAGATTGAATTCTGGAGAAGCAGATGTGCTGATCTATCAGGAATCAGTGATCAACTTAATAAACCTGGAGTGATGAGGATTCAGAGTATCCTGGAACTCTCCAAGTCATCCTATGTATCTCCATTTCTAAAGCTTGCAAAACAAATACAGGTATAAACATAGATTAAGCTTTTAATTAGTGAATTGTAGAAAGTCATTCAGTTCAAAAAGTGGATAGGAAATTATAGTGTAAAACTGTGCACTTCCTGGACACAGTTTTACTTGCATGTAAATTTATAGTGAAGGTTACTATCTAGGGGCATTTTACATGGGACCAGCCATCCATAGCAACTAGTTCTAAATGGTATAACTCATTTCTTACAGTAGTACAGCAGGTTCTGGAAATGCTAAGAAGTTACTATGTACCATAAGAACTGGATGTTCTAGCAAAATGGTCTCACTAAATAGAAACGAAATTTGATGTATGGATGATATTTTTAGAATGGATCAGCTCAAGCACAAAGCAATCTCATGTTCTTGTCTACCCTGAAAGAACCTTGTGAAGCTCTAGCAGAAGCTCAGCCTAAAGATATCCCACAAATGCTGCCAAAGATTTTAAATATTATTAGAGTAATTTGGATGAACTCAGAACATTATAAAAGTGCAGAAGAGACTTACTGGACTCCTGAGGAAGGTTTGTAAGATGTAACATGTACAGTTACAGTATTTTTTTGCATCAGTTTGCCTACACCATCTCTGTTGAGATGTAGGTGAAATGACTAAATCCAATTAGACAAAATGACTAAATTAATTTGTAGGAGAATTGATGCAAAGGCAAAACAATTAATGACTCTTAAATACCATGGCACACAGCATGGGTCACATACAGATGTCAATTTGTCACGTAATAATACTAAGGATGTCACACACATTCAAACATCTAGTACGTCTCTTCAGTGAAATATTCAACTTTTTTGTCTGCTTTTCTTTCTTCTCATGTTTACATTCTTTTTATCTAAGTATATAGTATGGCCTGTTTCTACTGATCAGCCATGGAAAATCATAGACTTGATTTCCCAGTTTCCAACCACTGCATTACATGTATTTCAACTTACATCTTGTGGTAGAACTTTTCTAATCTCATTGTTATAATTTCAGATGAGCAATGAAATAATCAAGAGATGCAGTACTAAAATCTGTCTTGATGACATCTTTGATGGTCGAATAAGAACAAGTATGTTAGGATTGCAGGAAAGTATTGGATGTTGTGAAGCCTGGAAAAGCATTTATGAAAAGGTAACAAACAAATAACAATTGAAGGGACACACATGAAAATGGCCTAAGTGACTTTGTGTGTGTTTGATGTAACTAGGGACATTGGGAAAGTTCATTGATACCACTTATTTATTTATTATTATTAGTTATTTATTTTTAGACCATTTGAGAAAACAACAAATTTTCAGAAAAATCACTTAATAAGCCATTTTTATGTTTACCCGGGCTTCATTTGTTATTGTTAGTGAGCATTTATCTTTTAGAAGGGTAATACTGGAATGTGGCATTTTCATTTTGGTAAGTGTACACTTCTAAGATTTTTAATTTTTGACTTTCTTTTCCAGATCAGTAGAATGCATGCAAAGTTCTCTGGTTTCCCATGGGTGCTTGACCAAAGCAGTATTTTTGCTCAGGTTGATGCATTTGTTCAACGATGCAAGGATCTGCTGGAGGTATGATTTAATATAGCATGGTAATAACTCTGAAGAAGGTGGTGGTTGTGGTCACCAGCATAAGGCCTGGACACACAATGCAACATTTCCCTCAACACTATGCACAACACAGTAAGTTGCACTGTGTGTCCACTCCTACAAATGTTGCATGCAACAGTTGCAGGTTTAGAGTTCTACTTCAGTCTGCAACATTTTCTGCAATATTGCATGTACAATGTAACATTGCAGGAGTGGACAAATGGTGCAACTGAATTGCGCACGATGTTGTAGAAAATGTTGTAGGAAATGTTGCAATGTGTGTCTGGGCCTTTATCATGACAACGTCATGTTGTTTCTTAGTCACATAAAAATTGTTGCCTATTTTGCTTTAAATCATCTGCATTTTTCCTTTCATTTCTTCTCACTCAGGTTTGTGA